>JAULUF010000023.1:23257500-23275000 GCA_031834385.1 Semotilus atromaculatus | reverse complement strand
ACTCTATGATGGACAGATGCACTTTTATGATGGACAGATGCACTTTTATGATGGACAGATGCACTTTTATGATGGTTATGATGGATAGATGAACTTTTATGATGGATAGATGCACATTTATGATGGTTATGATGGATAGATTAACTTTTATGATGGATAGATGCACTTTTATGGACTTCATAACAGAAACAGTACTCGCTGGCAAGATTCTTCTCCTGTAAAATACTGTTCCACAAAAACATGAAACTGTTTTCAACACTGATAATAATCATAAATGTTTCTTGATCATCAGATCATCATATTATCCTGATTTCTGAAGGATCATGTGACACTGAAGACTGGAGTAATGATGATGAACATTCAGCTTTGATCACAGGAATAAATTACACTTTACTTTAAATTCACATTCACATATTTTTTTGATCAAATAAATATAACCTTTATGAGACTTCTCATTCGGGTTCAGTGTAAATGTTAACTTTTTACAGACCGCATGAGATATGATTTAATATTTGGTGTCTTTTAGTCCACGTTTTCTCTTTGAGCTTGATTATTTAGTGGACTCAAAAGTAGTAGTTAAAAAACTGTGCATCGGATCGAGGTGTTTATTCCTGCTCCATCAGAGTGTGTATCTCCTGAATCACGTACCGCTGTGTTCCTCTCTGTGATGGTCAGGGAGGGCTCTACGTGTTTCAGATCTACGACCATTTCTCCTGCAGTGGAGCCAGTCTGATGATGCTGTCCGTTGGTCAGTCTGTGGCCATCGGATGGATCTATGGTACACACATGCACACACACACACACACACACACACACACACACACGCACGCACGCACGCACGCACACACACGCACACACGCACGCACGCACGCACGCACGCACACACGCACACGCACACACACACACACACACGCACGCACACACACATGTTGGTGCAACAGCATTATGAGGACTCTCCATAGGCGTAATGTTTTTTATACTGTACAAACAGCCCGTTCTCATCCCAAGGCGTAATATAATGACGCTTTTGCCAAAGCGTCTATATCGAACGCGCATGGTACCCTTTAGCGTCAATATGAGACGCCGATATATATGGGTCAGAAGGCGCCTCCTAGCGGTCTAACCCTAACCCTACACCATACCTAAACCTACCCATCTCTCTGCGTGTTATATTGACGCTAAAGGGTTCCATGGGCGTTGGATTTAGACGCTTTGTCAAAGTGTCAGAATATGACGCCTTGGGATGAGGATGCGTTGGTACAAACTATATATTCTATCCCCTTACACACACACACACACACACACACACACACTGCCCCTGTCCCTAAACCTACCCATCACAGGAGACATGCTGCATTTTAAAATGTTTAATAAAACATTGTTTTTTAAGCCATTTGATTTATGAGGACTTTTGAAGTGTCCTCATAAACCACCCATAAGTTATAATACCAGTGTAATACACATGTCATTATACAAATTTGTGTCCTCATAAATCACATAAACCAACCCACGCTCACACACACACACACACACACGCACACACACACACGCACACACACACACGCACGCACACGCACGCACACACACACACATGCACACACTCACTCTCTCTCTCTCTCTCTCTCTCTCTCTCTCAATCACACACACACACACACACTGATGTTGTTGTGTTGTCCTCAGGTGCGGATCGCTTCAGTCGTGACATCGAGGCCATGATCGGTTACGAGCCGCTCTGCAGCTTCAGGGTGTGCTGGCGTTTCCTGACGCCCGGCGTGTGTATGGTGTGTATGGTGTGTGTCACTGACATCAGCTGCTAATGGATCCGCGGCCTTCTCTGAGAAACTCTGTGTGTGTGTGTGTTCAGGGCACGCTGGTGTTCTCGCTGGTGTTCTGGTCTCCGCTGACTCTGGCTAACGGTGTGACGGCTCCTGGATGGGCCTCGATGATGGGATGGACGCTCACGCTGTCCTCGGTGTGTCTCCTGCCCGTCTGCGCGCTCCACACACTCATACACACACCGGGGAACCTTCAACAGGTGAACACACACATATGTGTGCTGAGTTTGGTGAAAATATCTCATTTTGTTCATGAGTTATAGTTATTTGAGATACATGAATGTCCTCGTAGACAATCGCGACACCTTGGACAAAGACACCGCATGCCAATTTTCATGTCAATCGTTTTCAAGTCAATCGAATTGACCACTTAGCTATAGCCGTTTTTATGTTTGTTTCATTTATAGCGCCACCAAGTGGCCAGTCAGTGCGTCTCTTTCATAGACTGTAAAAATATGCACGCAGTGTGCGTGACGTCACTCGTAGTGTTTCTGAAGAGCAACAGAAAGCCGTCCGTCGCCATCTTGGCCGCGCGTCACTCCCGGATAAACGAACATGTGCAGCGAGGCGGATTAGCTCTGATTAGCTCAGCGGCTAGTAGTGACATCAGCGGCAATTGGCCACACCCTTAATTATGCAGAACTTTAAGGCCTAATATCATTTAAATGGATGAGTTATAAAACTATTCACCCCCCTCACAGTCATCATAAAAGGCAAAATTAGCGATATAGACCAAAACCACTTTTTGCACCAGGCTGTAAACATGTTTTTTGCTGTTTTAAAGTTGGCCATTTTAACATGAGGGTCTATGGGACTGACTCTCTTCTGCAGCCGGCCTCTAGTGGACAGTGGAGGAACTGCAGTTTAATCACTTCAGTGTTGGTTTATTAAAGAGAGACCGGAAGGTTGCCGCCTGGTCCCTTCATGTGCAGTGCTTCATGCGACTCTACATCATTCCCTCATAAAAGGGTGGATGTTTATTCGCGTTTAATCACGAATTCCAGTCTGAGTCTCACTATAGCGTTCTAGTCCTGTACGCTGAGCTTCATTGTTAAACCGATGACAGTTGTTTGTGTAAGTGGCAAATAAAAGCCCTCACTCAGACAGAGAGTCTCGAGCGTCTAATAACCCTCCTGTCCCGTGTGCAGCGTCTCCGTCTGCTGTGCCGGACTCGAGCTGACGGACCAGCACCTTCCTCATGACCTCTGACCTCTGACCTCAGCAGCCCACAGACACACTTCAGGACGGGGTGTGTGTGAGTGAAACTGAGGAGATCTGATGTACAGAAACCGGCGTTTGGTGATGGTAACCGAAGCTGGACGGTAAAAGAAACTCTTTGTCTTAATAACAAGCCGATTAAAGCTTCTCTTCATGTCCATGTTCAACTATGAGGACGTCCGCTGGATATTTTGACATTTTGATTTATTTTTGGTTGACATATGACCCATGACATATTCTGGAGACTTAAGATATACATCTCAGCAATTTATAGGTCTAATTTACTGTATATGTCTACAACATGTTACAAAAGTGCTTGTTTATTTGTTCAGCATTCTTGATATTTATCTATTTTTTTATATTTAACAATATAGATTTTTAGATATATTTACTAAAAATATACATCTCAGCAATTTATAGATCTAATTTATGGTATATGTTGCTAAAATATTAAGCTACAACATGTTAAAGTGTTTTTTTATCTGTTCAGCATTCTTGATGTTTATCTATTTTATGCATATGAAACTATTGAAGTAAATACTCTGTCATAATTATGTTTTGTATAATTCTTCGTATAATTACACTTCTTGATTATTGCCATCAGTTATTAAAATGGTGAAAAAAGAAAAACTTTTTGGAGGTTCCTGAAACGCCTCCATTGTAGTCTTGAGTTTCTTCCGGGAACGAACACGCCACAATATTCCTCATTATAATAATTCATACGCAGAATAAAGGGGCGGGGCCTGGGTGAGTTAGTTATAGTGTGTTAAACTGGTGGTTATGGTAAGGGGCGGGACATTTCACAAACACACTCGAAGCGCTCGACCAATCACAACACACTGATCCAGCCGACCAATCAGAGCACAGTGTGCTTTTCAGAAGGAGGGGCTTCATAGAGACAGGAAGTAAACAGAGCGTTACTGACAGACTGGGAAGAAGGAGCCGCAACAATGGAGAATATGAGGAGATAATCAACATTCAAGTTCTAGTAGAGACCAAAACAACATCAAGACTTTATAAAAGGGTATAATAGGTTCTCTTAGTGGCATTTAGCAGATTCGAGTTTTTAAATCATGTAGCCTAGCTTATATCTTGTCGGTATTCTATTATGAATGAGTCATGCTGGGACAGAACATAACAGATGGGCCACACAATGATGAGAAGTGCCTTTTAGCACTCGTATGTGTATGGATTAATTTAGTGTTGTCGGCTTTGTGTGTGTGTGTGCGTGTGTGTGCACGCGTGTGTGTGTGTGTGTGTGTACGTCAATATGTGCGCCGTCTGCGCACGTGTCCATGCATGCATGTCCATATGCATGCTTTGATAGTGTGTGTGCTCTATATTTAGAGTGAGGATGGTGTGTGTGTGTGTGTGTGTGTGTGTGTGTGTGTGTGTGTGTGTGTGTGTGTGTGTGTGTGTGTGTGTGTGGTGTTATTGTGTTCAGTGGATTATATCTGTAAAGCGCCCGTGTTAGCATCTCCTGCACGTTGGGCTGTCGGTGCCAAAGCATGCGCTCGTTTGTTTATGTGTTTGTTCTGGACAGTGAGTTTCCATGTGATTTTTAAACTATTAGATTTCAATTATTTGTCTGCCTCTAATTAATTTTTTAAGTGGATCAGATTCTTTAAAAAAAAGAAAAAAGAGGAAAACTTACTGATCCCCCACATTTTTTATTCATCAAGGATGCATTAAAATGATCAACAGTGACAGTAAAGACAAAAGATTCTATTTGGAAATAAATGCTGTTCTTTTGAACTTTCTGTTCATCAGAGAATCCTGTAAAATAAAACGTATGACTGTTTCCACAAAAATATGAAAATGGTTTTAACACTGATAATAATCATAAATGTTTCTTGATCATCAGATCATCATATTATCCTGATTTCTGAAGGATCATGTGACACTGAAGACTGGAGTAATGATGCTGAACATTCAGCTTTGATCACAGGAATAAATTACACTTTACTATATATTCACATAGAAAACAGATGATTTAAATTCCAATAATATTTCACAATTTTTACAGTATTTTGGTCAAATAAATGCAGCCTTGGTGAGTGACCTGTGTGTATGTGTGGTTTTTATGAATATATAACTTGTGTATTTATTTTTTAACGAGATAATGCATGTGTGTTCATATAAAATCATATTTCATTGTGAAATGAAACTTATTTTTAGTAGTTTGAGTATTTATTTCACAAATAGTGTTACAACTGCATCTGTCCTCACTATGACAAAAGCAACTAAAGTTTCACATTAGCTTTTAACCAACATAGATAAAATAGATATAGGTTCAGGTCATTCAATAGCATTACATTCTAATTTCTATACCCTCAATCAGTATTTTAAAGATCACTCTTGTCTTTTCTGAGTGGTTTTGTTTTCCAGGACATAATGTTTCCCTCGAACTGTTCTGACAGGAACTCTCGTGTCTCAATCTTTGCTCGTTTTAATCTCTGTTAGCGGGTCAAGGCCCGAGCCAAAGGTGAGCTGTGGGTTACAGCAATTCCTCTAAAGATCCCAACGCATTCATCACCCAAAACACACACACACACACCCCTCACACGTCGGCCGTGGTTTCTCACATCGCTCTAACCTGAGCAAACATCCTCGCCGACCCCCACGAGACTCAGGAATCACAGCTCCTCACACACCGCGGACGAGAGCCTCTTCACGGATAAACATGTTTTTGACCGCAGGAAAAACAACAGCCCTGATATCTGACGTTAAAAAGCATCTGACATTTTAAGTGTTAGAAGTCACAGGAAATCAAAACTGACTCTTTATATAAAGCAATGCATGTACAACATTATCTGTATCTACTCACGTCGGACAATATATAGTGAATCTCAACTGCTCCATTTCTTTGCGTTTGGCAAAATCCAGCTTTTAATGTTGTTTATATGTCTATGTGGTGTTTTTAATATGCTTTAAGACACACCATGCACTGTAAAAAAACTTAACTCATTATTTTGTGTTATCTTTTTGCATGTTTTTTTTTTAGTTTAACTAACTTATTTCGATAAGTTGAGGACAAGAAAACTTAAAATTTCTTGTTGTCTGGACAATCTTATGAACTTACACATGTGTAAGTTCATAAGTCGACAGCATTGCTGAGTATTTCCTCCTTAAAACTGCAGTGAACCAAAGACAGTCTCAAAAACACGGTGTGAAATCGCTGGTGTTTCTGACGTCACAAACGACCTTGGAACCAATCAGATCAACGTGTGATCGTCAACCAGTGGATCTCTGAGTGAGGGAGTGAGTGGAGGCGGGGCTCATTTGCATATTCATTGAAGCACGCATACTAAATTAGGCAAGGGTGTCAAGATATTTTGAGGCAAAAATAATTTTTTTCAAGGAAGAAACATATAAATATGTAATTTTGGTGATCAAAGATGATATAATTATTGACTACAGGGGGACAATTAAAATGCCACATAAAACATAACATTTACTTACTAACGACTGTTGCTTAAAGTCCTAGTGTTTGAGACACTAGTTGCTGTGTGAACGGGACATTTCGAGACTGTTAGTAAATCCAGTTGTCAGTGTGAACATAGCCTTAAAGTTAACTATCAACTGAGTCTAACTCACTCTGTTATGAAACAGACAATCTCATGGATATTTATTTCTCATGAATATCCTGTTTAACTGTGAAATGCATCACAGTATGGAAGTAAAATGGCTTGTAAATGCCGTTTTAAAAGTTGTTTTAGAGGTGAAATATGTTATTACATTCTCATGAAAGAATTTTTAGTTATAATAACGTCACTGATGAGTCATCCACAATAAGAGAAGGAACATGAATTAAGAGTGATTTATAACAGCACATTAATCTATTATGTGTATATCATAACACGAGAAGTCTGGATGTTATAGATGCAGATTTTTTTTTTTTTTTTTATGCATTACATGTAAAACCATTAAGCTTGTTATTGTTCTTAATTTGATCAATTTAATCATTTAAATGTATTTTTTTATTGCACAAGTGTTACACTGATTGTGACTGTGTGTTTTGATTGGTTTAATAAGAGCTGATTGTGAAGAGGTGGACGACACCGTCACTGAAACATACGTGATAGTACACAGTGTTCTCTTGTGAACTCCCACACACTCCTATAGCACAGCATCACGACGGTGTGTGTGGCGTCACACACTCTGCACTGGCCTGAATGGAAATAGTTAAAAGAATGAATTTGCCCCCAAACGATACTTACATGGTTAAGATACACATAAAATCACCATTTCGTCAAATCCATTTAAATATCTGTGCATAACACTTTCTTGATCATCAAATCATCATATTATCCTGATTTCTGAAGGATCATGTGACACTGAAGACTGGAGTAATGATGATGAACATTCAGCTTTGATCACAGGAATAAATTACACTTCACTATATATTCACATAGAAAACAGATGATTCAAATTATAATAATATATATTTTTTTAATCTGTATTTTGAAAAATAGAAAATTGCAATTGTTCCAAACCTTCTTTGACCATTTTACATTAGCAGATGCTTTTGTCCTAAGGGACTTACATTGCATTAAAGCATTCAAGATACAGTATTTTAAATCAGTTCACGCCAAATCATTTGAGCGGCATGATCAAATAAATAGCTTGAACATTCTCCTTTTGTGCTCCACAGATAAAGGGTTTTGAACTGTATTTGTGATTCCTTCTCCATATTGCATGGATATTGCACATACAGTCCGACTGTAAATATCCGTGCCGTCTGTGTGTCTGTGTGTCTGACAGCTCCTCTGGGAAACACTGTAAGTGACTCAGCGTCAGCACACACACACACACTGAACCGTCAAGCGTAATGCAATTCCAATGCAATTTGGCTTCGTGTGCCATTTCCATTCCAGACTCGTATTACACATCACCGCCAGCTCGCCTGAAGATGTAATAAATATTCTCTTAATGCCACATATAATTGTGCTGTGAATATCTGTCGGATTGCGCGAGCGTGACCGTACACGCCGGCGCTTTTGTCCCAGTCTCTTCTATTCTGGATGCGCCATCAATTATCCATCACCTCAAAGCTCGGGTCATCAGTGTGAGTTTGGAGGAGGAGAAAGTGCTGTGTTCAATTATTAAAATAATGCTACTCAACTATACAGGAAGCTCGAGCTTTCAAAGCTCCAACAGACAAAACCTGTACAAGAATTCAAATACTTTCATTTTGTTGTATGCAAACATTTATTTGCTGTAATGTGAGCACTTAACCTCATTAAAAAAATAAAAAAATAATAATAATATGTTTTAACCCTTTCCTTTCCCGTTAACCCTTCCCTGTCTGGCTTATTCTGCTCTAATCGTTGTATTTTTAGCACTTCTTTGCCTCTTCACTTGCTTTAGTCCTCATTTGTAAGTCACTTTGGATAAAGGCGTCTGCTAAACGACTACATTTAAATGTACTAATTTACATAGTTTACTCAACTATGACAAGAAACCTGGAAATGTCAAATGTGTCCATGGTTCTTAAACTTCAAATCAAGTGCAATGTACCATAGTTAGATTTTATGACACTTCATATTTCACATTTATTTTCATTAAGATTAAAAAAAACTGGGGATGGACGATATATCGGCCAGAATATCGGTATCGGACGATATATTATCATTTTTAATGTTATCGTTATCGCCCCGATAATAACATTTGTCCGATATATTATATAATCAATAAATAATGAGCTGAGACGCTTCAGATGTTTCAATATTTGCTTATTGTTTCAATAAATGTTTAATGAATTAAATATTGTTACAATGAAATGTTTCAATAAATGTTCAACATGAGGGTTTCAAACTGCTTGAAATATTGAAATCACAACAAAAAAGGAAAAGACAGTTCAGTGCAAGTCTGTCACATCGGCTTCATAAAGTTCATGAGAACATTATAATTGTGTGCTTGAAACGTGGATTTAATGGTGAGACTTTTGTTTTTGTAATCAGCGTCTCAAAATTATATGAAAATTTGGTTGTAGATTAATTAGCCAATATATCGGTTATCGGCTTTCAAATATAAAGAATGATCGGTTATCGTCGGAATCGGCCAAAAAGTTCATATCAGTGCATCCCTATAAAAAATAATACAAATGAAGTGACTTTATGCTTAATATAAGAACAAATATCTGTTCAAATAAACAATTCAAAGATATTTGTTCTATTCACTTCATTTTGACAAAACTGCAAATGAAGAACATACTTTTTTGCAGTGTCTCTTTAAGCTTGGTTGAGATGTGTTGTTGTTGTTGTTGTTGTTGTTGTTGTTGTGATGATGTCATTCCACAGTGCACACTGAAGCCCTCACTAGTGCACAATGCCCCGTGTGTCAGTGCCTGTGGGGGTCGTGACCTTTTGAACAGGGTTTCCCAGTATAGCGGATTCCCTCCATGATGTCACGGTTCTCTCAGACTCATGTTGACGAGGCTGAATGTGCTGATTATAAAAGTCATCGAAAATCGTTTCTCTGAAGTCATCAAACCCATTAGTCAGATATTATTGGAGATGTAACTGTCAGTATCAAAACAAAAGCAGAAGAGAAATGTGAAATGTCAGAAATGTCAGAAATGTGTTATGCAATATTGGATTCTGTTTGAGATCTATTTGAGTCCTGACAATGTTTTCATGGGGGCGAGTTTAAACATTATCATCTCATGTAAGAATAAAGTCACCATGAAATCTTATTTTGTCATGGAATATTGCAGTGTTTGTCATAAACGATGATATAGTGTAAAATTCATAATCATGAATTAGAATAAGTTCCTCTTGCAGCATCTCTTCTCTGATGATGTGGGTGGGGCAACCTGTCACTCACATGAGATCAGCCAATAGCAAACCACAACCATCCAATCAGTTCCCCACAGACACAATCAAGCCCCGCCCACATGTGTTCTTGTTCCTGAAGCGCTTCACTCGATATACGACACAATAGAGGAGAAAACACTTTAAGAGAAGCCATCAATATGGTGTTTTTGAGTCTTTAATTTGATGTCATTTTATTTCACTGACATTAAACGCCATTTTCGGATTTTCAGTAAATAATTTATAATAATTTAATAACCCAGACTTAAATCTTGGTCTATTATGACTTCAGAAGAACTGAAATATAATGTATGAGTCGTAGGTACTAGTGCTTTTAAAGTCAAGCGTGTGCTTCCACATATTTTCACATTACCAGTTTGTTCCAGTGAAATAAAGAGAAATCATCAATATAATGTTTTTAATCATTAAAGCAGTTAAACCAAACATTCTTTACTTGACTTTTCATTGGTTCCAGCAAAGAAACACACACACACACACACACAAACACACACACACACACACACACACTCACACGCACACACAGACACACACACACACACACACACACTCACATGCACACACACACACACACACACACACACACACACACACACACACACAGACACACACACACACACACACACACACAAACACACACACACACACACACACACACACACACATGTCATGGCCGGATTTATGAGCACTTTTTACAGGTCTTATTTGTTGACACTAATGTTCAATTAGTAATTAACTAACAATGAGCAATACATTCTACAGCCTTTATTATTGTATTATTATGTATTAGTAAATGTTTTAGAAGTATTTTTCATTGTTTGTTCATGTTAACTATTGCAAACATTTGGCCTCTAACAAGTAGAGATGAACCTGAACACAAACACACACACACAGAGAGAGAGAGAGAGAGAGAGAGAGAGAGAGAGAGAGAGAGAGAGAGAGAGAGTTGGTAAAGAATGAGAGGAGGAGGGAGAGCGCAAAGGGGCAGGACTCTCTCTCTTTCTTTCTTTCTTTCTCTCTCTCTCTCTCTCTCTCTCTCTCTCTTTCTCTCTCTCTCTCTTTCTGTCTCTGGTGCTTTTAAGAGGAAACTTTGTGTTTTGTTCTTCAAGTTCACTTCTCGCTGCCCTCACACTCGTGATGTTTTCTTTGCCTTCATGTATTCCTTCCAGTGGCTCGTGAGATGCGCGCCGGCACTAATGGACCAGTGCGCCTCGGTTTGCAGGAATTCCTCATTTTAAAGCTGCACTTCGGATTGTAATGTTTCCAAAAGTTTTCAGATTGAACTACATGGAATAATGTGGCGGATTGTTTTGTTGTTGTGTTGCGCTCTGCCCGGCTCGTTTGCGTTCCGCGCGTTCCGTCCACCTGCGAACGCGTCTCTCCGCGCACCTGCCGGCGTCGTGCGCGCTTTGGATCGGATTTATCACGCGGGAGGAAAAGCCGGGTATCTTCTGTACATGGACGAGCAACGCTTTCAGCTGGATATGGAGCGGGACGCGTCGGATCTGTCTCATCAGTTTGATTCGAACGCGAACGCGCCGGAATGCATTTACCGCGGCACCGTCAACTCCAACGCGGAGTCTCTTGCGGTGTTCAATCTGTGCGGTGGTGGACTTGATGGGTTTTTCGCGGTTGATCACTCCCGGTACACAATCACACCGCGTATCCGCGCGAAGGACCACGAGAATGACGTGCGCATCGACGCAACGCGCGCTCTCCACTATTTTACCCGAGAACGCTTCAGTTTCGAAGCGATGCCCGGGCGGCACAGCTGCGGCACGCGTGATCGGAATAAAAAGCGCGGCGCTCGAGGGAGACGCGATGAGGACGCGCGCGGACGCAGATGGTGGACAAAGTTTGCGAAGCCCGACGCGTCGCCAACGCGACGCAGGAGGTCCGTGTCTCGCGCGCGGCACGTGGAGCTGCTGCTGGTCGCGGACGCGTCCATGACGAAGAAGTACGGGAAGGACCTGCATCATTACCTGTTGACGCTCGCGTCCATCGCGTCCAAACTCTACGGGCACGCGAGCATCGAGAACCCCATCCGCCTGTCGGTGGTTAAAGTCGCGGTTCTGTCCGAGAGCGAGAAGGGCATCGACGTGTCCAAAAACGCGGCCGCGACGCTCAAGAGCTTCTGTAAGTGGCAGAATCAGCAGAACCCGCTGGATGACGATCATCAGCATCACCATGACGCGGCGATCCTCTTCACCAGGCAGGTAAAAACTCAAACATTCGCGTCGCGCCGCTCCCCCGCGCGCGCTTGACTGACGCGCAGCGAACTTCAGGAACTAGAATTGTGTCTCCTGTGAGTGAGTGAGTGAGTGAGTATGGAAGCTGCCACATAATAAGTGTTATGCATTGGTAAATCATAATTATGACAAAAATAGTCTATTATATTGACGTATATTATATTGAAAGATAGTTACATAATTATGAAACTGTCATATTTGACATAAATCAAAATGATGAGATAAAAGTCAAAATCACTGTCATAATTTTGACTTTTTACACTATGGCAAAAAGTCGAAATTGTGTGATGAAGATGAAATTATGACATACTAAGACATATTACATAATAATTGACATACTACGTCTTAATTATGAGATAAAAGTCAAAATTATGAGATGAAGATGAAATGATGACATACTAAGTCATAATTAAGAGATTAATAAAAAGTCAAAATTATGACATAAAAATAAAACTTAAGACATACTAAGACACAACTTAGACATATATCACGTCACAATTGGCATACTAAGTCGTCTTAATTATGACATAAAAGGTCAAAATTATGATGGATAAAGTCCACGTGTGAGTGTGTGTGTGTGTGTGTGTGTGTGTGTGTGTGTGTGTGTGTGACCAGGTCAGCTGGATCCGATCATGTGGGAACACCAGTCTCTCTCCCTGTAAAATGATTTCCTCAGTTGCTGTTTTTCTAGGCAGGCGTTCTCGGCGTCCCCTGACTAGTGTGTTTCGTTATGCAGTGTGTGATCCCATGTGCGCATTCCTTACGCGGGATGTTGCTGCAGATTTGAGTGCCATGAACCACAGCAGAGACTGTGAGGAAAAAGCACACATCTGAAAGCCTTCCCAGGCTGAAGGAGACCACACTGGTTTCGCTCCCACAGTAAAGCGCTGGTCTCCAGCTCGCGTGTGGTTTGGAGCGCGTCGTGTTTCCAGACGAGGCTTGCGGTGCATGTAAGTCATGCAAGGTCTTGTTCACCGGAGCACTTCAACTGCAAAAAATACTCTGCTTTAGTCGCAACTTTGTCGTGCCAAAGGATTTTTAAAACCAAAGGATAAAAAACAACAAATACAAATATTTTAAAAACTCATCGATGTTAAAATAAGTGTAATTTTACGGCATTTTTAACATTATAAGTACTGGGCAACGATTAATCACGATTAATCGCATCCAAAATAAAATTTGGTAACACTTTATTTTACGGTGTCCTTGTTACATATGTTACATGTACTTACTGTAGTAATTATGCATAATTACATGCAACTAACCCTCAACCAAACCCTAATCCTACCCTATTTCTATAGTAAGTACATGTAGTTACTTAATATTACTCTGTACTTAAATATATAATTACACTGTAACAAGGACACCTTAAAATAAAGTGTAACCTAAAATTTTGTTTACATAATATACACTCACCGGCCACTTTATTAGGTACCCCATGCTAGTAACGGGTTGGACCCCCTTTTGCCTTCAGAACTGCCTCAATTCTTCGTGGCATAGATTCAACAAGGTGCTGGAAGCATTCCTCAGGGAGTTTGGTCCATATTGACATGATGGCATCACACAGTTGCCGCAGATTTGTCGGCTGCACATCCATGATGCGAATCTCCCGTTCCACCACATCCCAAAGATGCTCCATTGGATTGAGATCTGGTGACTGTGGAGGCCATTTGAGTACAGCGAACTCATTGTCATGTTCAAGAAACCAGTCTGAGATGATTCCAGCTTTATGACATGGCGCATTATCCTGCTGAAAGTAGCCATCAGAAGTTGGGTACATTGTGGTCATAAAGGGATGGTCATGGTCAGCAACAATACTCAGGTAGGCTGTGGCGTTGCAACGATGCTCAATTGGTACCAAGGGGCCCAAAGAGTGCCAAGAAAATATTCCCCACACCATGACACCACCACCACCAGCCTGAACCGTTGATACAAGGCAGGATGGATCCATGCTTTCATGTTGTAGACGCCAAATTCTGACCCTACCATCCGAATGTCGCAGCAGAAATCGAGACTCATTAGACCAGGCAACGTTTTTCCAATCTTCTATTGTCCAATTTCGATGAGCTTGTGCAAATTGTAGCCTCAGTTTCCTGTTCTTAGCTGAAAGGAGTGGCACCCGGTGTGGTCTTCTGCTGCTGTAGCCCATCTGCCTCAAAGTTCGACGTACTGTGCGTTCAGAGATGCTCTTCTGCCCACCTTGGTTGTAACGGGTGGTTATTTGAGTCACTGTTGCCCTTCTATCAGCTCGAACCAGTCTGGCCACTCTCCTCTGACCTCTGGCATCAACAAGGCATTTCCGCCCACAGAACTGCCGCTCACTGGATGTTTTTTCTTTTTCGGACCATTCTCTGTAAACCCTAGAGATGGTTGTGCGTGAAAATCCCAGTAGATTAGCAGTTTCTGAAATACTCAGACCAGCCCTTCTGGCACCAACAATCATGCCACGTTCAAAGTCACTCAAATCACCTTTCTTCCCCATACTGATGCTCGGTTTGAACTGCAGGAGATTGTCTTGACCATGTCTACATGCCTAAATGCACTGAGTTGCCGCCATGTGATTGGCTGCTTAGAAATTAAGTGTTAACGAGCAGTTGGACAGGTGTACCTAATAAAGTGGCCGGTGAGTGTATGAGTGTGTACTGTGTATAATTGAAGAGTTCAGATGCAAAAGCCTCTAAGTGCCATCTGAAATTTTCTCGTTTCAAGCTCGTATATTTAAGTTCAATAATCTCACTTAAATGGCTATGAAAATTACCTATTAATTGTCATTTAAGTGAAATTATTGAACTTAAATAAACAAGCTTGATAAAAATGATCAAAATTTCAGATGGCACTTAGAGGCTTTTGCATCTGAACTCTTCAATTATTTTATTTTTGTATATATAAATACATAATATATACAGTATATACATGCAAATATTTTTTAAATACATGCATGTGTGTATTTATATATACAAAATTATTATACACAGTGCACACACATATATTATGTAAACACAAACTTTTATTTTGGAAGCAATTAATCGCGTTTAATCGTTACCCAGCACTCTATTCATGTTAATTTATAAACATACTATTGATAATTTTTAAAATGTAATATATGCATTAATGTATGTTAAATTAATTTATGTAAAACATGTTAATTTAATTTATCTTGAAATGGTAAGAATATATTAGAGTATGTATAAATTACCATTACCTTGACTAATGAATGCTTTAAAAGTATTGATACCAAATGCATTAAGTAAACTTAACAAACTGAAGCTTATTCTAAAGTGTTCCCAACATTGACTAGTTTTAACTATTTAAAGTGTCATGAAAGTGAAGTTGCGCTGGTCTTTTCTTCCTCTATTGTGTCGTATGTCGAGTGAAGCGCTTCTGGAACAGGAACACATGTGGGCGGGGCTTGATTGTGTCTGTGGGGAACTGATTGGATGGTTGTGGTTTGCTATTGGCTGATCTCATGTGAGTGACAGGTTGCCCCGCCCACATCATCAGAGAAGAGATGCTGCAAGAGGAACTTATTCTGATTCAAGATTATGAATTTTACACAATAATGATGTGCATGGAGAAATCCTTAAGAAAAAAACACTGTAATATTCCATAAAAAAAACACTAATCGTACAGCGAGTGCCATTGCTCAGTAAGTGTCGCTGACGTCGTTTCCCTCTCAAGTCTTTCCTCTGGTGGTGTGGAGTCTGACACACCTGCTGGCGGAGAGTGTGTGTGTGTTTAAGAGTGTGTGGTTGTGAAGTACACCATGTCAACAAGCGCTGATGGGCAGCAGAAGCCCACAGACTCCCACTGAGAACTCTCGAACCACAGCCAAACACAAACACAAAGACTCTGAAATCACTGAAGCATCACTTCCTCTGCAATGTTGCAAAGCCTCAACACTAACATGGACTTGATATTCTGTGTATTGAGAGAAACTCATCCAAAAACAAGAATCTGTCATCATTTACTCGCCCTCACTGTAGCTTTCTTCTGTGGAGCACAAAAGGAGACATTTAGCAGAATGTTCACACTGCTCTCTCTCTCCCTCTCTCTCTCTCTCTCCCTCCCTCTCTCTCTCTCTCTCTCTCTCTCTCTCCCTCTCTCTCTCTCTCTCTCTCTCCTTTTCTCTCTCTCTCTCTCGCTCTCTTCTTATGTACAAACGTTCTTCCAGTAACGTTAATAGAACGTTTGTTCAAAGTTATCTGGTCTATAATAACGTTCTCAAAACATTATAAATTATTCATGGAGCTTTTTTTCCTGAAACATTTAAAGTGGTCCTATAATGCCCTTTTCAAAAAGATGTAAAATAAGTCCCTGTTGTCCCCAGAGTGTGTGTGTGAAGTTTTAGCTCAAAATACCCCACAGATATAGTTTTATAGCATGTTAAAATTGTCACTTTTTGAGGGTGAGCAAAAATGAGCCGTTTTTGTGTGTATCCCTTTAAATGCAAATGAGCCGCTGCTCCCGGGACAGAGAGAGCTTTTGTGTGTGTGTGTGTGTGTGTGTGCTTGTGTGCTTTGATTACCTCACACACACACACACACACACACACACACACACACACACACATTGAAAATTGCAAAAACTTGTAGCCTTTTATGTTCAGTCAGACAAAGATGGAGAGACTCTAGAAGAAGTGAAAACATGTAGAAGCAACAGGACATTCCTGAATGTTAGTTGATGAATGTATGCAGCTGATGTGGAGTTAACGATCTTCTAGTCATTTATTAGCATATTCTGTCTTGATAATCTATAAATCGCGTTCCTGGGGGCGGGGCTTATGTAAATTATAGGGTTAGTGATGTCACTAACCCATGAAGAAGCTCGAAGCTCGTTTTTTAATCCTAAAAAAACTATTTCATTAAAAGTAAATATCTCCCTTTGCTCTGAACTTTGAGTGTTGTAACTTTGCAGATGTTGTTTATGCTCAAACAGCAACATTACACACTAACTACAGTTAGAAAAGTGAAATCATAACACCTCTTTAAGTTGGACTTTTATGTATATGTTACTAATTGTTTCAGAGAACATTCAAAAGTAACGTTACCATAATGTTTGAAGAATGATACAATGAAATGTGCTCGTAACAGCTGAATAATCAAAAAGGTTTTATAAAACTTTTTTTTTATAAAAAATGTTTTTTTCTTTGTTAGCTGTATATGCTCTGTATTCTATAGTCATGATGCTCTCTAAGAACAAATGGACTGAAATTTAAGTCATTGTTCACTGATAATCTTTGCAATAGTTGCTAAATCGCTTTCAAATATGATTCCAGCTGAAATACACACTGGAGGCAGTAAAATGCAAAAAATAATTATTCCTTTTCACACATATTATGATTACAGTTGCAGATTATAGATTAATC
>JAULUF010000023.1:23252500-23255000 GCA_031834385.1 Semotilus atromaculatus | reverse complement strand
ACACACACACACACACACACACACACTCACTCTCTCTCTCACACACACACAGACACAAACACACACACACACACACACACACACACATTCACTCACTCAGTCTCTCTCTCTCACACACACACACACACACACACTCTCTCTCTTTCTCACACACACACATTCATTCATTCACTCACTCTCTCTCTCTCTCTCACACACACACACACACACATAGCTTTGTGTTTTCCAGTACATGCATCTAAACTGTTTGATCCACTTATGACTTTTTGGCTTTTGACATTATGAGGTCAAAACATTGACCTGAATGAATTGTTTACAAAATGTATAACATTCATTTAGAAAATAGAAAGGGTGAATTTCCATTTCATACCAACTTTAAAGGAGTAGTTCACTTCAGAATTAAAATGTCCTGATCATTTACTCTCCCCCACGTCATCCAAGATGGTCATGTCTTTCTTTCTTCAGTCGAAAATAATTTTTTTGTGGAAAAAGGTCACGCGTGAACTAATCTTTTAAAGTATAAATCGAACAAAATTGAGAGAGTTTTGTTTAATCTCTTATTTCAATGTTTACATGCAACTCTCCGTTTGAGACATTTTTCCGGCTCTTCCTTTGGCCGACATATTTCCCTGAATCCCTTAGGCAGGAAGTCCTCCGTCCATATCAAGTTGCTCTCTCTCTCCCCGTCTCTGCAGTTTTTCTGTGAAACTCAGAGTCTCATAATGAGAGTAATCATTTCTATACACTTGTTTTGTGAGCATATAATGTGAGTTTGTTATAATTATACACTCGGTTTGTGAGTGACAGGAGTGTAGTATATGAACCTGTGTTTCTGAGCTCTCACCTGATCACACATTACACATGCGCTCCGCTGAGGTCATGAGCTAAACTTCACTCTGAACTCGTTTACACACACACACACACACACACACACTCACGCACACACACACACTCACGCGCACACACACACACACACACACACACACACACACACACACACGTTGGTGCAACAGCATTATGAGGACTCTCCATAGGCGTAATGGTTTTTATACTGTACAAACTATATATTCTATCCCCTTACACACACACACACACACACACACACACACACACACTGCCCCTATCCCTAAACCTACCTATCACAGGAGACATGCTGCATTTTTAAATTTTTAATAAAACATTGTTTTTTATGTTTTTTAAGCCATTTGATTTATGAGGACTTTTGAAGTGTCCTCATAAACCACCCATAAGTTGTAATACCAGTGTAATACACATGTCATTATACAAATTTGTGTCCTCATAAATCACATAAACCAACCCACGCACAGGCACACACACACACACAAACACACACACACACACACACACACACACACACGCACACACGCAGCGTGTAGTGTTTATTAATGTGAGTGGTTTTCTGTGTGAAGAGCTGCTTTCTCTCTCATGAGGATCTGAGAACAGAGTCCAGGCTGTTTCTACACACTCGGCGTAACGGGTAAACACACACAACGCCTGCGAGAAATCCGGCTGTCTGAGTGTGTGTGAGAATATTCACATGCATGTCTGTGAGGATTTTTAGTCAATCACATCTTACAATAAATGTGAGAACGTGGAGGTCTGCTTTGAAAGTGTTGCATTAAACGCTAAAGTCGTCATTTTCAGGCGGATCCAGTCTGATTGACGGCTTTACGTTTGTAACCTGTCTGAAGCCTTATTCACGCGGATCAGTGTTACCTGACCTCTAGTCATCTGTAATAACTGCGGAGGTTGTCTGTGATCCTAATCCCGTGTGAATCTGTAATTTGTAAAGTAAAAATTCCGTCTGATTGACGGCTTTATGTTTTTTCATTGGTCCAACTGGAAATGTCATGTTTCCAAATCCCAGGTTGAGCACCAGTGTTGTTATAGTTAATAACTAAAACTATTAATTCTATTAATAAGAAACCATACGTTAATTGAAATAAAGCTAAAATAAAATGTATATGTGACACAGGCTATGTTTACACGGAAACGATCTGAAGAGAAAACGCAAAAGTGGCATTGCGTTATCACTTTTTATTCTGCGTTTAGACAAGCGTTATGGGGGGGAAATCGGCGTGAATATGGTGATGCAAAAGTGTGTGAAATTGGATGTAGTGTGCACTCCAGGCGCTAGGGGGCGATGTGAAGCACTGCTACTCAACAACACCAATATCTGAGACCAATATCATACTCTTGTATGTTTATCAGCGCTGCGAGGGCAACTTGAAGGCCCGACATATAAAATAATAATCCGACATGTTGGTTGTAATTTTCCTGTACTGGCGCACGCCTGTGACGTAAACGCGTACGCGACGAGAGCCGCCGTGAGCAGATTTGCGTTTTTACCCTTTAGACGGGAACACGACGGTGGAGCGTTCTTAAGATTTCCACTCTGGAGGGTGGTTTCACTTTTTTGCGTTTTTAAGCCCCAAAAACTCCGTCACCGTGTAAACGAAAGGCACATCTGATAAAATAT
>JAULUF010000023.1:23245000-23247500 GCA_031834385.1 Semotilus atromaculatus | reverse complement strand
TGCACATTTAATGCAAAAATTACTACCTATGCAATGCCACTAAAGTGACACATTCCTTATTAATTATGCATAAAAAGTGAAACTGATCTGACACAAAAACAGCTTGTAGTTTTGTTTTAATGATGGTGAAAGGTTGGTGATAAAATAGTTTGTGCATGTAAATAAACATTACTCGGTAAGACCAGAACTTAGAATAACTTAAAACTTTCAAACTCCGAACTTTATTATTTCAAACTTAAAACTGCTTCAAACTCCAAGCTTTCAAAACTTTAAAACTTAAAACTGCTTCATACGTCAAGTTTTTAAATCTTCTTTCTCAAGCCAAGTTTGTGTAGATGATCCGTGATACGTTTTATTTTCTCAGGATTCTTTGATGAATAGAAAGTTCAAAAGAACAGCAGAATCTTTTGTAACATTAGAAATGTGACTTTTGATCAATTTAATGCATCCTTGCTGAATAAAAAGATTAATTTGATTCACACAGTGGTTGCTCGCCCTTCCTGACCCGAGCGTCTCTCTAACACTGTTATCCTCGAGTCTGGACATTAGTATCACGCACATTTAACCGGCAGGAATTTCCCATCCCTCGCCCGCCGGCCCGGGTATTTTTATCCGAGACTCGGGTCATTATGTGTTTTAAGGACTCGTTTTGGTCCCGATGAAGAATGCTCCCGTTGTGTGAGCGCGTCTCCTCATGCATGTGTGTGTGTGTGTGTGTGTTTGTTCTGCTGTTTTACACACCCTTCCTCTCGCTGAGCGGCCAGTGTTCAGGTCTCTCGCTCAGTTCGGGTGTTTTTTGGCTTGTTTATTCCAGGTCGATGAATCAAAAAACTCTTGCTTCTGTCCCATTATTGCCCATTCGTGTCACTGACTTCTTCAGATGTTACACAAGATGTTAGAGAAACAGCCCAGCTAACTAAATATGCTTTAAAAACGTTTAGCTAATGCTGAGTTATGAAAACATGATTTCTGAATGTTCTCCAAACATTTGAATCATCCCGTTTTAAACATGCGAACGTTAAGGAAACATTCCAATTTATAATTCTCAATCATTAGGAGAACGTTACTTTGAAATGTTCTCGGAACATTCCGAAACAAATTGTTACATTTAAAAAAGCATTAAACGAAATGTTTCTGAACGTTCCATGAGTGATGAATTTCTAAGAATGTCTAAGAACATTATTAACCCTTAAATGCATGAATGGTTTGCCAATCATTATTACATATTCAGGTATTTAGCGTCCGGATCTTTGTCTAACGTTAAACGCTGCAATAGTTTAAAACTCTACTGATATTTTAATAACAATTACGAAAGAATAAAATAAAGCATATTTCGTTAGCTTTTGGAACTTGTAGGCTAAGGGTTAAATTTGAGCAGATATTGATATTGAGTAATTGCTCTGCTGTGAATCGCTGTGTGTGTTCTTCTGTTTTATTATGAGTCAAACTTCATCATCATTGTGTATCAGACATTACCTCGATGAAACACACAGTGTGAGTCTTTAGAGATTCAATTATTGTTGACTCACACTATTACATTCATTGCGTCTCTAGTGACCCTGTACACTTTTTACACAAAATAATTACAAAACGTGCTCTTTTTTTTCTTGTTATATTGTTGAATGAAGGGTTTGATGAATACTAAGAAGCCTCATGATGTCTAACTGTAAAAAATAGGTAGAGAATGACGTCCCGGGTCACTAAAGACCCGAATTTTAGGGGTTCAAGACCATTGACCAAACATTTTATTAATGTTACTGGAAGTATGTTTGTTCAGAAAATTCCCTGTTAGCAGGGAATGAGTCGTTCACCGTAAAAAATTTACGGTAAAATACTAGCAGCTGTGGTTGCCAGATATCTACCGTAAAAAATATGGTTGCAACATTTTAGGTTTTTACAGACTTAACTTAAATTTACAGTAAAAAAAAAACATATTTCATTATCTGATATAATGCTAATTTACAGACCTATTGAAGTACTAATATCTGTTTTGTACCATTTTAATACACCGACAACCACCAATCACAGTGGAGATGAGAGTCACATGATGAATAAAGGCTCATCACGAGCTGCACAGTGTCATTCACACACACACATTAAACACCATCATGGCAAAAATACACTAAACTTTAATTTAACAACTTTAATTGTAACATAAAACCCTAATGTACATAACTGATTAAAAAAAAAAACTATGAAGAAACAGTAATTTAAAGAAAAATAAATCAAATGTGAAGTACCACGCAGGGAATTGTGGGAATGTCAATTTACGTGTTTTCACTGTAAATTACACAATGACTTGATCTTTTTCACTTCCAAAAACGTTAAAGATAAATTTAACGGTATTTTACTGTAAAATTACATTAAATGTACAGTTAGATCTATCACAGTTATTTACCATATATATAGTACGGAAACTTTCTGTTAACCAATTATCAGTTTTTCACGGTAGCATTTTACCGTTAAAATCACGATAATTTTCTAACAGTGTATGTTTGAT
>JAULUF010000023.1:23202500-23237500 GCA_031834385.1 Semotilus atromaculatus | reverse complement strand
TCATTTGCATGAAGCTGACCTGGGTTAAACGTGGTTGCCTCAGTCTAAAGTAGTTTTGGAAATCTCTGTCAGTGTGAATGTCGCTTTAAGGGTCTAGAAAAGCCCAGGGTCAGGAATGGAACGGTTAATCTCAGAAGGGTTTTAATAAAGACTGAGATTGAGCTGATTTCCAGGGTTTGAGCTGATGTTTGTGCTCTGTTTGAGTCTTAAACCCCCCAACGAACTGAGCTTCCCTTCTTTGTAATGGAAAAAGGAAACTGGGCTCTGTGATTTAAATGTGTGTGTGTAATTTTCAGGGCTCGAGGTGTGTGTGATACTCGCAATAACGCTGTTTACACGTCTGTGTTGTTCAGAGGAATGTTCTGGGTTCAAAATAAGTTAGAAACACTTTACAATAAGGCTGCATTTGTTAACATTAACTTAACTATCAGTGAACAATGCATTTTGCCCGAAAATACTAATAGTAAAAATACAATTGTGCATTGTTCATGTTAGTTCACAGTGCATTAACAAATACAAATTCATTTTAAAAAAAGCATTAGTAAAGGTTAAAATTAACACTAGCTTTGTTTCCATACATCTATTTTTATGCATATTGTGGGATACGAAAAAAAAAAGAACGCTGAAAGATGTGCATAAATTCTTTAAATGCACAAATGCCTCAACGTCAGCTGTGATTGGATAACTGGAGTATCCAGTGGACCAATGGCGTCGCAGCATCTCTAATGCTGGTTTGGTGTTTCTGAAAGTGTGTGATCAGAATGATTGTGTGTAATTCCCTCCAGAAGCGTCTCACACACACACACGAGTGTGTTCCCGAACACCAGCGTCCGAACGCTAGAGAACACGACAGCGTTTACTGAGTTTCTCTGACGCTCCACACACTCGTTTATGATGGAGGGAAAAAGAGAAACTTAGTTTTATTATTCTGATATTCTGCACCAGGAAGTAATGGTTTTGTTCTCTTGAACACATGAGATGGAAATTATTATTCATTGCTAATGCAGTTAACTAAATATAACCTTATTGTAAAGTGTTACCACATGATTATCACAGTAAATATGGTTTCATATTCTGCATCAAAAGTAAAACACTTTGAATGGAGGTCTATGGGACAGGGCATTACAGGGTTAAAGCAGAAAAAACTAATTGTTGTCGAAAAATGTGTTATTTGAACCATAACGGCCTGTTTTTCATCCCATCTCACTGATCTTCCATTGTTTTCCATGTAAACGTGTGTTTCTTCTTGCGTTTTTAAATGTAAAACCCCTTTTTTGTGTGAACGGCCCCTAATGCTTCTGTTCTGGTTGATGAACTTTAAGTTGAAATATATTTCAGGAGTTGAATTATATAACTTTGCACAGACCAGGAGAAATGCTTAACATGCTTTATGTTTAAGTTTGTATTGTAATGTGTATTCAGATGCAAGCGTCTTGCCCCATAGACTTCCATTGTAAGTGTGTTACTGTAAACACAGGCTCTGAAACTGCAGAACATGCTTTAAATCCTTAACGCCTCAGTTTAACCTCGAAACACTGAAGCTGAATTAACAATGTTTTCATGCTTCATAGCTCAGTGTTATATACATATGCAAAACGCTCATGCAAATTAACGTAGATATGTGATGCGTGTCCAAATCATTCAGTCTCACACGTATGATTTATATGTTTTTATGACCAGCAGAAAGTCAACATGACATCAACACAACTTCATGTTCCCGCTCTTATTTTGAACGATTCATCAGGGACGTTATTCAAAATTGCCATAATAATCTTTCAGATTATTGCCTTTTCTCAGTGAATATCCCTGGAAACGCATCACATTACAGAAGTGCGAACGCACGATGACTTTAAACCTGCTGAAGTCGATTACGGTGAATAATCTCATGTGATTCAGTGTGTTTCCAGGACTTCATCTCTTTTCTCCATGTATATGCAGTACTGTTACCGTCTCAATGGGAAATGGCCGTTTCACTGAAAATACACAGCACTGATTTTATAATTTATTGTTTGTACAACTGGTATGTGAAAAAAACAAAAAAAACACATGATGAATTTATTTATTGTTATGGTCATTTTGTCTCATAAATACTATTTAACTAGGAATATGAGTGAGCAGAATAGTTCCTTTTGAAGAAAATTTTGTTTTTTAGCCATCTTCATGAATATATGTATATATAAAACAAAGCGCTATATTTAAAAGTTTGCATTTCATTGATTCATTTGTTGCCAATGTTGTTTCACTGTTTTAGTTAAAGGGACAGTTCACCTAAAAATCTGTCATTATTTACTCACCCTCAAATTGTTGCTGTATGAGTTTCTTTGTAAGAACATATTTTGGACCCCATTGATTTCTGTTATATAATTTTTTTTCAATGGGGACCAGAAACTGTTTGGCTACCAACATTACTCTTTTAAATGATTAAATGATGACAGAACCATCCCTTTAACATCTCTAACTTCTTAAATGAAAGCAATAAACGGGCGTCTCAGTTTGTTAAAGTAAAGAGAGCGGAGGGTGATATTTCTAACCCTTTATTAAACATAACACTAACCTCAACACAACGCTTCAGAAATTGTTTTTCATCTTAAATCCTAAATGCTTTGAGAGCAACTTTAAAATAAAGACTGCAAGAACTGATTTTAATTCCGATTTGATCAAGATCAAGAGGACGGGGCAAGTTGTCACACTTTTCACTCCAGTCACTATTTTTGGACCAGGTTTATATGTGTAATTTATGCATAGATAAAAGCTATTGAGCATCTCTGTTATTTCCCAGGAAATTAATTAATAAATCCGCAGATCATTTACCACACGCTGGCCCTATGGGGTAAGTTGTCACATGTTAACCAGGTAATTTTGAGAATATCTTCATACACATCTCTGTACTAAAATGTATTATTGGCTATTTATGTGAAATTTAAACAGTGTGACCATTATGACACCAAACAATACATTAAACACCAAAAATCAGCTTTAAATCAGAGATTACAGCTCAATCAGCACAAAAACAAAACATTTTCTTAAGAATAATTTAAAGCAAATAAATCTAATTTAGGATAACAATGGTTCCCAATGGTTCCCATGTGGTTATTTTTAGATTATATTTTTATAACCTAAGGTTCCCCTAACCTTAAGGGAACGTTCTAGGAACGTTCTGGGAACCTAACATTGTTTGCTGGGTAATGTATTGGGGGATAAAAGATTGTTTGACCAGTTTTTCATGCATCAGGGACACATACCGTCAGCCATATATAATTCAAAAGCATAATGCCTCGTATCATTAACAATAATGTTAGCTTATTCTGCACTCTCTTCTCATTCACTTTATACTCTCTGAAGCATTATCATATGAGCAACTCAAACAGAAACGCTTTCAATAAAAGCTCCATAAAACATAAAGCACAAAAGCTATGGCCATTAAAAGATTTTAATTTCTTTAATAAATATTGTGTATTCTTACTCACTGTACATAATGAGTCTCATTTGAGTTTATGATCCAAAACTATACTGAGGTAGGCTATTTATAATTTGTTACTAATTGAATTTGTTCCCCATTACTTGATGTAGGATGGGTTATATTCTGCTCTCGTGAAAATCAATAACATCTCCGTAGTTTTGGAGGCATTTAAGAGGAGATTTGATTTCTCACAGTCAAGAAATCCAGTAAAGGCTCTGCATAATCTGCATACTTGATAATGAATCTTGATACTTGATTGATAATAAATCTTGATAATAAATAAAAAACTGTACAGATGATGGCGAATTACTCCACAAACAATTGTGTTACTATATTATGAGTTGTTTTAATAGTCACTACAACTGGATGTTTAATCACAGTTTTTTGCAAGTCTGCAATAAAATCTCAGAGATCTCAATATCAACTCTCAGATCTCCACATTTCTCATCAAATGATCTGAGCTGCTCTATATTCATTTAAAACTGCATGAATCTGGACTCGTTTCGCTGTTTTTATTTCTCCTAATGAATTTCTGGAGAAACACCTTGAAAGGTGTCATGAAACCCAACTGAGAAGAACTCCATTAAGTCTCCTGAGCTATTCGCCTTATTCACCTGGCGGCCATTTTGAAAACGCAACGCCGCTGAGGGGTACACTAACCCGGAAGTTGCTCGCGACGCTGCAGCACCAGCAATGGAAACTCCAGTGTGGACCACCAATCTTTCCTGTATGCCCGACTTAACGATGCAAAATGTGAAGCAGAGTGCCAGTGACATTAAACATCCCCCGGGCTGTGTTAATTAAGGGATACACTACCTGGATCGAAGGTTTTATCCACGACATTGAACGCAAGAATGGGCGCCAATTTACCTCAGTTTCTGCGAGCTTGTAGCAGCTAGAGGTAGTAAGCTTAGCAGTGAGTGATATGGAGTTGTTGACTGTGTACTATATAAGATTAGAATCTATACAAATCCGTAACCATCATTATTTTTATTCTTTATGAATCTATACAAATATGTGAACTTGTAATGTCACCATAGCACCTTATCATTGTCCTTGTGTAACAGGATCAGTCCCTGTCAGACCTTATAATCACTTCTCATGCTCTTTACTTTTACATAAGTTACCTGTGAGTGATTTGATTGTTTTACATGTATGTGTGTGTATGTATACGCTACTGGATGTGTATCTATCTAAATAATAAAGTACAATTGAATTACACATGGATGATTTCCTTCATAACTTTATAATTTAATACACCGGAACCAGAACAGGTATAAGAAAACATTAAAAAAAAAATTTAATTGGCACTCTGGTTTGTAAAGGTAACTTTGTATATAGAAATTGGTACAGGGGAATAATGTAAAATGGCCTGCCTGTATACTGTAAGCTTGGAAAAGGAACCAGAACATCAGAAAACACCATTCTTACGTTCAATGTCGTGGATAAACCCTTCGATCCAGGTAGTGTATCCCTTAATTAACACAGCCCGGGGGATGTTTAATGTCACTGGCACTCTGCTTCACATTTTGCATCGTTAATTCGGGCAGACAGGAAAGATTGGTGGTCCACACTGGAGTTTCCATTGCTGGTGCTGCAGGGTCGCGAGCATACTTCCGGGTTAGTGTACCCCTCAGCGGCGTTGCGTTTTCAAAATGGCCGCCAGGTGAATAAGGCGAATAAAGGCACAATAACATTTCCTCTGACATCACTTCCTCTGACATCACATCCGCTTCAGTTACCACGTTCCCACTGTAGTTAAACAGGGTGTCACTCCTGAGTATTTATTACAGAGTGTTTAATCTCGCTGTGTGTACACACACACACACACGCACGCACGCACACACGCACGCACACACACACACACACGTCGCCGGTAATATAAGGTTAGTAACAAACAACAGCGTTTTATTTTAAAATCCGCATAATTGTGCACGAGCGTGAACTCTATATAGCTGCTAAAGCAGTGACGTCACTTCCTCTGTAGCGCTGAAACACTTGCACTACAATAGAAGAATATGACATTAAAAGTAAACCCTAGACCCCCCCCCCCCCCCCCTTTATTTTTTATCTATTTATTAGGCTATTATTTTTGCCCTCTCTTTTCTGTAATGCACTTTTGCATTACTTTTTGCACCTGATCCTTCTGTCATAGTGTAATTAAGCATTTCTGTTGCCATGTTGTTTGTACATGACATACTGTACACTTGCACTATAATTCTACACTAGTTTTGCTGCTGATCATAAATGATGCTGGAGCGCCACCTGCTGTCTGCCGGACATAACATTACTGTAAATACATTCAACAGAAAACTGAACATTAACAGAAAACCGCACCATTTACATTCTTATAGCTATATATCGTGTTTTAATTCAAACATTTTCCAAATTAATTTTTTTTAAATTATTGTAAAAGTGGACCTATACAGTGTGAAATGTTATACTTTCTTCTTAAACTATTTGTATACCTGTACAATTATCATAGATGCAATTTTATTATCTGATATTAATTTAGAGACCTACCTATAGGCCTAGTCTTTAAAAAATAATTTCAAAAAGTCTATTTCCATATTATGACTCTCACATTTGCAGCGAGAGTGAAATGAATGGTTGTGTTCTTCTGACATCTGCTGGATTTATACTGAACTTCCAAATCACACTAAAAGCATTTAAGGTGGACTTTCAACTCTGGACTTGAGGATTGACTGAAAACTATGTATTAGTTCATAATAAGCTGCATATGCATGCATTATTGTTGCCTATATGTCACTCAAAGTCAGAATTCTGCATTTATGTTATAATGTAAGCATAATAATGCCTGAAGCATATATTCAGAACAATGACATGTAAAGTTTTATTAGGCTATATAATGACAGTGAATCTTCATTTTAAGTAGGCTAAGTCCACATTTGATCTTAATTGTCGTTCTTTCATTCAAAGAACACTTTGGTTTGTTCTCGGACGGCATGTATTTCCTTTCAGAAGGTCACCGACCGCTTAAATTAAATTTGGCCCATTAAACCCGCGAGACATAAACTATTTCCTCCGACACTGTGAGGCGGGAGCCATAATCCGCTCATAATTAATTTTGGATGGAGTTCCTGCCCGACACAAGAAGCGTTTCTGGAGGAGAGGAGCCGGTCCACCTTAACAGCACCGCGGCCCGGCTTTTACCAGGAGTTCTCTCACGTTTTTCTCTTGTTGGAGGTTTCAAATGTTACATTGAAATGTTACATTTAACTTTTTGAAAGTTACTTTTTTGTTTTAGAACGTTCAGAGAACATTCAAAAGTAACTGTTTGCAGAGTGATACTTTAGAATGTAACGTTCGAATTTAAACATTTAAAAACCTGGAAGTTTAGAACGTTCAGAAAACATTCAGGCTTTTCATGAACTTAGTAGCCTACATATTTTTTGTCTTCAATCCTAGAGACAAAACTGTCATATTACTGCACTTCATCTACTCTCAGAATATGAATGGACTCTATCAGTCGTGTAAATGCAGAAAGCACGAGGCATATAGACAGATAAAGAGTTCGAATGAGTAATTGGTCAGAACTGAAGTGTTGTCCTGTGATGATTGATGATTGTGGCGGAGCTCCAGCACTCTGTTACGCACTAGATTCGGGTTCAGTGGATCAAAGGGGCTTCAGGAAAGGGGTGGTCCTGCACGGGGCCATATATAGAGAGAGGCTTCTCGCTTCTCAGACAGAAGGAGAGAAAGAGCTGAAACAGTGAGGGAAATTCTCCACTTTTGACGGTTTTTAAGACTCGTCTTGTTTTCAACTGCTGCTAGAGACTGCGATTATTTTATTTATTTCCATTTTAGGCTCTGGATTGGTACCTATTGCAGTTTTCTTACAATTCGGGAGTCAAATTCTCAAAAGGACTCAAACTTTTTTAAGGATTTCCATCGGGTGCATCATTTTATTTGTCTTTCACCCAACAGGAATATAATGTCTTTTTTGCGCATCATACTGGGTTTGGTTGCAGCCCTGTGCGTAAACGCGGCGCAGAGCGCGTGGGAGGAGAGCACGGTGGTGCCGGTTCGGCTCGACTCGCACGGCACCGAACCGACCCACTCAGCAGAAGCACGGGAAAAGGAATCCGAGAAACGCATCTATCGCTTGGACGTCTTTGGAAATCGGATGGTGTTGGTGCTGGAACCGGATCAGACCTTTTTAGCGCCTGGGTTTGTGTTCCAGATGGTGGGGAAACCGGAGTCCGAGGAGTTTGACAGCGCGGGACAGGCGCGGTGCTTCTTCTCGGGGTCCGTGAACGGAGAAGAACTTTCCGCTGCGGCGATCAATCTGTGCAATGGACTGCGGGGCGGTTTCTATGTCGGGGGCGAAGAATACTTCATTCAACCCACAAACACCAGCGGACAGGCTTCAGATGGAGACATCCATATCATCCGCAGGAGAAAACGGGGGTTGTTGGCTGAGGACAACGGGTCTAAGTGTGGAGTGAACGAGGAGGAGGAACGGGTCTCCGAGAAACCATTTGCTACCAAATCCGATTCAGAGCCATCTGAGTCTAAAGGTAAATATCGCAGAATAAAACTTAATTTTGTATCTATCTTGTATCTTGTACAGACGTTTATTAGACTATTATTGAGAGACTGAGATTATTTTCCGGTAATATTTCATGCACGCCTCCGGTAACCCGAATAAACTCGGTGACTCCGCGTCATTCGGCGCGCGCTGGCGCATGAGGAGCGAATTAAGCAGGTTTAAAAGTCCTGCGTCTGCCTTAACGCATTACGCGCCAAATCGCGTAAAGACCATTGCTATGTGCACAGATGCAAGTCTTAAAGAATAAGCGTTCTTTTTAAAGTGCACTTCAGAAGAGAACTTCTCCAAAAGCGAGGCGAGGGTTAACTTGGAGAGGGCAGAAATCTCTCCACATACGCAGGAGGAGGGAAGGGGACGTGGGTTGGGGGAGGTGGGAGGTGGGACTGGGAGAGAATGGGCTTGGGTTGGAGAGACGTGGAAGTTCTCCTACTGGTACCGCATGTTGCGCAGATCCGCACCGCTTGTATTTCCGCCAACGTTTCTCGTGAAAGTGCGCAAGTTTTGGAGAAGTTGTTAGCAGGGCGGAGCAGAAGCTTAGTCAAATAAAGAAGCAAGCAAGATCAGCATTAACTCCCAATAGCTTTCCATCTTTTTAAGTACAGTTTTCTCTCTCTCTCTCGTTATTAGGTTAGATACCATCACATCTCACTTATTTGCAATGAAAATTGCATTTATGTTTATTAGCGATGAGGCACGTATATTCACATTATTTTTTGCCATTGATGTTTCCATAAGGAAATATTTAACAGTGATGGAACATTCCCACTGCACAAAATGGTGAAAAACTTTCCTTTAGATTGTTAAAATGTTCTTTATACAAAGAAAGAAGGTACTTTGAGGAGCCAAAAATGGTTCTTCAATGGCATCACTGCAAAAAAACAAAACTATTTTGGAATCTTTATTGAAAATAGTGTACTCCTAAAAGTACATTTAGCGTCTAAACACAGTCTTTCGATTTCAGTTAAACAGACCAAAATTATTGATGACATCATCTTGCTCTCACAGGCGTATAAATGTATGCCCAATAAAATGCACTCTGGAATGAGAATGTCCCTCCCCTTAATATCACCTGACACCATCTAGCAAATAGGAAGTAGGAAATCGTGATCGGCTGTGCAACGATTAATCGCATCCGAAATAAAAGTTTGTGTTTGCATAATATGGGTGTACTATGTATAATTATTTTGTATATAAATACACACACGCATGTATATATTTAAGAAATATATGCATGTATATACTGTATATATATTTATATATAATTTATATTATATAAAAAAATTAATAACACATTATTCTTAAATATATACATGCATTTGTGTGTTTATATATATACACAAACTAATTATACACAGTACACACACATATATTTTGTAAAGACAAAGTTTTATTTTGGATGCAATTAATCACGATTAATCGTTGCGCAGCCCTAGATCAAACCATGTAAATAGAGTTCAAATAAGACCAACCTTTTGATCATCAACATGGGAAAAGTAATTTCATGATTTTTTTTAAAAATGACGAAATAGTGCTCTAAGACTGAATATGATTTAAAACATCCCGTTTTAATAACTGTCTTCCTATCCTCCAGCACACCACAGATCCCGCCGCTTTGTGTCCACTCCTCGTTATTTGGAGATCATGATTGTGGCAGACCAGTCAATGGCAGAGTTTCATGGAGCTGGGCTCAAACCTTATCTGCTGACCATCATGGCGGTGGCGTCCCGTCTGTATCGACACCCTACCATTCACAACTCAATCACTCTGGCAGTCGTGAAGCTGCTTGTTGTGTATGATGAAGAGCACGGTCCCCAGGTGTCCACCAATGCGGCGCTTACCCTTAGAAACTTCTGCCAGTGGCAAAAGCAGCACAACCCATCAAGTGACCGGGACCCGGAGCACTACGACACTGCAGTGCTGTTCACCAGACAGGTAAATCTCACTTAATATACCACACCTGGTTTCATCTGAGTTTATTATGTGCCATGGCTCATATTTGTGAATTGTGCAGGATCTTTGTGGAGCTCATTCTTGTGACACTCTGGGGATGGCGGATGTGGGAACCGTGTGCGATCCAGATCGGAGTTGCTCCATTGTCGAAGATGACGGCCTGCAGGCGTCCTTCACCGTGGCACATGAGCTTGGTAGGTACATCCCCAAGCTCTTATTGTACCTTATTGCTTTTATAAAACGGTTACCACACAATACAATTATTAAAGACAAAAATGTATAAATGCAAATTTCATAAAAAACTAGAAACTATGCAGGTGTAGAACAAGTCAATGATTGTGCATCTCCTGTAGGTCACGTGTTCAACATGCCCCATGATGATGCCAAGCAATGCGCCAGTGTTAATGGCGACCAGTGGAGCGCCCACATGATGGCCTCGACCTTGTCAAATCTGGACCAGCTTCAGCCCTGGTCTCCTTGCAGTGCCGTGATGGTCACATCATTCCTGGACAATGGCCATGGTCAGTGTTTACTGGACAAGCCCCAGAAGCCTCAGCAGTTGCCCCAGGCTCTGCCAGGTTCAGTTTACGATGCCAACAGACAGTGCCGTCTCACATTCGGAGAGGAGTCCCAGCACTGTCCTGACCTTAGCACCACTTGCGCCGCACTTTGGTGCACCGTCACCACTTCAAATGGACTCCTTGTCTGCCAAACCAAGAACTTTCCGTGGGCCGATGGGACGTCTTGCGGGTCTGACAGCTACTGTATGGCAGGACGATGTTTGAGCAAGGCTGAAGCTGCCAGATATCAGGTAAACACCATTTGGTTATCATTTATTGACTGAAATAGTGTAATTCTGATTTGTTACTGACAATGACTTGTTGCTTTTAAGACTCCAGTCAATGGCGGATGGGGAACCTGGGGATCTTGGGGAGATTGCTCGCGTACCTGTGGAGGAGGTGTGCAATACTCTTTTAGGGACTGTGACAATCCCCAACCCAAAAATGGAGGGAAATACTGTGAGGGCAAGAGGATTCAGTACCGTTCCTGCAACACAGAGACTTGCCCTGATAGCAATGGTAAGGGATGGTCTTGTCAATGTACCTGAAACCAAATGCAACCATATGCAAGCTGCTTTATACTCAACTGTATTTGTTTGCGCAGGTTTGACCTTCCGTGAGGAACAGTGTTTGGCCCACAATGACATCTCCTCTCAGGTGTCATTCGGCTCAGGAGACGGTGTCGAGTGGGTGCCGAAGTATGCGGGAGTCTCTCCCAAGGACCGCTGCAAGTTGGTGTGCCGAGCGAAGGGAACCGGGTACTTCTTCATTCTGAAGCCAAAGGTGAGTGTCTCTATTACCCTGATCAAGAGTTGATCTAATAATGGTTTGGTGGATGCAAGGCCAATGTGTAATCCCAGGTCTCCTCCAATGTAGGGGTGTAACGATACCCTCATGTCCTGTTTCGATACATATCACGATACTGAACTCACGATACGATATTATTGCGATACTCCAAGACATATGATAAAAGGTTAACAAAAAAAAGTACTGTTGATTAAAATGCTAAATTTGGTTTTACATTGTGGGTGGAAACTCAATGCACAGGACAATAGAGACAAAAATATTCATGATTCTGAAGCTGAAAAAACTTAATTATTTTAGACGAGTAAGCTTGATATATGTCACTGACTAGATATATTTAAAATAATGTAGGCCACTTTTTACACTTTTTGGCATTATCAGGACCACACATATTCCCCCATTCCATTATTATACATTATATTCAACATTATATATGGTAGTATTAGTTTAGTGTAGTACTGACATTAAAACTCTGTAAACTTGAATTTTTTCTCACACAGTAGTTTTTATTCTGGGTGAACTATCCATGATACATTTTGTTGCATTTTTGTATTGTGATATATTGTAACACCCCTACTCCTTTGCCTTCAGGTTGCCGATGGTACACCATGCACCCCAGATTCAACCTCAGTCTGTGTCCAAGGCCAGTGTGTGAAGGCCGGTTGTGATCGGGTCATCGGCTCCAACAAACGTTTCGACAAGTGCGGCATCTGTGGAGGAGACGGATCTACTTGCAAGAAAGTTTCTGGATCGATGGAACGTTCCAAGTAAGCCCACAACCTGTTACCAGCAACCCAGCAAGCAATTTTGCGTTTAAAAGACATCTAATAGCCGTCCAAACATAGTCTAGGCTAAAACAAAGCAAAATTTGGGCTGTCAGTGAACATTTTATAGATGTCTAAACCATCGCCCAAGAATAGACTAGTCATCAATTAGATAACAATGAAATTAAATGAGGGAAGAAATGAAACCAAACACAGTGTAATCACTCTGTACTTTGCTTACATGATGGAGTATCATACATCTGGCAAGTCATTTTGGCAAAAAATGTAACCAAATTCAAGGTTATTTTGGCTAGAAGTGGGTTACTCATAGCCAGACTATATTGGGTCTATAGTTAACCTAGACAGTGAAATGACGGCTATTGCTTGCTGGATAGTTTAAGTTTTCCAACACACCTCCTCAGATTTCCGTTTATACTAACCTTTGCTTGTTTCTGCACTTCAGACCGGGCTACCAAGATATAGTAACGATTCCAGCTGGCGCCACGCACCTAGACGTAAAGCAGCGCTCTCTCGGAGGCCGCCGCCACGACAATAGCTACCTTGCAGTTCGTCGGCAAGATGGCACATACCTACTGAACGGCGACTATAAGCTGATGACTTTAGAGACTGACATCTCTTTGAAAGGTGCGCTTCTGCGGTACAGCGGTTCCTCTGCCACACTAGAGCGCATCCGAAGCTTCGCTCCCTTACCTGAGGCTCTTACTATCCAGGTGTTGTCAGTCGGTGACTCCCCAAGACCTCGCGTGAAGTACAGCTACTTCGCTCCACGTCCAAGTGGGTCAAACCCAATGGGACGCCAAATGTCCATTAACGCCATTAGCGTAGCAGGCGAGCCCGAATGGGTCCTACGTGAGTGGGGACCCTGTTCGCAGACTTGCGGTGGTGGGATCCAGAAGCGGGACGTTCATTGCATTGATGCCAACGGTCGTCAGTCAAAAGATTGTCCTGAAGAGCTGCGTCCTGTGTCGTCACAGCCCTGTGTTCTTCAGGCTTGCCCATCCTGGGTCCTCGGGGAGTGGTCCAATTGTTCAAAAGCATGTGGAAGAGGCTTTCGCAGGCGTCTATTGCGTTGCATCGGACACGATAACCACACTTTGCCTAACGAGAGCTGCAACGCAAAAGTTCGGCCACGACCTCTCCTGGATTTGTGCAACATGACTCCCTGTTGAAACTGAACACGTAACAACCTTGCAAGTTGGTGCCGACAAACACAGGTCTTTGGATTCAAAGGGTCTGAGACTGCAACCAAACTTCTTCCAGTGTTTCAAATCCCACCCATCCAACACTGGGTACAAAGCTGTGTCTTGACAGCTGTGATGGAGGATGAGAATACGAACACCTCTGCTGCTTTGGATGCTGATGTCATGCATGTTAGATTTTGAGTGTGCATGGGTGTGTGTGATGGATGATTAATGAAAGGGTGCATAAAACAGCTACCGTCTGTCTGAGCTGGACTAGACAGATAGGTTTAATTTGACACAAGAGAGCATATATTGTCTTTAACCAGGGTCAAGAGCAGTACTGAGACAGAGGTCATTAGTAGTGTTTTTTTTTAATAAAACGCCCTCTAGTGGTTCTCCGGTTAAAGGTTGTACACTCTGACTCAAAGCACATATTTAACAAATGCATTTTTCTTGCCAAAATCAACACTTTATCTCACCTCAGCTAGGCACACATGCTGCTAATCAAACACCACAACAGGTATTATGCATTTCCTCCTAACTAAGTTTAACAATGCACATTAGCCTTACGTTTAGCTTCCTAGGTTGATATTTTCAGCATTTTGCAAAGCCATACCCGATCAAGAGGGATAATTTTTTGGAAGGGGGAGGTTGACCAAAGAGCATAGGTTCTACACCTGAGGAGAGAGTGTGTTTGTGTGTGTTTTTTAATGTGTGTGTGGGTTAGTTCTGTGTGATTGTGTCTGTGGAGATATGGTGAGGGACTTCTCTCCTACTACTACTTCATAAGTAATCCTCTCCTGCCTTCTGAGAAGGTGTCTTTGTAATGAGGTATGTCTTTTTGTACAGAATATCCTAACGTTATTTATTTTTGTACAGCCCATTTAATATAATCTTGTTGCTTTTTTATAAATATTGTATTTCTATTTGTTGTTATTATTATTATTGTTATTGAAATAACTGAAGGATGTAGATTATATTAAAGTATTTATACGATATCTATGATCTTAGGTTTATGAATAAAGTATCACATTGATTTGTGGATCAAAACCTGATTTGTTTGGCTTATTTTGGGCGTGGCTGCGAGTCTAAATCCTGGTCTGAGGAACTCTAGGGGTTGATGAAGGTACTGCAGGAGTGACAAAATTTTTTATGTGGATAATTTGTTATGATTAGATATTTCACTTTATATTTCAGTTGCTTCTATATACCTATTTAAACAAATGCAAATCAGTTGCACAATAAATCCAGCACAAAATCTAAAATAAGAGCAACCACTTATTTGTTATTAATTTATTTATAAAAATGTGGATAATTGCAAAGTAAGCAAAACACAGTTTAGCAAGAGATATAAGTTATAAGGTATACCAATATCATATTAACATCCGATTTGTCCAGAAATTGCAACTCAACTTTAATAGTCTGAACACAAATGTATGCATTGTTTGACAAACAAAGTAATTATATTCAAATACATGCATGCAATAAAATAAAGTCAAAAGAGCGTCAACATGACCAGATCTAGTCATGATGGCAATAATTAATGCACAGCTGCTCATATTATGAACAAGACAAGTAAAGTCTACTGGGCCAAATGAAATCAATTAAATTAATTCAGATGTATTTATTAGCACTCAACAGCTGTTCAGAGAAAGACTGCACGACTGCCACATTCAGCAGCACAGCTAATAATCACATCACTGCTCATAACGAGGAAGTCTTTATTTATATAACTAGCTTTAATTATTCAAGAGGACACTGTTGAGTTGAGTCATTATGTTACAGGGTGGATCAAGAGGAAGCGCTTTCAAACCCAGTCAGTCCTTCTGCTGAATAACACATACAACCAACCGCTCTGCAAAATAATCAGTGACTTCGAGTTCACACACCATGATAGCAGGGCCTCTTCTATCTCTGACTGTCTGAAAACTACACAAGGTGAAACAAGCAAGATGTAAATGTAAATATGTAATGCATACACTCAGTAATGTTACATTTTAAGTTAATAATGTTCTCAAAACGTTAGCACAAAAACCTTATCTATACATCGTTCATGGAACTTTTTTCTGGAACATTTTAGCTGGACAACAATTTTTAGAATGTTGCTATTTCAGAACCGGAACATTCAAAAGTAACATGTTTGCATGATGGAATGGAATGTTCCCCTGTGGTGAAAATCCAGCTTTTAATGCCGTTTATATGTCTGTGGTGTTTTTAATATGCTTTAAGACAAATGTGTAAATTCATAAGTCGACAGAGTATTTTCTGCTTAAAACTGCAGTGAACCAAAGAGAGTCTCAAAAATCGCTGGTGTTTCTGACGTCACAAACTACATTGTGACCAATCAGAGCAACGTGTGATCGTCAACCAGTGGATCTCTGAGCTGAGTGAGTGAGTGGAGGCGGGGCTCATTTGCATATTCATAGAACCGCGCATTCCAAATGAGGCAATTGGGTGTCGAGTTACATGAAGAGTTTTTTTTCAAGGTTATAAACGTTTAAATATGTCATTTTGGTGATCAAAGAAGAGTTTTAAGGGATAAGATGATTACAGGGGACAAAAAAAAAACATTTTTAAAAAATTGTGTTTTCACCATTTAGAATTAGATAACGTTCAAATAGCTTAATGGGAATGTTATCTTTTGTCAAATACTTAATTATGATCAAGTAGGTTATTGAGCCCACTATAAATATTGTATGGGGGTATATTCGGATGCACGTTTTTTTTATAGTGAGTTTCCATAATCCTGAGCACTATGTTGACCATCATTATTGTTTCCTAAAAGCCTATCTTTTTATAGCTACAGATAACAACGGATACATTATGAAGCCTCAGGACTATAAATCCTTGTATATGAGATGCTCTTGTTTACTCTTCGTGTTTGGTTCAGGTCAGGGATGTTGAAATACACACAAAGAGGATTCGTGAAAACACTATTGAAGAGAGAGACACTCACTACAGCGAGAAGATGATGCCGCAATTTGCAGCTATTGAAAATGCCCCACGTGTTCCCAGAGGATCGTGCTCATGTGTGTTGTTCCTGATGATGATGAAGATGATGATGATGATGAGTCGTGACGGCCGATGGAGGAGGGCGGCTCTTCTTCATTCGCATTCAGACTGACAGACAGAAGTTCCTGGGGGAGGGGATCGAGCGAAGAAAAGAAAATAGCGCAAGGAAGAAGTTAAAGACAAAGAGGAAGGACGAAGAAGTCAAACGAGAAGTTCTGAGACTCGTGAACACGTGGAGCGTTATGCATAAAAGCGTTCCTTTATTTTAAGCGTCTGAAACTGACAAGTCAGACCAACGCATGCCCATCATCGGTTCGTTTACAGTGGGATTTAAGACATTAAATGTCAACTAACATGTACAAGTTGGTTAGACGCGTTTGTTTTCCATGAATCTACGGGAACATTATGGAAAATCCGAGTTCTCAGAGGAGTTGGAAGTTCGTGCGGGACTCGATGCTGCTTTGCTTATTTACCGGTAACGTATTTTCATATTTCAGAACTTACACACAAACAACTATGAAGTAGTTCAATGAAACATTTAATTGATCGTTTTACTTAAATTAAATATTAAAAAAGTTAGGCTACTTATGAGTTTTGATAAACTTTTTGACACCACCCAGCTAAACCAACCCAGTAACATTTATAGAACGTTTTTACGAGTTATTCTGGTCTTTATAATGTTCTTAAAAAACAAACACTATTTATAAATGATTGACGACGTCTTGTTACTAGGCTACTTGTTTCAGAACGTTCAGAGAACAATAAAAAGTAACGTTCGAAATGAATCAATGGAACGTTCGCGTAACCAAACAACGTTTCGAATGTTCAGATTTTTTTTGTTTTGTTAGCTGAGTCTTTATAACGCTCATTTAACTAGCGTATATAATGCTACCATGGTAATGTCATGGTATTCTTTGAAATACATTGATTGTATAGTGATATATATATGTTATATATATATATATATATATATATATATATATATATATATTGTTACACAGACATGCAGTGTGTGTGAGTGAGAGAGTGTGTGTGCGTGTGTGTGTGTGCGTGTGCAGTAACATTTAAAGCACCAGTGCTTCTAAAGCGTCTTTGTCCCAGAAGTGTTGACCGACGGGCCCCAGAGGTAAAGTGAGGACCTCCAGGGGACCACCCAGTCTGCGGCCCCACAATTACTCCGTCTGCTCAGATGCAAACAGACGCCACTCAAATTAAAGCCAAGTTTTGGTGCTTCAGAAGACATAATTACACCAGTTACTGTGATGACTGTGGGCAGGACAAGATAGCGCTGTAATCGCTGTAACAACAATCCTCATCCTTGAGCATGAAATATACAGTCAAACCAACATTTATTCAGACACCTTCAACATATCTCACATTATCAGTTTATTCTCTATAGGTTTGAAAATGTTAATAAACTATGAGCAGAACTCATTGATATTTCAGTGGTTTTGTCCGTCCTTCTGTCAGACTCACACATGAATTATGTTGAATATCTGTCAGCTGTTAAATTTAACTACACAATTAGATAATACCAGTTTAGCTCCACCAGTGACCAAGCAATGCTTCATGTTGTTCAGTCTGTGTGTAAAAAGAGCATTAGCACTTACAGAAAAAACACTGAAGAAAACATGATCAGCTCAAAGTGTCCGAATCATTTTTTACTGGTAGTCCCTGTATGGAGAATTACTGGGTATAATATGTCACATTTTACTTTATTTTGCTCTCCTCACTTACAGAAATGAACTACTATAGTGTCCTGCACACACTCGTGAAAATCTATAAAAAGTGAGTGTGTGTGAGTGTTAGTGCAGGATCAGACTCGTCTGTCAGCGGCAGGAATGATGGGAAGAGTCGAGCTGAGAAACACTGTGTGTGTTGGGCTAATGCTCTCCATCTGTCGTGTTCAATATCAGCGGAGAGGAGACTAAATCAGTTCACATTGAGCATGTATATCTGTATTGTTTGCATTTCGTGGTTTTCCCAATATTTGACGTAAATCGTGTGTGTGTGTGTGTAGGACGTGGAGACGCTCAGTGTTCCAGCTGTATTGAGTATTGCTGCGACGGTGTTCCTCCTTTCTGCTGCTCTTACTACGCGTATGTGGGAGACGTGCTTTCGTAAGTACACACACACACACACACACACTTTCTCTCTCTGTCACTCAAACACACACTCTCTCTCGCTCACACACACACACACCCACACACACTCTCTCTCTCGCTCAAACACACACACAAACACACACTCTCTCACTCACACACACACACACACACACACAAACTCTCTCGCTCAAACACACACACAAACACACACTCTCTCGCTCACACACACTCACACACACACACACACACACACACAGGTTTGTTTTTGTGATTTATGAGGACATTCCATAGGTGTAATGGTTTTTAAACTGTACAAACTATATATTCTATCCCCTTACACACACACACACACACACACACACACACACTGCCCCTGTCCCTAAACCTACCCATCACAGGAGACATGCTGCATTTTTACATTTAAAAAAAAAAACATTGTTTTTTATGTTTTTTAAGCTATTTGAAATATGAGGACTCATGAAATGTCCTCATCAACCACGTGTAAGTTGTAATACCAGTGTAATATGCATGTCATTATACACATTTGTGTCCTCATATATCACAAAAACAAACACACACTCACACACACACACACTCACTCACACACACACTCACACACACACCCACACACTCTCTCTCTCTCTCTCTCTCTCTCTCTCTCTCTCTCTCTCTCTCGCGCTCACACAAACACACACAATAGCCCTTCCCCTAAACTTACCCATCACACACACACACACACACACACTTCCTCACTGCTGCTGTTTTACTTGCGTATAACATCACCATTGAGTTGACCTTTGACCTTCCCCCCTCACACACAGCTGTTTTTTTCACTTCAACTTGAAATCCAACCCATAATCAAACCCTGTGTCCAATTACGTTGAGGGATTTTGATGGCATTTTGCAATCAATAATCAAATTTTGATGAAAGCAACTTCTATTAATTTCACAATTTAAATCTCCTTAATTCCCAACTCAAACATTCAGGCAATGTTCTCTCAACGTTATGAACAAGCGTTCTCTCAGTAATCTGGTCTTTAATAACGTTAGCACAAAAACATTATTTATACAGCATTCATGGAACTTTTAGTTGGATGTTCGTCTAATGTTTTTTTTTTAATGTTACAACTTACTCTCAGTTATAAACACATTTCTCATAACTGAAATGGGAACATTAGCAAAACGTTCTTTGTAAGCTGGAAGATGAAGAGCTCTAGTATCTCACTCTGTCATGTGACCATATATATATATTTACCTTTGGTCTCTCACTCCCACATTAATCCATACTTGAAATGACAACTGAAGACCAGCGTTTGTGCCTCGACAAAGACGTGTTTGGTCAGGAGAGCCGGGTCAGGAGCTCTGGGTGGTCTGTGTCACTCACACACACACACACACTCACACACACACACACGCACACACGCACACTCACACACACACACACACACACACACACATTCACACACACACACACTCACACACACACACACACACACACATTCACACACACACACACACTCACACACACACACACACACACACACACACACACACACACACACACACACGTACTTCACTGGATGAATGCAAATATTGAGTTCATCCTGCCATAAAACAGGTAGTTAGAGTTTGCTAAAATAAGCATTTATTTCTAAAGCGCTTTAAACAGCTTCACAAAAATAAATCAGGGTTCGAACAAAGTGCTTGAAATTGACTTTTTGAAATGTAAAAATTCATAAAAACAGCCATATTTATGAAAGGTACTTGAAAAGTGCGAAATTAGTGTTTAATTTTATTAATAAAACGATGTTTTCATGAAAAATAGAATGCACACTGCAGCCCGTGTGATATAGATATAGAGCCATTCCACATGGCTATGACCGTAAAATTGCTCATATACATATCCAGGTTTATGATACAGCTTTTACTCTTCATGTCAATCATATATTCATGAGACAAATAATCAGTTTGAAGAAGGATCTAATGGCGCTTTTCCACTACACAGTACCAGCTCGGCTCGGCTCGCCTTTGTTTGGTTTTCCACTGTGTAAAAGTTGTACCTGTACCTGCTTTCGGGTACTTTTTTTCGTACCACCTCCGGCGAGGTTCTAAGCGAGCTGAGGCGATACTAAAATGTGACGTGTAAACACAGCAGACTGCTGATTGGTCAGAGAGAATCGTCACTATTCATGCGTCATCATTGCACGCGCCAGACGGAGTAGCCTATCCTGATTAACACCGCCATTTTTAAATAGTTTGGCCAGATTGCGTGATATCCCCATTACTACTATTTTTATGGCAACTCGGAAGAATACGCCGTGGTCAAACGAGGAGTACGTGTCGCGGGTGTGTCGCGACTCGCGGCTCGCGCAGAAGATTACGTCACGGCAGTTTCCTGCAGCGTCGCTATGACGACCAGGTACTATTGTGGAGGTACTGTATCTGCACTGGAAAACGGAGCGAAAAGCGAGCCGAGTCGAGCCGAGCTGGTACTGGTAATGGAAAAGCGCCATTAGTATCCTTTCAAATGTTAAAGTTACTAGTCATTGCATGTTCATTTTGTTTTATTAGTTTATTTTTACCTTTTTTTTTCTTTTATCTTTTTTTTTAAAATATAATAAAGATATTGTTTGATAAGTGAGATCTCTGATTGTAGTACAAAGAAAAATTAGTGAAAGTCCTGGAATTACATTTTACAGCGTCGGTACGAACCCTGAAAATAGGCAAGGCAAGTTTATTTAATATTTCACATTTCATACACCAGTGCTTTACACAGATGGAACTGAACGAGTAAAAATATGATACATAGATCAACCTCTCATCAGAAAATAAGAGCAAATCAATGATGCAAACTCTTTAATTTTTATAAAATGAGACTCATTCAGATTGGTCAGCTCTACAGAAGACTCTAGTGTCATCATCTTCATCATCACCATCTTCATCACCATCATCATCATCTTCATCACCATCATCGTCATCTTCATCATCACCATCTTCTTCATCATCTTCATCACCATCATCTTCATCATCATCATCATCTTCATCATCATCTTCATCATCCCTGTTCTTGGCTCTTTCAGGGGGACGGCTATCTCAGGGATTGTGTTTGGCGTGGTGTTCCTGATGGGAGCGGTGGCCGCTGTGGTTCTCTGCATCTGTGTGTGTGTGAAGAACGGGCGCGGGGCGAGAGTGGGCGTCTTCAGCAACACACACATCAACACCGTGACTCAGGGTTACCCAGGTAACACTGCAACACACACACAACCCTTCACACACACACAGAGCGCTCTCTCACACGCTCATAGAACGTTCAATCAAAGCTCAATAGCGTTAGCACAGAAACGTTATTTACAGTTTCAGTTGGACGTTGGACTAGCAGTGTTTTAAATGTCAACACGTGTTTTCCAGAGAACATTCAAAAGTAACGTTTACGTTGTTTTGAAGAATGATGAAATGGAATGTTCGTGTTCCTTTAATGTCTGACATCAGAGAACATCCAGAAATTACGTTTTCATAACTTAATATTGGACTTAATAATATAAACTTAATATAAAGAAATATGGGAACATTCTTAGAACATATTTTTGTTGGCTGGGTCTTCAACGTCCCCCTGTAGTCAATAATTGTATCCCATAAACCCATCTTTGATCATATTTTTGATATTTTTCCTTGAAATAAATATTCTTCATGCCCTAATATAGCTTGAATGTAACTTTACACCCTTGCCTCATTTAGTATACGTATATAGTATAGTACACTTATTACACAGCATTTCGCCACATAAATAATTATGGGGATCAGAGATATTGATTTCAGATTAAACTGTTTTAAAATCGTACCTGTTTGTATTTTATAATCCAACAGTGAACAAAACAAAAGTCACAAAATGATATCAGCGTTTGTATGAGACGAGAGAGCGAGTCTTAATTAAATAACTGGACACAAATCTGGGAATAATATATGCCGCGATTGACCAATCAGAACCCAGTATTCCATAATAACTAATAACCACATGCTGTCAAGCAATGGGGATTTAACCATTTGAACATTCCTCAGCGTTTTGAGAATTAATATCAATCAGTATTCATTAATTTGATTAAATTATCTGCACTGACACTATCGGATGAGAAGAAAACTTAAAAAGTCTCCAGCTTTACTGCTGAAATTGAACTTGTTTCATAATTGATACATTTATTTTGGTGAAACTGCTTGAAACGTCTGTATTGTGTAGAAATAAAGCTGTCTCGTCTTTATGATTTTCTAGTAGCTTCAATAATTATTTTCACAGTTGGCTCCTTAAAATGTATTGCTGGATTTTTTAAAGATACATTCTTTTATGGACGATTTTTAGTTATTTTAAACGACATAAAAAAGACTGTTTACATGCACAAACTGTTTCATTAAATGAACGACCTTTTGATAGACTTCTCTGACAATCTTTACAACAAAACAAGCTGTTTTTGTGTCAGATCAGTATCACCTTTTATGCATAATTAATAAGGAACGTGTCACTTTAGTGGTATTGCATAGATTGTAATTTTTACATTAAATGTGCAAAAGTTCTAAATTGGTTTATCTTTGTTTAAAGGCTGTGAAACGATTAATATGTACTGTGTATAGTTATTTTGTATATATAAATACACACACATGCATGTATATATTATAATATATATAAGAAATATTAGCATGTATATAACTTTATATATATATATATATATATATATATATATATACATAATTTAAATTATATATAAATATAAATATTTTATATATAAATAACAAATTTTTCTTAAATATATACATGCATATGTGTATTTATTTAAACAGAATAATACACAGTACACACACATATATTATATAAACCCAAGCTTTTATTTTGGATGTGATTTATCACGATTAATCGTTTCACAGCCCTAATTTGTAAAAAAAAAAAAAAAAGTACATCATAAAAACCAGCTGTTTTAACAGTGGTGTGCAGACTTTTATATCCACTGTTTAATAATGTGTGCATATGTTTATTTTTTATTTTATTTTCATTATTATTATTATTATATGTAATGAGATGAGCATATTTTGAACATGCATGCAAATGCAAAACCATCTCGTTTCCCCCTAAACCATCATAAACAGGAAGTGCCTATCCTGCAAACATTAATGTCCAGCTGTTCTTCGACAGGTCCTCCTCCTCCGTACAGTTATGATTATGAGATGTATCCTCCTGATCTGCGGCCGCCTCCATACACACCGACTCCACCCAGAGCAAACACACACTCTCCACCGCCACCATATCCAGGAGACAGACGGAAATGAGCCTGTTTTCTGCTGACGATGACGATGATGATGATGATAGTTGCACAAAACCCCTGCACAACACAAGACCAGCGCTCTGGAAATAAAGCAGAGGATTTCGTCCACGAAGATGCGTCTCATGTGGGGATTTGAATATTTTTTTTATTAATGCCATGGACATTTATGGTCTCACAAATCTAATGAACACTAATAAAAGTTATTTCGAGCAGCCTGAGACCAGGACAGGCCTACCAACTTATATGAGATCAAAAATGTCATTTGTTCAAAATCAGTGTTATTCTTTTCCATGACAAATGAAAATGCTGTTAATATGGGAATAAACTTCATATGTGTTTTACAGAGTTATATTCTCATACCTACAAAGTGTGTCTTGATTATTCCACTGAGGAATTGTGGATGCAGAACATTTTGTTTGTTCATAAGTATAGAAATTTGAAAGGACTAATAGGGCAACTTCTTGTGTATTTGTAGTTTTTTACGAGATTCCAACTCGTAATTCCAATTTGTAAACTGGGTATTTTCTGAGAGTTCCGGCTTGTACCACGTGACCGCAGCATATTAACAAAACCAACCACAACAGGACAGGTGCAGTTAACTTCTCAGAAAACTACCGATTGTGTCCAAACAGCAAAGCAACGCGTTTTTTATGTCAGTGTTTACTTTTCATAGTAAAACCGAAGCCTGCATGCTTTTTTTTGCATGAATTTCTATCGCACAATTTGTTTTCATTTCATTTGTTTAATTCATAGTGGCCTTTAAAAGCAAATTTTCACATACAGCCAATAAACTAGCCTACACTAAAATACGTTTAATTTAGAAACCCTGTGAACGTCCACACGGGAGCAGCAAATAACTGAATTATTCTCTAGCTGCAATACACAGCTATACAAGACTTTTAATGCCTTTATTTTTTTATTTTACACAAATGCAAAATAAAATGCATGTTTTATTAGATAATTTTTTTTATCGATTATGTTTTAAAATTTAAAATAATATTGATTGAAAAAAAATGTGAAGAGTAACATTTTTGTTACTACTATAATATATTTTATTACTAAGCTAAAAAAAATAAACCGATTTTGTTTTAAAAATTAAAATAGCTTAATAAAGTAAAACATTTTTTATTGAAAAACACATCTGAAGAGTATTTTATTTTAGCACTATAATAATATATTTAATCACTCCTAAAACATGTTTCAGGCAAGCAGAAAACCAAACAAGCTGGAATAAGCAACAATAAATTATTTATGTAAAAATTCCAAATAAATATAATATAAAATATATTTCAATTTAAAAGGAAAATATTTATAAAATAAGATAAAATAAAGGTTGTAGATGGAAGTGTAGTCTTTGGTTTTATTTTAATGTTAGTTTGCAGTGTTTTCAAGCATTCCCTGCCCCCCTCCCACACGTTCATTCCCACGTCGCGTCACATGACGCGCTGTTCTTCTGACGCCTTCATCGCAGGCGCATTCTTCTGGGAGTCGACAAGAGACACACACCGACATTTTACACCAAACGGATATATTTACTCGATAAACCAAGCTCTGTTTGTTGGAAGCGCCGAGGAGAGGAGCAGAATGGGGTGTCGAGAGGTTTTCATATTCCTGATGCTCGCGACATCGACGATCGCTGAGGTAAGAAATCGACAAAAGATCGTATAGCGACGCGGAACGCTGATCAATGTGACCATCAATGTAACATGTCGATTCAATGTAACGATCACCGCAACGTTAGATACACGAGAACGGCTGTTCTGCGATTCAACGATAAAAAAAAAAACGGCTGCGACTGTACATTTCGTTAGAAAACATCGCGACGATTATTATGTATGCGTTCAGAATGGGGTTAAATAGGCATAAACAATCATTTATTTATTTATTTTTGAGTAATATATTACCTAAGGAATTTTTGTTTGCTCGGTTGGTGTGGGATTTTTCCGGTTAAATTGTCAATTATTTCTCGCGATGTAATCGCTACATATGCGGAATGTATCGTGCCATGTTTTATATCCAGAGTGAGAAATATGCTACTGTGTAACAGATCCACTAATTAATATTAATAAGAAAACCGTCATATCATTATGCTCGATCTGCTGCGGTCGCGTGATTATTTTAAGTCTTTATTGAATATAATGTGACCTCATCAGGGGCGGAGTGGGACCAAAAAATCTACCGGGAAATTTCGTAGACCACCGGCCCTCGGCCAAAATTTGCTAAAAAATATATATATACTACTAACGACATAGAACTAGTGATGAGCATTTTTGAAAAATATTGTATTTGAATATTTGGGCTCATAAAAATCGAATCGAAAACGAAATCGAGTTTTCACCATTTTTGAACAAGCTTACAATTAGGCAATATACACATAGCAATACATAGCAAATTGTGAAAAGCAATACCAGTGTTTCTCACAGAATGTTTAGGTAAAGCTGTAGTGAGTGGACCTGTCCCTCTAGGGGGGTTCGGGGGCATGCTCCCCCGTAAGAAAATTGTGCTTTGTAATGTTAAATTCATCAATTTGGTGCACTCTGAGAGTTCAAAATAAAAAGCTCTAAGCCATATTCAGTGTGAAAATTAACACCTTTCCATTAGTGGATCTGGCAACACGGGATCTGGCACTCGCGCCCTCACAACGCGCTCTCAAAGGGTTTCTTGAAAACATTAAACAATATGTGTAAACAAAAAAATATAAAGAACAAAAGCATTTAAGCTCAAGCAGCGCGAACGGTAAAAAAAAAAAAATGCAAATAAAGCAGACTGCACAGTACAGAACATACACGCACTCGAGTCAGCATATGGCTATTGTTTCATGTTCATAAATACAAATAATATCCACATGCTCGAGTGAGAAAACGCGCTGCGCTGACAGACACAAAATATAACGTTTTGCTGCTAAGCAAAGTTTCTAAAAGCACTTTGGGTTTTCAGTTCTTAAACCTGTCTCCCGGCCTCAACGAAACTTAAAGGAAGTAACGTTATGTCTCAAAATCATTTTGCTATCAGAAGATATCATATATCTGATCACTCGCGCTACAGCTGCGCTTAACGTTACCTGTAAGTTGTTAGCTGTCTTTCCTCAGTTTGGATTTCATGCGATTTCTCATTGTGGTGTACTTCCATTTTGTAATATCATTTTCAAACTTTACAAGGCAGACGGCGACATTATGTTATCAAATACCACTTGTTAAACGCGCCGGCGCCACCCAGTGCATTTAATTATAACTGCGAGTTAGTGCTTTGGATTTATCATGGATTCACTGCATGCATTAACGGCAAGAAAAGCAACGTAAGGCAAGGCAAGGCAAGGCAAGTTTATTTATATAGCACATTTCATACACATTTCAACGTAGTAAAATTTGAATAGTATTTTATTTTTCAAATAATAATTACAGATCGAATATCCGTGCACATCCCTACATAGAACTCACACCGACCGTCCGTTAAACTTCCAAAATATGACGAGGAAAAAGAGGTGTTCGGTGGCTTTTTACATCAAAGGCCGGCCCGACAGGCTATACCATTTGGGGAGGGGCCGCGCTCTGATCCCCCTATGTTTTTGAAATTCCTAGACATGGTTGGACCTGCCGAACGGGTTGAGCACAGTGTTGAGCAGAGACAGAGAGGCTGCACAGTGACAGTTTGACCAGCGGAAACGGCCGCACATCAGGCCGCCAGATCAGATGGTATTGCTAATAATATAATATCACTTCAATATAGTACAACTATTATCAGACCGGCCCTCACGGCCTCAAAACAATACCGGCCCACCGGGAAAAGTCCCGACTCTCCCGATTGCCACTCCGCTACTGGACCTCATATTCAGTGGTTTACACATTCATTGCTGTTTTATATCGAGTCTGTTTTGGTGTAGATCCGGATAGTTCATGTAGGAATGCGTTCAGTGGCCTGTCGGGTTGGGATTAAACAACAGGGATCATGATGGGATCAAACACGAATCCTCTAGGAATCAAATGAGACGCTATTGGATAATCTGGGACTGAATGTCAGGATCTCGTTTGGATTGATTTCAATCAACCGTGTTGTTGTTGGTGGGCGCGTGTAGAGAACATTATTTTTAAGTCTGCTGTAGTCAATCATTTTATCCCTTAAAAATAATCTTTGATCACCAAAATTACGTGTTTTTTCCTTGAAAAATGTTCTTTATGTCTTAAAATAGCTTGAATGTAAATCGACACCCTTGCCTCTATGCAAATGAACCCCGCCTCCACTCACTCACTCAGAGATCCACTGGTTGTCGATCGCACGTTGATCTGATTGGTTACAAGGTCGTTTGTGACGTCAGAAACACCAGCGATTTCACACCGTGTTTTTGAGACTGTCTTTGCAGTTTTAAGCAGAAAATACTCCGCAAAACTGTCGACTTATGAATTTACACATGATTTGTCTTAAAACATATTAAAAACACCACATAGACATATAAACATTTAAATGATTGATTTTAACCACAGGGGGACTTTAAAAGACTCCTTAAAATGTATGTCGCGTTAATTTCACTAGAAACTTTCTGTTTTTTTTCCCTGCTGGGAATAATAGCTAGAATTTTGAACCAGCTTTAGCTTGAACCATCTTAGTGGGTTTAATGTGGTCTAGCCAGCTAAAGAATTGGTCAAAACCACTCTAAAACCAGGCTGGAAGACCAGTAAACCAGTTTAGGCTGTTTTCAGCTGTTCAAGATGGCCTGAACCCAGCTGGATGAAACTGCGGCTACATTGTGTTTCGAGGAACACGCTATTTTTAAACGCTAACAATCGGTTTAAGATTATTTTTACTTTAAGACACCATTGTTTTTGCTCTTGTCTAAGCCTGTAATCTTCCACACCACAGTCTCTCTGTTCTCGCCACATTTACAGACTCTTAAAGAACGTTATAACAAGCTACTGTGGTAAAACCATCGTTTTCGGGCGTATATAATGGTTTTCTTGGAGTGCTACTACGTCAATATACCCTTATAAATGAATATTGTATAAAATCCCATGGTAATTACTCTCTGACTCCATCCATCACAGTTGTTTTTAAAGGCATTGTGAGTGTAATAAAGAAGTCTCTGTTTAACAGTAAACTACATTAGCTGGATCTGAGGTATTCTTGAGGTCATTGTGAGATGTTGATTCGCACTAAACTGCATTATATTAGTGTTTAATTGCTTTCACATTTGGTGGTTTGTGGTTTTGTTGGTCTTTGCATTCATGGACAAATGTAATAACAGACAGACTGTGATGAGGACATCGTATTGGACCCAGGACTGGCCGATATAGCAACAATAATTATGTTTTTCTGCCTGTTGATGATATTTAATTAGCATCTCAATGTTTATGTATTTATCTGAAATGGCTAAAATAAAGAACTACCATCGTTTATTTCAACCATTAATGCCAAGAAGTAAATCTAGCCCGTTTTCCACACACATTTTCCATTAAATGAATCCAAAGAATATTTATACAGCACATTTGCATTTATATGACAGTATTTATGTACCTACATATGATTTACTAAAATATTTTAAGGTGTCCTTGTTACAGTGCAATTATATATTTAAGTACTGACTGAGTCATATTAATTAACTACATGTACTTACTATAGGGTTTGGTTTTGGGTTAGTTGCATGTAAGAAATTATGCATAATTTACTGTACTATGGTAAGTACATGCAACATATGTATCAAGGACACTGTAAAATAAAGTGTTACCAAAATTTTTTTTTTGACATGCGTGAATGTTTTTAAGTGATGGTTACGGAAGGGCCAAATAAAATAAAAAGCGCATTAATATCATTATGTAGGCTGTAATATGTAGCAAAACCATCCCAAATACAAATACTGTAATACAAGGACCGAGTTGATGATGATAAATGAATAATACTCGTGCTTTTCTGCATTTTATACATTTATAAGCACCAATATAATAACACTTGTCTACATGTTTTACTAAAAGATTAGGGCTGTCAAGTGATTAATCGCGATTAATCGCATCCAAAATAAAAGTTTGTGTTTACATAATAAATGTGTGTGTACTGTGTATAATTATGTTATATATATAAATACATACACATGCTTGTATATATTTAATAAATATTTGCATGTATATACTATATATAGATGTATACTATTTATCGTACCGTATTATCGTATTTTATGTATATATAACAAATTTTTCTTAAATATATAAATGCATGTGTGTGTACTTATAAAATAATTTTATTATAAAAAATAAAGTGTTACCTAATATTGTATATCAAGACTTCTGTGTGACAGCGCAAATGAATCATATTTATTCATTTTGATTTACATACACCAACGTTTATGCACATATATTTTTATATATGAAAAATGCCACGTGGAGAACATTTCTAAACGGTTTAATTGAAACACACACTTCAATTCGATGAAATCAAACCTTTTTCGTACTTGGAAAATTGGTGCAGAAGCAATTTTTTCACTCAGAAATTGCTAGTAAATTTCACAAACACTTGATGAAAGTGTGTTTGTTTTCAACGCCATATTGCATGTTCTCTGTTGTTGATGATCCGCTGTTGTCCAGGACTGTAGGCCTGTGGAGGTCATGTGACCACACCGCATTGAGAGCCGGCTTTGAGGGTTTTACACACTGAATGCGTGGCTTTGTTGCGGTAACGTGTGTGTCAGCAGGTGAGCCATGAACACAACAGCTTCTTGAATAATCAGGATGAGTTTGTGCAAACCTGCCAGTCGGCTTGGCCAATAGTAAACTTGGGATATATTTTTGTGCCGATATATAAAAATAAGCAGCAATATCTCAATGATTTTAATGTGTTTTTTATCGGTGACTGTCCTATAGTCTAGTATCTCTTAATTTTGCTGCACTGTAAAAAATGATTTTTCCAAGTCGTAAATAAAGAATATCTAAAACTTCACGTTTAATTAATTTGTTTGTGAAAAAAAAACTGTAGGAAAAAAGGTTTGATTTCATCGATTTATGTTAATGAAACCGTTTAGAAATGTTCTCCACGTGGCATTTTTCATATATAAAAATATATGTGCATAAACGTTGGTGGATGTAAATCATAATGAATAAATATGGATTCATTTGCGCTGTCACACAGAAGTCTTGATATACAATATTAATATCTTTTAGTAAAACATGTAGACAAGTGTTGGTGCTTATAAATGTATAAAATGCAGAAAAGTGCGAGTATTATCCATTGTTCGTTTAGTGGGTTTATATATTTATACTGTATTTTCTTGTGTTAAGTGATTTTAGAGAGAATGCTTAATAAGGATTTCGTTCTGTCCTATATATATATATATATTAGGGCTGTCAAACTATTAATCGCATCCAAAATAAAAGTTTGTGTTTACATAATAAATGTGTGTGTACTGTGTATAATTATTTTATATAATAAATACATATACATGCTTGTATATATTTAAGAAATAGATTTATATATAGTTTATATTATATATAAATATAAATATTATATATATAAATAACAAATTTTTCTTAAATATATAAATGCACGTGTGTGTACTTATATATACAAAATAATTTTACACAGTACAAACACATTTATTATGTAAACACAAACTTTTATTTTGGATGCGATTAATCGTGATTAATCATTTGACAGCCCTAATATATTTATATTTTTTTAATTCACTTTGCAGACGCTTTTATCCAAAGCGACTTACAAATGAGAACAATAGAAGCAGTGAAACTAACAGTAGGACAACAAAATGTAAGTGCTATAACCTTTCTCAGTTTAATAAACCCGTAAAGGTTTTTTTCTTCTTTTTTTTTTTTTTTTATAGAAAGGAAGAGAAAGTGTCAGTATTCCTGAAAGAGATGCATCTTCAACCGTTTCTTAAATGGCTACGAACTCAGGAAACGGTGTATATATATATATATATATATATATATATATATATATATATATATATATATATATATATATATATATATGCATCCAGTGCATCTGTCGCCATGGAAACAGCCCCACCGAGGGTCGTTAATAACGAGAGCGCTGCGAATTACACGTCCATGTCACATGACAGACGCTTCTAGCGGTTAGATTTGACCTCTGACCTTCACACCCAGGAACAGGGAAGCGTGATTAGTACCGTCCCGCGTGGCCCCGTCCCACAGGAGGATTGATGATGTCGTAACGTGTGTGTGAGGCTGAACCCGGTGTTGCATGTCATTGCATGAGAAACGAATATTAAAAAAACGTGCACTTGCTGTAAAACTGCTTTAAAAGTGTGAAACTGATGCAGTTGTTGTTAGTGTTGTGGTCCTGATATTGCTTTTTCTGATTTAGACCACAGATGCACATCATCGTGTTAAAGATAAGCATGTTAAATAAATTAAAATTAAATCAATAAACTGATTTATTATTAATAGTGTTTTTTCCCAGCTAAAAAGTCATTTTCATGTTAAGGAACGTTAATGGAACGTTTGTTCAACATATTTTCTCCTGTCATGTTTTATTGGTGGTTCATCTCACATTTTTTAAATGTAACTAATTTTTTCGGAATGTTCAAAAGTAACATTCTTATAATGATTGAAGAATTATAACATGGAATGTTCATGTAACAAAACAAAAAAAGATGGATGTTTTGAACGCTCTGTGATCACGAGTCAGTCGTTCCTCTTCATGGGTTCAACATTTCATTCAGTAATGTTTGGCAGTTTTGATTTATATGCTGGTTAATGTTTGATATTTGCATTATAATTTACAGGGTTTTTCCTGGTCAAAAATGCTCTTCACTGCTGGCTGACACTGTCATCCTTTCTTGCTGATTTGACCAATTTCATAGCTTTGTAAGATAAAAATCCTCCTTTGCTAGACCTAATAATAATTTTGGCATACAGGTAAAACTCAAAAAAAATTTATATCGTGCAAAAGTTATAATTTTGATTATTATGGCTTACAGCTTATGAAAACCGCAAATTCAAAATCTCAAAAAAAAAAAAGGATTTTAAATACAGAGATGTCAGCCCTCTGAAAAGTATAATAATGCATATGTATATACTGTAAAACTTAAAATAGCCTAATAGCCGAGTCCCAAATAGACGCCTGTCTCTTTTACACGCCTGGTGTGGCGACAGGTTTGGATAAATAAAGGCCGGTCTCAAATAGAGGCCTGGTCTGTTTTTTAGTTTCGGGTTGTATTTAATCTTCTAAAACCCGTCACATCGTCTGTTTAAGCCAGTTCTGTGGTGCAGATTGCGCACGCAAGAGAGCCCTGCGCATCTGTTAGCACAAGCAGTGGAGAGTTAGTGGAGGAGGAATTCACCAATGAACTTGTAGTTGAGGATCGCGGTGATGATGATAGTCATCATAGTCAAAATCGCCAAAATTTGATTCTGAGATCAATCGTATGCAATGCGCAGCTGCGCAAAGGAATTACGTATAAACAATACTGTATGCTTATCTAAATGAATTGCATGATTTATATGATATATATACTTACACACAAACTGCATATTGTAATTTGAATAAATAAAACTACTAAAACAAAAATAACATATTGAAAGGTCTGCTGCTGGAGACTTGCCATTGGCTGTTGTATTTGAATAATTAATGAGGTAGGTCTTTGCAAGGTTTGGGTGCTGTTTTGGGATGTTTTAACAGTCATTAATGAATATAATTATATTTCTAGTTACGTTCTGTGTAATAATGCGTTGAATAATTTTCTGAATCATTTCTGAAGATAATGTTGCATTTCTACCGTTGTAGAGATTACTGTTCATGTGAGATAAGTTCTGCTGAAACACCTTTGTGAGAAAGTGAAATTGGATCACAATCGTAGACATTAAACATAGAACGATTGGGGGGCACAATAAGATATTTGGGGGGGCACTGCCCCACAATGCCCCCCTTGGTGACGGGCCTCCCTCGAGCTGTCCTAGACGCGCTACTCGTCCGGTGTGAGACCCCCTTAATTCTTGCATTAACTTTAAGCACATTCGAATTATAAATAAAATGTAATATAATGTGGTAACCTCCTACTGTCATACTTTTCTATCAGCCTATGCTATTTGGATCGTTATCTCTAGACTTAACGTTACACTCAATGAACAACATCTCAACATTAAAGAGGCTATATGCGTTTGTCTGAAATTTAAACTCGCGACTGACACCTGTGGCCAAAAAACAGAACTGCTCTTCCTTTCTGCTCGCTCTCGCAGCGCGCTCGTACACACACTTCACAAGTCATCTGCTGCAAGGAGGTCAACATTATGTTTACAGAGGTAAGAACAGTCAAATACATATATCCCATTGCACTGCTTGCGAGTGTAGGCTACTTGCTGACTAGCGGTGGTGGCAGAGTGATCTGAAACGTTTAACATGAACGCGCTCGACGTCACATCCGCAGACAGCGCGGGAAAAATCCGACCCGACAGAAAATCGGAAAAATAGGATACAGGCTTATAGGTGCACCCACTGTGAGCGGACAAGGTGTCAGTATGCTCAACAGGAGATGTTTGAGTCATAAATGGTAAAATAAAAAGGCTATAGTTACGTTTATTTTGGGGAAAAAGCTGCATATAGCCCCTTTAAACTAAAGGCCTGTCTCATATAGACGCCTGTCTCAAATACAAGCCGGTGCAGTTCGGCGATTTGGGAAAATAAAAGCCCGGGCTATTATTTGAAGTTTTACGGTATATATAGTAAATATATTAGTTTCACCTCTTAATTTGAGTTACTAAAATACACAAACTTTGCACGATATTCACATTTTTCGAGTTTCACCTGTATAATCATAAAAAATACTAAAAAATAGAATGATAAAAGTAGCATTAAAAAGTTTATTTGAGCTAATAGTCAAATTTTCTATCATATGGCCTAGAATTGAATAAAATTAGCAGCTAGCTAACAACAACAACTTGCTTTGTGCATTTTCTGGTTTCACCTCCTGTTTAAACTAAACGATTTTTAGGTAATTTTTCTACTCATTGTCATATAAAAAACCTGAGTTTATGTGAAAACAGAAACCGTGTCAATGAAAGAGGCTATTTGTGAAATGATTCCTAGAGATTGGATTCTTTTGCTCGTATTGCTTCTGTGTTTGTGTATCAAATCAAGATTGATCTTTTCAACAGGACGGTTTTCTTAAACCGGTTCAGTTCTAATGCATAGAATGCAATGATAGTTGTCAAGAATGAGTGCAGATGTGAGATAAACAGTGTTTCCAGGTCTCGTGTGTTTCTGTTGCGCTATATTTAGTGTTCCTCAGGAGAGAGAGGGGCGAGGCACAT
>JAULUF010000023.1:23195000-23197500 GCA_031834385.1 Semotilus atromaculatus | reverse complement strand
ACACACTCATAATCAGTGCACAGCCGAGGATCTTTGGTTGATAGCACTGATCAGGTGTTCAGGTGTGGTTGAATGTGGAAGTGTTTCGTCTGGATTGTTCATTAACCGTCCTGGTGTTCCAGTGGCGGATTGCAGAAGTTAATCTTCAACCTTACAGTTCCACATATTAAAGTCATTTGATCAAATATTTGCTCACTGGTTGATTTTTCACCTGAGAAAGACTGTAATTCTAGGAAAAGTTTTTTTTTTAACACAGTACTCATCAGTAGCTATTTTTATTTTAAACGCATAAAAAGACATTTCTAGGCTACTCATTGAAAAATATTAGAGTTGGAAAAAATGTATGTTGATTATAGAAGTTTTCCTGGTCTTCACTCTTCAGCAGAAGTTTGACTCTTAAACACTCGGATCATGTTGACACTCGACCGGCAGCTTTATGGGAGTTTATCCCGGATCCCGGTTTAACCCTGTGATCCCACACCTGTGTGTGTGTGTGTGTGTGTCGAGGTGCCATGTGCTGGAGAAACACGAGTGTGTGAGTGAGTCTTAGCCATGTATCCAGCTGAGATTCAGATATGATAATGAGGATTTGGTTTCTGACCAATCAGAGCAGAGCAGCTCTCAGAGAGGCGGGGCTTAGAGAGACTGAATCCCTGATCGAATTGTTTTTGTCCTTTGATGCATGTAAAATAAATACCACTTTAATGAAATAAATACGTCCTGGTGGGGCTGTGTGTGTGCAAATAAGTTGTAAAACTAGCTTGCTTGCATATTATAAACGCTTTATTCTTCTGCTGTAAAGTTCATTGGATTTCGACTACTCTCGTATCAGACGGTTCTCATACGCGTCTTCATTCATGACAGCACAGCCTGATCACAGATAGGACCTTGTTTTCTTGCCAACACATCGGGTCCGCTAATAAGATTAGCGAGCACAAAACGTTAGCATGTCTATCTCTCTCTGCCTGTCTCGCCCTCCCTCACACGCACGTCTTTGTCCTTTATTTAACACAATACGTTCATTGAGAAGCGTTTCTCAGCCTTTACTGAAACCCTCTCGCGTTGTCTTTATCCTCACAGGGGATATTTCAGAACGTTCTGGCTAAAGATTGTGTGTTCTGATGATCTACTGTGACAGGAAGAGTTTATTTACTCCGTCATGTTTACTTGGTAAAGTCCCGAGAGCTGATAAAGATGTTTAACGTGTTTAGACTGACGTTCTGTCATCATATCAGGATGTTTTGTCTTCATCCTAATCCACTTTCTGTCCTTCACCGGTGATGGGAACGAAACTCGTTCCTTGTCAGATGATGTGTGTAATACCAATGTTCGCCATCCAAAGAAAAAACATATATATCTCATATCTAGTGAAATGCTGCGGACCATCACTGACTACATATACATGCGCATTAATTTCAGATTCAGCTCTACATTTTTAACCTTTCAGACTCCTTCAACATTTCTCACATTATCAGTTTATTCACTATAAATGGTAATAAACTATGAGCAGAACTCATTGATATTTCAGTGGTTTTGTCCGTCCTTCTGTCAGACTCACACATGAATTATGTTGAATATCTGTCAGCTGTTAAATTTAACTACACAATTAGATAATACCAGTTTAGCTCCACCAGTGCCCAAGCAATGCTTCATGTTGTTCAGTCTGTGTGTAAAAAGAGCATTAGCACTTACAGAAAAAACACTGAAGAAAACATGATCAGCTCAAAGTGTCCGAATCATTTCTGCTCCCAAATGTGTATAAATGTTACAGTCCCTGTATGAAGAATATCTGGGTGTAATATGTCACAGTTTACTTTATTCTGCTCTCCTCACTTACAGAAATGAACTATAGTGTCCTGCACACACTAGTGGAACAATATCAACAATTATATGTGGTTTCTGAATCATCTTTGGTTTGACTATATTTTGTGAAATGCTGCGATCCATCACCGACTACATTTACATGCACATTAAATTCAGATTCAGCTCTACATTCAAGTTGCAGCCGAATTTTTAATATGATGTTTGTTTACATGCAGAACAGTTGATAAATTGTTTTTAGAGTAAAATGTTTTATGAATCAGGTGAATGGTACATAAACACTCCTTCAGAATATAGATATAAATAAAATAAAGTTTGTTTGATCTGTGGTTTTGTTCGGTTTGTTTGATCTGTGGTTTTGTTTAGTTTGTTTGATCTGTGGTTTTGTTCAGTTTGTTTGATGTGTGGTTTGGTTCAGTTTGTTTGATCTGTGGTTTGGTTCAGTTTGTTTGATCTGTGGTTTTGTTCAGTTTGTTTGATCTGTGGTTTGGTTCAGTTTGTTTGATGTGTGGTTTGGTTCAGTTTGTTTGATCTGTGGTTTTGTTCAGTTTGTTTGTGTGGTTTTGTTCGGTTTGTTTGATCTGTGGTTTTGTTTAGTTTGTTTGATCTGTGGTTTTGTTCAGTTTGTTTGATGTGTGGTTTGGTTCAGTTTGTTTGATCTGTGGTTTGGTTCAGTTTG
>JAULUF010000023.1:23147500-23187500 GCA_031834385.1 Semotilus atromaculatus | reverse complement strand
GTACAGCTCACACCTCCGGGACGAATGGCAGCGATTAGTCGTGTCTGCGTGGAAAACTTCAGCCAGTCGTGTCAAATATCAGCTCTGAATAACGCATTTTTATGGACAAAATAGTGAGGAAACAAGGTGTGATCCAAGCTGCAGAAACATGAGATTCTTTATTTTTAAGCTTCAAGCTAATGCATAAACGTAATGTTTAACATTGGGACTTAACATTCACAATGCTTTAAAAAAAAAAAAAAGTCCCACACAGTGTCAAAATAAAAGTCCCACACAGTGTCAAAATAAGTCCCACACAGTGTCAAAATAAGTCCCACACAGTGTCAAAAATAAAAGTCCCACACAGTGTCAAAAATAAAAGTCCCACACAGTGTCAAAATAAAAGTCCCACACAGTGTAAAAATAAGTCATATCATTTATTTGAATGGGACTTGATTTCCCCCCTGATTGAATGGTGAAAGTGTCTCTATATAATATATGGTTGAAATATTATGATGCCTGATTATAAAGATGCTTTTTGACGAATCCTGTTTGACGGTGTTTTCCCGCAGCATGACTCGAGACGCAGACGCTGAACCCGCCGTGGTGGAGGATGACGAGGATCCAGACGAGGAAGAGGACGAGGCTCAGGACAACGACGAGGATGGAGACGGAGACGAGGACGAGAAGGATGACGAAGATGATGAGGTCATCGACGAGCGCCGTGACAACGGCCAGGGCACCAGCGTTGCCATGACGACCACCACGACCACGACGACCGAGTCCGTGGAGGAGGTGGTGCGAGGTGAGCGAGAGCATCCAATCACGTGCTGTTCTCACTAGTGCTCAAACCATATATATATATAGATAATTCTTTTTTTTTAGATGTGTTCATGAATGCTTCTGAATGCAGACCTAAGGTTGGTCTCCTAACCAAAAAAATTATCAAAAAAGTTTCAAAACGGGATGCATTCTGGGTGTTTGAGCTTTCAAATGATTTTTAATTTGATTATGAGCTATCAGTTATCAGTGCGAGGTGAGCGAGCGCATCCAGTCTCGTGCTGTTCTCACTAGTGGTCGAGCGATATATATATATATATATATATATATAGATTTATTTTATTATTATTTTTATTTGTTTTGATGGCCAATGCACAGATGTGGTTCATGAATGCAGACCTGAGGTTGGTCTCCACTCAACAAATGAAAGCACTTGAAAATGAAAGTGCAAAAGCTTTTCAAAACCGGATTAATTTTGAGTGTTTTTAGCTTTCGAATGATTCCTAATTTGATGATTACAAAAAAAATGTGACAGCTATCAGTTAACAGGCTAATAAACATTAAAAACGCATGCATAACAATTGCTACAACAAAATTTTATGTAATATTTACTAAAGTAGTAATTAAGTTGAGAAAGAATTAGAAAAAAATTTGAATCTGTCAAACAAACAGATTTAAACTTTACATTGCAACCTGACTCTTAAATCCGATTATATTATTTTTCACAAATAAATTAATAGTCAAGTACACAAATAAAAGTCAAGTAAACAAATAAGTCAAGTAAACAATTTAACCATAGCTTTCAAAATAAAAGTCCCACATAAAAATATTCAGGTGTATTATATGTGAAAAAATTTATGAATTCATAATTAGTTTTTTATTGGATTTGACTCTAGACCATTTTAAAGTAACAAACACCATAATGTGATTTTTTTTTTTTTTAAAAGTTAGAACGGATTTTAAATGAAAAGATGAAGGATGGGACCTACCATTCAAAAGGCTTTCAAAATAAAAGTCTGACATTTCAAAATAAGTCACATAGTGTTAAACCGAGACAGTTAATAAATGAAGACACTCGGACACTGTCACTGCCATTCACAACAATTTCAAAATAAAAGTCCCATGTGCTGTCAAAATAAGTCACATTTATTAGACAAAACTGTTAAACAGAGACCGTAGACTAATGCAGACTCTCGGACACTCAGGCACTGCCATTCACAACAATTTCAAAATAAAAGTCACATCAGCCAGACAGATGCAGAAAAACTGCCAAATATCGATATATCGGTCGACCACTAGTTCTCATGTCATCAGACGCTGCTCTTCATGCGTGTGTGCGTGTGTGTGTGTCCCGTCAGAGGTGTGTTTTGCGAGCGCAGAGACGGGCCCCTGCAGGGCCATGTTGCCGCGCTGGTATTTTGTGCGCGAGGAGGGCCGGTGCGCGCCCTTCATCTACGGTGGCTGCGGAGGGAACCGCAATAACTTTGAGTCGGAGGAATACTGTCAGTCTGTCTGCAGCAGTGTGTGTAAGTCACCGGCAGAACCGACACGCGTGCCACTAACACTCATTCACTCGCACTCTTGCCCAACAAACGTTTCTTCAGCGAAACACCGAGATGTTTAGCAAGATGCTGTTAATCATAATGAAGGCAGACAGTGATCAGGAGCCGTCAAAAAGCTCCATACAAGTATAATTAACGGGTCTTCAAAGTGGGGTCTGGGGAAAAACTATATAAAAAAAAACTATATAAAAAAAAATACAAATGTAATAATAATTTATTTAAATGAATTAAAAAGACAATTTTATAAAAAAATAGACAAATGATTAATAAACATAATACCATAGTGAGAAGAAAAAAATAAGCTAAATATTTTCCAAATAATTTTTCACACATATTAGAAAATCACTGTATACATTGTTTTTTTTTTATACATAAAAATGTATAGCTGCCTTTTTAAATGTTAGTATGGTCTGGGGAAAAACAATGTAAAAGATAAATAATAAAAATAGATTAAAATACAAATGTAAAAAAATCAATTACAAAGGCTAAATTATAAAAGAAATAATAATAAAATTTTGATTAAAATAAACAAATAAATACAAAACAGTACAATACTATAGTGAGTAGAAAGAATTAACTAAATTATTACCAAATAATATTTTACACATTTATAATATTTATTTTTCACAGAATTAATTGTTTTTTTTATACATACAGATGTATAGCCTTTTTAAATGTTAGTATGGAGGGATGAAAGGTTGGAAACCCGTGGTCCATATAATGCATGCACCATATTTTAGGTCTTCTGTAGTCGTATTATGAAAAAGAAATGCACTTAATTGTATTAAATGTGTACTTCCAATAGTATAGTAAATTCTGAAGTATATTATATAATATATTAAGGGTATTCTTGCAGATATTACTCAAATAAAAGTGTGCCACTTAAGAGTATTCTTTCATAAGTGCATGTTGTTGTAATGTAAAATTGTAACTTTTAATATACATTCAAGTCATTGTTGGAATGATGTTTTGCCGTGCTTTAAATAAGTACACTTGATGTGTCGACTAACTATATAGTACTTGGTTATCTTAAATGCAGTGTATTATTTTACTCTTTAATGTAATTTTTTTTTTTTTAAATGCACTGAATTGAATTTGAAATGTGTAATTAGTTATATTACAGTTTAAATAGTGTATTTTAGTGGTGACGCTTTTCAAAACGGCCTCATTTGTTGTCATTATGTAATGCATTAACTGACATGAGATAACAATGAGCAGTATATTTTTTACAGCATTTATTAGTTAATAAAAATGTTCACGTTAGGTCACGATGCATTAACTATTTACAAATTTTGAGTTGAAAAAATCTGAAAAACTGAGATTAAACTCAGATTAATAAATGCTCCTGAAGTATTGTCCATTGTTTGTTCAGTACATGAAGTACAAGTCTATTATTTCCACAAGTGGTCTGTTAAGTGTGCTTCTTTTTCACAAGGGTTATGATGCATTTATAGTGTTTTTGTGTCATCCTGCTAAACATCATCATTTGTGTTTCACTGAGGAAAGAAAGTCACACGGGTTTGGAAGGACATGACGACGAGTGAATGAATTATTCCTTCAGTTTGAGACTTTTGCTAATCTGCACTGACTGTCAGTTTCTCACGGGTGTGTGTGTGTGTGCGCGTGTGTGTGTGTGTGCTGATTAACTCGGATCTTCTCTGAATTTCTCTCCTGTAATTCTTCAACTAATCTTGTGGTATTTCTGTGAGACTGAAGTGTGTGTGTTTTACATTTGCATGCATAAAATCTTCAATGACTTGAGCTTCCTCGCTTCTCTCTTCATGACTTTATCTGTCAAATGCTGTTTAGACTTAAGTGTCATTTAAGTCATTTTTTCAATCAAGTCCTTTGATATGGTAAGTAATGCATCAACAAGAGAGAAAATTGTGCTTGTCAAGCCATTTCATGTTGGATCCTATTGCTGGTTTGAGATATGAATAATTTGCAACAGCTCTATTTTATAGTGTATAAATAAACAGACATCATACAGAGATGATCTGTAACTTAAACACAATCATTTGCCACAAATCATACAGAATGTTCTGCTCGAGGTTGCAGTTTCTTGTGTGTAATATTGCCTCTTGTGTAGCTTTGCTACAGATTAAACCGGAATAAAATACCATTTTATCCCTGGTTTACTCTGCGTTCACACTATGTCGTATTTACCGTGATTTCAAAACCGAAAATTCACAGCTTACAAGTTGTTAGGGATGCACCTATATGGAAATTTTGGCCGATACCGATAACCGATAATTCTTTATATTTGAAAGCCGATAACCGATATATTGACCGATAAATTTAAATCCAAATTTTATATAATTTTTTAAAGCCTGATTATAAAAACAAAAGTTTCAGCATTAAAAGCCATGTCCAAAACACAAATCTAATGTTGTCAATTATAATTTTATGAAGCCGATATGAAAGCCGATATGACAGACTTGCGCTGCACATGAACTTGAACTTCACTGTATTTTCCATTTTTGAAGTGATTCAAATCATATTTCAAGCAGTTCAAAACCATCATGTTGAACAGTGCGCATCTGAAGTGTCTCAGCTGAAGGAAATAATACATTATTTATCGGCTGTAATATATCGGCCAAATTTTCTTTTTTTTATCAGGCCGATAACATTAAAAATGAACATGTGGTAGTCAACATTTGAAGTGGATCATTCCACGAGTTAAAAAATCAAAGACAAAAACAGTTATTGTTCAAAATTCATGTATAACTTTAATGAAAGGTTTTCGATCCACTTCAAATGTTGACCGATACCGATATGATGGCCGATATATCGTGCATCTCTACAAGTTGTAATTACGAGCTCTATGAGGACGTGAGATCTTACCGTTCTTTACTCTTAAAGTATTTTTTTTTAAATGCACTAAATTGCAACTTTATAATTTGAAAGTGTCATTAGGAATTAAAGGTTTAAGCTGCGTTCACGTCACGTTGCAATTACCATAATTTCGAGATGACAACACATGATTGCAATTTTTTTTTTTAAACAATAAAGCTGTATGAGGACGTGAGATCTTACGTTACCAGTCTCTTCTGATGTGTTTCTCTGTGGGATCCGCAGTGCCGACTCCCTCCTCCAGTCCTCCTGACGCCGTGGACCGATACCTGGAGACGCCAGCCGACGAGAACGAACACGCTCACTTCCTGAAGGCCAAGGAGAGTCTGGAGGCCAAACACCGCGAGCGCATGTCTCAGGTGCGACACACACACACACACACACTAGGGCTGTCAATCTTCCTCTATAATACTATTCGAATTCCATTCCTTATTTTATTTAATATTCGAATATTAAATGCTCAAATTCATCCTATTATTAATATGTACGACATTACACAGGCTTATGGATCGCCAATGCCACTATAGCATGTGGTTGTTGTTACACGTTCTGTCCACTAGAGGGATGTCTAATTTTACTCGTGTAACATTTCACTCGTGCTGAATATGGCTTGAAGCGCTTCCGATGATTGTCAGCTAATATCTCCGCGAAAACTCAACCAAAAATTCTGAAACTTATATCGTTCTTTTCAATTCGACTTGACGATTCCAACGAGCTCGGTGCTCGCCGAATCCGGTGAGATATTTAAGTTTTTCGCTTCATGGGTGCTTTGGGAGGCACTTTTTACGAAGTTAAACATTTACCATTTTTGACAGTATTGTTATGATGATACAGCGTGGATAACGTGCACACTTGTGTTACGATTCCAAAACTGTATTGTTCATCAGACGAAACAAAAGCATTTAATTTTCACGTGTGTGTAAGCCAAGGTGGCGAGAAAGGCAAGATTGAATATAAAAAAATAAAAAATATACATAAAAAAAGCAATATTCGAATAGTAACTTCAGCATTCGAATAGTATTGATTTTTTTTAATATTCGAATTTCGGAATTCATTCCAACAGCCCTAACACACACACACACACACATACACACACACACACACACACACACACACACACACTCACACTGTCATTCGCTGAGGACGCTTTAAATTGATCAAAAGTGACATTTATAATGTTAAAATGCTGTTTGAAGTTTCAATTTATCAAAGAATCCTAAAATTTTTTATGTTTTTCTACAAAAATATGAAGCAGCACAACTGATTTCAACACTTATAATAATTATAAAATATTTCTCAAGCAGCAAATCATCATATTATCCTGATTTCTGAAAGATCATGTGACACTGAAGACTGGAGTAATGATGATGAACATTCAGCTTTGATCACAGGAATAAATTACACTTTACTATATATTCACATAGAAAACAGCTGATTTACATTGTAAATAAATATTTTTTTAAATCATTGTATTTAATGTAACATGAGGATAAAGTGCATTGTCATGTGATCTTGTTTTGTAGGTGATGAGGGAATGGGAAGAGGCCGAGAGACAGGCGAAGAGTTTACCACGCAACGACAAGAAGGCCGTGATCCAGGTCAGTCCTTTACCGAGAATTTCCCATGAGGCCCTTTTTCAGCCTTATAGAGCGCAACAGTCGTAGAAACTCCATTCATTTTCTCCATAGGGGAATTGATTTTTAACAATAACTTTGTTATAAAAAGACTGTTTAAGTTTGTTAGTCGATGGCCATCAGCCCACATTATTTTAGCTTGACTCTGAAAATAATTGTTTAACAGCAGGAATTTCTGGTGAAAAACTGTGACTTAATGAAATTGTGAGTTATTTTGAATTTAAGTAGAAAGAATGTGAGGAATGTGCTTAAATGACTATTTATTTATTATTTATTTAGTCATTTTAAGGTCAATAAAATAAGAAATCTCAAAAAAAACATTGCATTAAAAATAGAAAAAAATATTATCAAAATGAAATACTTTCTGGACAAAACATAAACAAAAAAGTATAATTAAGGGTTTCGGGTCATTTTCAGCTTTGGGACCCGCGAGGGAAGGACGAGTTAAGAGATTTTTTTTTTAAAAAAATCCTTATGGGAGAAATGAATGGAAAAAGTACTTCCGGAACCAACGCCGCTGAAAAAGGGGGCGATCGCTATTGCGCTCTATTGTTTGATTTCCCATGAGTCTTTGCCTGATTGCTGGTGTTCCCGCAGCGCTTCCAGGAGAAGGTGGAGGCGCTGGAGCAGGAGGCGGCCGGTGAGCGCCAGCAACTGGTGGAGACACACATGGCTCGCGTGGAGGCGCTTCTGAACGACCGGCGCCGGCTGGCTCTCGAGAGTTACCTGTCCTCCCTGCAGACCGACCCGCCCCGGGTACATGTGTGCTCTAACACACACCTCACATGATGCACTGATACACACATGTGTGCTCTAACACACACCTCACATGATGCACTGATACACACGTGTGCTCAAACACACACCTCACATGATGCACTGATACACACGTGTGCTCTAACACACACCTCACATGATGCACTGATACACACGTGTGCTCTAACACACACCTCACATGATGCACTGATACACACGTGTGCTCTAACACACACCTCACATGATGCACTGATACACACATGTGTGCTCTAACACACACCTCACATGATGCACTGATACACACGTGTGCTCTAACACACACCTCACATGATGCACTGATACACACATGTGTGCTCTAACACACACCTCACATGATGCACTGATACACACGTGTGCTCTAACACACACCTCACATGATGCACTGATACACACGTGTGCTCTAACACACACCTCACATGATGCACTGATACACACGTGTGCTCTAACACACACCTCACATGATGCACTGATACACACATGTGTGCTCTAACACACACCTCACATGATGCACTGATACACACGTGTGCTCTAACACACACCTCACATGATGCACTGATACACACATGTGTGCTCTAACACACACCTCACATGATGCACTGATACACACATGTGTGCTCTAACACACACCTCACATGATGCACTGATACACACGTGTGCTCTAACACACACCTCACATGATGCACTGATACACACGTGTGCTCTAACACACACCTCACATGATGCACTGATACACACGTGTGCTCTAACACACACCTCACATGATGCACTGATACACACATGTGTGCTCTAACACACACCTCACATGATGCACTGATACACACGTGTGCTCTAACACACACCTCACATGATGCACTGATACACACGTGTGCTCTAACACACACCTCACATGATGCACTGATACACACGTGTGCTCTAACACACACCTCACATGATGCACTGATACACACGTGTGCTCTAACACACACCTCACATGATGCACTGATACACACGTGTGCTCTAACACACACCTCACATGATGCACTGATACACACGTGTGCTCTAACACACACCTCACATGATGCACTGATACACACGTGTGCTCTAACACACACCTCACATGATGCACTGATACACACGTGTGCTCTAACACACACCTCACATGATGCACTGATACACACGTGTGCTCTAACACACACCTCACATGATGCACTGATACACACGTGTGCTCTAACACACACCTCACATGATGCACTGATACACACGTGTGCTCTAACACACACCTCACATGATGCACTGATACACGTGTGCTCTAACACACACCTCACATGATGCACTGATACACACGTGTGCTCTAACACACACCTCACATGATGCACTGATACACACGTGTGCTCTAACACACACCTCACATGATGCACTGATACACACGTGTGCTCTAACACACACCTCACATGATGCACTGATACACACGTGTGCTCTAACACACACCTCACATGATGCACTGATACACGTGTGCTCTAACACACACCTCACATGATGCACTGATACACGTGTGCTCTAACACACACCTCACATGATGCACTGATACACACGTGTGCTCTAACACACACCTCACATGATGCACTGATACACACGTGTGCTCTAACACACACCTCACATGATGCACTGATACACACGTGTGCTCTAACACACACCTCACATGATGCACTGATACACACGTGTGCTCTAACACACACCTCACATGATGCACTGATACACACGTGTGCTCTAACACACACCTCACATGATGCACTGATACACACGTGTGCTCTAACACACACCTCACATGATGCACTGATACACACGTGTGCTCTAACACACACCTCACATGATGCACTGATACACACGTGTGCTCTAACACACACCTCACATGATGCACTGATACACACGTGTGCTCTAACACACACCTCACATGATGCACTGATACACACGTGTGCTCTAACACACACCTCACATGATGCACTGATACACGTGTGCTCTAACACACACCTCACATGATGCACTGATACACGTGTGCTCTAACACACACCTCACATGATGCACTGATACACACGTGTGCTCTAACACAGACCTCACATGATGCACTGATACACACGTGTGCTCTAACACACACCTCACATGATGCACTGATACACACGTGTGCTCTAACACACACCTCACATGATGCACTGATACACACGTGTGCTCTAACACACACCTCACATGATGCACTGATACACACGTGTGCTCTAACACACACCTCACATGATGCACTGATACACACGTGTGCTCTAACACACACCTCACATGATGCACTGATACACACGTGTGCTCTAACACACACCTCACATGATGCACTGATACACACGTGTGCTCTAACACACACCTCACATGATGCACTGATACACACGTGTGCTCTAACACACACCTCACATGATGCACTGATACACGTGTGCTCTAACACACACCTCACATGATGCACTGATACACGTGTGCTCTAACACACACCTCACATGATGCACTGATACACACGTGTGCTCTAACACAGACCTCACATGATGCACTGATACACACGTGTGCTCTAACACACACCTCACATGATGCACTGATACACACGTGTGCTCTAACACACACCTCACATGATGCACTGATACACACGTGTGCTCTAACACACACCTCACATGATGCACTGATACACACGTGTGCTCTAACACAGTGATCCCCAACCCCCGGTCCCCGGACCGGTGCCGGTCCGTGGACCCGTTAGTACCGGGCCTTGAAATATTCCCTGAATAAATTTTTTTTTTTTTTTTTTTTTGAATAATATTTTTTTTTTTTAAGTGCTATGACATGTCATGTTATGTTATTTAATCCAAAACATAAACAGTAAATAGATAAAAATGTGTTTCTTTGAGCGCGTTCATTCCGATTGCTTAGCAACGCGTCGTATCTGAATGGACTGCAAAAAAAGATAGGCTACCGGTAAACTGGAGCACTTTGCTAGCACTTTATTCAACTCAAAGAAACGTATCCTATATGATATTAATCAGATATATACAAAATAAACATAACATTACAAATTATAACTGCACAAAATTACGAGAATGCACAAGTGAATTTGAACTACGTGCCATTCAGAATGACTCATGTTGTGGACGCGCTCTTCCTGGAGCAACGCGACACAGCAACTAAACCCAAATAAAAACATTGTTCTCTTTATAATGTTATATAATATGACAGTAGGCTACCAACAGTCATTATTAGTCGTGCAGTGTCGTTTGAGCTGCGAGCGCTGAAGCTGAAGAGTATCACCATACACTTTACTACATTAATTTTTAACCAAATGCATCCTATATGTCGTGAGATAAATCAGATATAGATAGGCCTACACAAAATAAACACAATATTACAACTTACATTTGCACAAAACAAAAGGCTGCGAATGCACAAACTTATAGTCATGATAGTGTAATGAACCGGCGCGCTCTTACATGTTTCGCGGTTGAGCAGCACGCACGCGCATGAACCTGCTTATCGTCGATTAAACGTTAACATCCCTATTTTGCACCAAAACACCAAAGCAAATTCCTTGTATGTGAAAACTTGGTACATGCCAATAGAAGTAAATTCAATGTAAAATTCAATGTAAAATACAATTTGCCATTTCTGCCACCTGCTGAGTGAGTGCTGTGTGAGTTGCTTTTGAAGTAGACCTAATTGTATGGGAGAAAAGGGAAACATTTTGTGAACCGGTCTGAAAGTTTAAAAAGATTGGTATATTCATATAAGTAGCCTTTGTTGCCACCTAGTTCATTATATGTAAAGAAATTATAGGCTGTTACTGTTTTACACAGTGATATGTTCCGAATCCAAACGATACATCTTAAAATTGAGGCATTAAAATTGACAACTGGTCCCTGGAATTTTTTTTATGAATTTGCTGGTCCCTGGCACAAAAAAGGTTGGGAACCCCTGCTCTAACACACACCTCACATGATGCACTGATACACACGTGTGCTCTAACACACACCTCACATGATGCACTGATACACGTGTGCTCTAACACACACCTCACATGATGCACTGATACACACGTGTGCTCTAACACACACCTCACATGATGCACTGATACACACGTGTGCTCTAACACACACCTCACATGATGCACTGATACACGTGTGCTCTAACACACACCTCACATGATGCACTGATACACGTGTGCTCTAACACACACCTCACATGATGCACTGATACACACTTGTGCTCTAACACACACCTCACATGATGCACTGATACACACGTGTGCTCTAACACACACCTCACATGATGCACTGATACACACGTGTGCTCTAACACACACCTCACATGATGCACTGATACACACTTGTGCTCTAACACACACCTCACATGATGCACTGATACACACGTGTGCTCTAACACACACCTCACATGATGCACTGATACACACGTGTGCTCTAACACACACCTCACATGATGCACATGTTTGCTGATGCCGTTGTGTCTCCTGCAGCCTCGGCATGTGTTCAGTCTGTTGAAGAAGTACGTGCGCGCCGAGCAGAAAGACCGACAACACACACTCAAACACTTCGAGCACGTGCGCATGGTGGACCCGAAGAAAGCCGCGCAGATCCGGCCGCAGGTACGAGTATTTCACTGATATATTTATTTTTATAGCTTTTATTTTTATATTTTTTATTTTTAATGTTAATTTTATTTTTAGTAGTTTCGTTAAGTGCTTTTGTCATTTTATTCGTTTTTTTTATTTATTTAGGTTTAATTTATTTTTATTTCAATTTTAGTTTTATTTATTTCCAGTTAATAATTTTTAGTGCTTCTCATTTTCATTCAGTTCAAGTTTTATTTCAGTTAACAGAAATGTTTTTAATGGTTTTAGTTAACGATAATAACCCTGGGTTCAATTAGTTGATGCATTTACTAACAATGATAAATGTTACATTATTTATTCATCTTTGTTAATGTTAATTAAAACACAACTGTTAATCCATTCTTCACACCACTTTAATTGAATTTAAAATTTTTACTTAAATCAAAGCTGGTTCACCACACCATTATATTATAAACTATTCGTCACACTCTATACGACAATTCACCATGACGTCACAACAGTAATAGACGCTCTTCCGGGTGGCAAAAGGCGAAGCGTTTCTATGACAACGCTAGTAAATTGCTTGGAAGGGAGACCCACCGTCGACAGTAAAAATTTAATAAAAAAAAAAAATTTAATTAAATATAATGCGTTTTTTTAATCATAATAACAACTGTGTTTAATGATATAAGTAAAAAATATAATAAATATGTTATATAGTAGGCCTACACATAATTAGCAAAATACTCTAGCTCTTTTTTTTCTAGCCAAAATAACGTGCTGCTATATAGCCTATCATGGTCATGGCTTTCCTGAGGTAAATGTTATGTGACATAATTGTTCTCCAGCGGTTATATTGACCTCTTTGCGCTGTTGAAAAACACTGATTGGTTGATATTATGTGTGAGGAATATACATTTCGGTAAGTTGCGTGAGAAATGTGAGGATGTGTGGCGTGAGAGTGTGTGAAAAGGGACAATTGTGTGAGTCTCAGGGTCAGTGTGTGAGTGGGCAGCCCTCTTTACTTCAGTGAGTCTGATCTTCAAAAGAGACAAGTTTACTAATATTGTCTCGAATTTCCCTGGCTGAAGATAAATGCACTGCTATGATTTTGTAGATGGACCGTTTTGAGAATACATGAAGCAGAGTTGAAGGGCAAGCAGGGTTGGCAGCAGAAATTTTAAAGTTGGATGAATCATATAATTTAGGGGATCATTAAGATTTCCAACGTTTGACGACACGACGTCCACTCGCTATAACCTCCTCACCCACGGGGAATCGATAACACCCCTACACCTTCTGCTGTATATCAGGCAGCACAACCCCAAAGACAACGCGTTTTCATCATCGTTTCAACTTTTATCAACAACAATGTTTTTAACTATGTAATTGTTACAGTAGCCGGCTGGATCTCTTCAGTTAGTCAGTAAGCCGCTCGTCTTCTGCCACCCGGAAGTATCTGGTGCCTATTGTTTACCAACATTCTGAAATGCCGTATTGGAATGTATTGAAAATTATCAGTATTTTTGTCTTGTTTCCAGTCCAAATATCAAACATTTCTTAAATCAAGATGCATTTACTAAAGTAGTAAAATGACACAAGATATTAAGTCTTGTTTGCTGGGGAAATAAATTAAACAAGCAAAATTATCTGCCTGATATGGTCGCCTTGGGAATTTGGGAGGGGAAAAAGAAAAGTAGAACGTGTTCAGAATGATGTTTATTTTACTTTTGGTTTTGTAAGTAACATTCTCTAACTCAATAAAAATTTGATCAAAAAAAAAAAAAAGCAAAATTATCTGCCAATGTGGTGAGAAAAATCATCTTGTTTATGTTTGAATTAACGTGCTTTTTCTGACCCCATTGGCAGATAATTTACAGGGCATAATATCTTATGTCATTTTACTAATCTAGTAAATGCATCTTGATTTAAGAATGATTCGATATTTGGACTGGAAACAAGACAAAAATACTAAGTAAGAAAAGCATTTTTTTGCAGTGCAGATAGTTCACTAGGTTTTGCTGATTGTAGATAATTATCTGATTGTGAAGAAGAGCAAGCCGTGAGCTCGCTGGATTTTAGCATTGAAGCGGATTAAAAGCTCAGTGACCCGCTGACCTCTGACCTCAGGTGCTGACCCATCTGCGTGTGATCGAGGAGCGAATGAACCAGTCCCTCGGGCTCCTGTACAAGGTGCCGGGCGTCGCTGAGGATATCCAGGACCAAGTCGGTGAGTTCGTGATGTTATTCAGGAAAGAGATGATGACCCTGGACCACATGGGTCAATGTTTTGAAATCGAGATTTATACATCATCAATAAATAAGCTTTCCATTGATGGCTGGTTTGTTAGGATAGGACAATATTTGGCTGAGATACAACTATTGAAAATCTGGAATCTGAGGGTGCAAAAAAATCGAAACATTGAGAAAAAAGTTGTGCATATGTTCGTGATTTGCTGAATTCACCCACAGAAATAAATGTTTTATATATTTACGGTAGGAAATTTACAAAATATCTTCATGGAACATGATCTTTACTTAATATCCTAATGATTTTTGACATGAAAGATAAATCTACACAGTGTATTGTAGGCTGCTGCTGCCACAGGTCTCCCGTGCGACTCGAGATCAGGGTCACATGATGATCGCCTGTGTTTGACTGTAACGATCCAGTCGTTTGTGGGATTGGGTCTGATCGCACGTGTTGCTCGTCCACTGGGGTTTATTGGTGTCTCGTGCGTCACGGCTCCATCTGTTCGTTTGCTCTCTGGCTTCCGCAGCTCGTCTGTCATTAGTGTCTGTAATTAAAGCTCTGATCAGCCTGAAGTTTCCTCTGTAATCCTGCCGTATCGTCATCAATCATCATCATCATCATCATCATCTCTCTCTCCTTCTCTCACTCTCTCTCTCTTTCTCTTCTTCTGTCGTTCTCTCTTTCTCTTCTCCTCTCTCTCTCTCCTTCTCTCTCTCTCTCTCTCTTCTTCTCTCTCTCTCTCCTCTCTCTCTCTCTCTTCTTCTGTCTCTCTCTCTCCTCTCTCTCTCTCTCTTTCTCTTCTTCTGTCGTTCTCTTTCTCTTCTCCTCTCTCTCTCTCTCCTTCTCTCTCTCTCTTCTTCTGTCTCTCTCTCTCTTCTTCTGTCTCTCTCTCCTCTCTCTCTCATCTCTCTCTCCTTCTGTCGCTCTCTCTCTCTTTCTCCTTCTGTCTCTCATCTTTCTCTTTCTCCCTCCTTCTCTCGCTCTCTCTCTCTCTCTTTCTCTTCTTCTCTCGCTCTCTCATCTCTCTCTCCTGTCGCTCTCTCTCTCTTTCTCCTTCTGTCTCTCATCTTTCTCTTTCTCCCTCCTTCTCTCGCTCTCTCTCTCTCTTCTTCTGTTGCTCTCTCTCTTTCTCCTGTCTCTCTCTCATATCTCTTTCTCTCTCTCCTTCTCTCGCTCTCTCTCTCTTTCTCTTCTTCTGTTGCTCTCTCTCTTTCTCCTTCTGTCTCTCTTTCTCCTTCTTTCTCTCTCTCCTTTTCTCGCTCTCTCTCTTTCCTCTTTTTCTCCTCTCTCTCTCTCGCTCACCACATTGTTTATTGTTGTCAAAATTCAAAAAATTTGACACATTTTGTTACAAATGTTTATGTAAACCATAACAAAAAAAGTTGTGCTATTTGTGCTATTATTTGTAAATTAAATTATATAAAATATATATATGGAAATATGTATATTGAAAGTCCCCATTTAGATAGCTAAGTAAACGTGTGTGTGTGTGTGCGCGTTTGTGCGTGCGTGTGTGTGTGTGTGTGTGTGTGTGTGTGCGTGCGTGCGTGTGTGTGCGTGCGTGTGTGTGTGTGTGTGCGTGCGTGTGTGTGTGTGTGCGCGTGCGTGTTTGTGTGCGTGTGTGTGTGTGTGCGTGTGTGTGTGTGTGCGCGTGCGTGTTTGTGTGCGTGTGTGTGTGTGTGTGCGTGCGTGTGCGTGTGTGTGTGCGTGTGTGTGTGTGTGTGTGCGTGTGTGTGTGTCTCAGAGCTGTTGCAGCGTGAGCAGCAGGAGATGTCGGCTCAGTTGGCTAACCTGCAGAGTGACGTCCGGGTGAGTTACGGCAACGACGCGCTGATGCCGGACAGCGCCGTGAGCCTGGACCCGCTGCCGGCCGAAGACTCGCAGGGCTTCGGCTTCATACACCCCGAGAGCTTCAACCAGCCCAACACACAGAACGAGGGTACGAGCTGGACGTATCCCAGCAGCCCCGGCTGCCGTCCACACCCGCTGTCACAGGAACACACAGATCTCATGCTTCCAATCAGCAATTCATTACCATTCTGCTCTCTAGGGCTGGCCAATTTCTTTATTAATCATTAGCAAAATTTGAATTGTACAGGCAATGCTTAAAGGGACAGGTCACACAAAAATGAAAATTAGCCCATGATTTACTCGCCCTCAACTCATCCTAGGTGTATATGACATTCTGCTTTCAGACGAATACAATCAGAGTTATGTTAAAAAATGTCCTGGCTCTTCCAAGCTTTATAATGACAGTGAATGGCTGTTTCTGTTTTGAAGTCCATAAAAGTGCATCCATCCATGATAAAAGTGCATCTTTTTGCACTGTGAACACACACACTCTCTCTCTCTGTCTCTCTCTCTCACACACACACACACACACACACACACACTAACAAAAATATTCACCCAGAGCACTTTTTGTGTGTGCTGTTTGTAGCGGATGAAAACACAGGCTCAGCTCTGCCTGATGTGCCTCCAGCGGAGAGGGTTTTCGTCAGCAGGAACACTTTTCCCGCCATTTTTCATATTGAAAAATTCGAATGCATAGTTTTTGCAATCGAATGTGCAGTTTTTTTTTATTTTTTATGTTTTTTTATTTATTTATTTATTTTACAAAATTCGTATTTTTATTTGACAGCCGTAGTGCTCAAACACAGTTATTTATTAACAATGAGCAATATTACAGTTTTTTACAGTCGCTAGGACCCATTTTTCAATACTTAAAGGATTAGTTCACTTTTTAAAAAACGTTTGCTGATAATTTCCTCCCCCCATGTCATCCAAGATGTCCATGTCTTTCTTTCTTCAGTCGAAAAGAAATGAAGGTTTTTGATGAAAACATTCCAGGATTTTTCTCCATATAATGGACTTCAACAGGACCCAAACGGTTCAAGGTCCAAATGACAGTTTCAGTGCAGCTTCAAAGGGCTTTAAACGACACCAGACGATGAATAAGGGTCTTATCTAGACAAACCATCGGTTATTTCTAAAATAAATTTTAAAAAATAAGTTTTATTAGCACAAATGCTCGGCTTGCTCTGTTCTCCTGTTCGAACTCGTTCATCAAAATGAACAAATCTTTTTTTGAGTCATTTCATTCATTCAACGAACATAATGAACGAAATGACTCGAAAAAAAGATTCGTTCATTTTGATGAACGAGTTCGAACAGGAGAGTCACGACCGCGGATCACAGAACAGAGCAAGGCATATAACTTCGTTTTTTATTTATTTATTTTAGAAATAACCGATGGTTTGTCTAGATAAGACCCTTATTCATCGTCTGGTGTCGTTTAAAGCCCTTTGAAGCTGCACTGAAACTGTCATTTGGACCTTGAACCGTTTGGGTCCTGTTGAAGTCCATTATATGGAGAAAAATCCTGGAATGTTTTCATCAAAAACCTTCATTTCTTTTCGACTGAAGAAAGAAAGACATGGACATCTTGGATGACATGGGGGGAGGAAATTATCAGCAAAAGTTTTTTTAAAAGTGAACTAATCCTTTAAGTCACTTTTTCAAAACTCTTCACACAGTTCTCCTAACCAACTTTCAGCTCGGCACAGCAGTTCATTTCACATTCAAAATGCACTAAAACTACCAAATCACTTCATACATATCTCACATCAACACATTCTTCCAGAACACTAGCAAAGGTTGACAGCTAACAAACACACTTTGTCACCCACAAAACAATAACATAAAAAACACTAACAACAGGGAACTTTATACAATGTTTTCCTGTGTAAATGCTTTCTTTCTTCTACCTCTCTACTGTTTAGAATTCACTGCAATATATGTTACTATGAATCAGACATCATGCAGTTATTATATTTTATGTTTTTGGAGTAATTCCAAAGTACCAACATTTTTGTACACACACCATCCACCGATACAGAGACAACAGGAATCAGCTGTGGTTGGTCCAATTGTTTTTTATACCATTTAATTTTTAGATTTTAAATATATTTCATTACAATATTACTGTAGAAATGTGGCAAAATGCTGTCTTATTCAGTTTTGTATTATGTTATTGTTTTGAACGTAAGTTTAACAGTTCTGAGATCAGTGTGTAAGCATGTGCAAATTGGCCTGTCGGTACACAGAGTTTTGGCGGTTGTTGTGTCGAAGTGAGAAAAGAATTAATGTAATTTGAAAGATGTAGTCATTGAATGCATTTTGTGCCAAAGCACTGATAAATGATCCACAGTTTAGCCCACATATACGTCTGTTGTGCTCACTGTGGGAAGAGTTTTGAAAAAGTGACCTAAGTATTGAGAAATGTGTCCTAGCGACTGGAAAAAACTGTAATCTTTATGTTCATGCTAGTTTTATTACTGTTCTGATGTGTGTGTGAAGTGTGTGTGTGACACTCGTCTCTCTCTGCAGTTGAGCTGGTCGATGCCCGACCCGTCGCAGACCGAGGCTTCCCGACACGACCAGGTGCGTGTGCTGATTAAACATTTCATATTTTTAACATATGCTCATAATTGTCTTTGATAATGTAACAATATGTGCAGTAAACCTCACACCTGTTCCATATGGCTGCGAATTAATGTAAATATAATGTCTGATTCAGTTCAGTTTAACACAAACTCTGATTCCCATCTATGAAATAATAAGCCTGTTTTTGGGCCATTTAAAATCCTTAAAATTATATTTTAGTTATCAAAAAGCATGTCAAATTAATTGAAATCATGAAACGTATACAATTTAACAACAATTAATTAAAATATGTATAATTTATTACTGTAATTTTTTATATGTATTTTTTGTTCCTTGTTTATTTTGTTCTGAACATGTTGTAGCGCTTTGAGTTTGAGAAAAGCACATTACAAATAACATTTATTACTATTATTAAAAGTTAATTTTGTTAAATTACATGTTTAGGGCCCTATGAAATAGTTTTTTTCCTTTTTCTTTTTACCCATTTTCTGTTTAAAATTTTCTGGATAGACATGCTTTTTTTATTATTAAAATTAAACCAAAAAAGTTCAAATTAATTGAATTCATAAAAACTATGAAATTATCCCACGATATCGTTGTTTATTATATAAGGGCTGCATTTTATGACGTCTGTCGCTTTAAATGCTGGAGCTCTTCAAGCAAGGTTCTGATTGGCTGATTTCATTAAATCATTAAGTCATTATCGTTATAGTTGTGCTATAGACTCTGCTGTTCTTTTACAGTGATGTGTAAGTCCTTGGTGTGACCGGCCTTAAAGGGTTAGTTCACCCTAAAATGAAAATGTTCATTTTTGAAAATTTAAATGAATTTCAGAAATAGAATTTCAGAATTTTTAGAAAATAAAATGAAAATGTTCATTTTTGAAAATTTAAATGAATTTCAGAAATAGAATTTCAGAATTTTTAGAAAATAAAATTAAAATGTTCATTTTTCAATATTTAAATGAATTTCAGAAATTTTTTTTAAAATAAATTTTCATTTTTCTTTTGAATATTTAAATGAATTTCAGAAATAGAATTTCAGAATTTTTAGAAAGAATAAAATGAAAATTTTCTTTGGAAAATTTAAATGAATTTCAGAAAAAATAGAATTTCTGAGTTTTTTTGAAAAAATAAAAATTTCATTTTGGAATATTTAAATGAATTTCAGAAAAAATAGAATTTTCAGAATTTTTTTGAAATTTTTATTTTTTTAATAATTTTTTTAACTGAACTTTTTGGGTGAACTAACCCATTAATCCAACACACACCACTCACTTCAGTGCATTATTTGCGATGTTTACCTTCGCCTGTGTCGTTCAGTGTCTGGCCTGAAGCCGGAGGATATTCCCGAGCTGCGGATGGAAGCCGAAGAGAGACACGGCGAAGTTTACCACCAGAAACTGGTACCTACACACTCACATAAACGGGTTTAGCTAACGAACACTATTACGGAAGATGAAGACCAAGTAGGTTTTCCTCATGTTGGATGTGATGCAAGATTCAGTCGCCATGGCAACGCACCCCCCATTTAAACTCTTTTGCACTTCCACAAATTAAGGCCTTAAATTAGAATTTAAACTCATAAAGTCATGGCATTAAATGTTGCACATATGCTTTCCCATACAAATATCTAAACAAGTTTAAATCAAGATATTTACCTGAGATGGAAATGTAAAGTTAAGTCAGAACTTCTAAATGAATCTGATTTTTCTGAGCCATTTGTAGATATTTGTTCTTGCATTAGTCATTAACGTAATTTTGATTAATTTCACAGAAAGCAAAACTTCATATTTCATGTCATTTTACATCTGAAGTAAATGTATCTTGTTCTAGGAATCTTTTTTTTTATTTTATTTTTTTGCAGATTGATCAGTAAAATATATTTTCATATTGTAGAGGTTTTATACGGAAGCGTATTGCATTCCCTTAAGGAGAAAAAATCTGAATTAATGAGTTAATTATCTCAGAATTACGAGAATTTTTTTATAAAAAAAGTTTTTGCTCTTTCTGAATTAACGAGTTAATTATCTCAGAATTACAAGATTTTTTATAAAAAAAGTTTTGCTCTGTTTTTCTGAATTAATTACTTATCTCAAAATGAGAGAATGAAAAAGTAACAGATATCTGTTGAAAAATGTATTTTCAAACTCTGAAGTGTTTCTCCATGAACATTTACATTTAGAGAACATATCGAGTTCCCTTGAATTAATTTCTTAAATTTCCGTTTCTTGGTCGTTACTGGATAAACTGTGCAGAAACCCGTGAGACGCGGCGGCGCCTGTAATCTCGTCTTCTCTCTCGTTTCAGGTTTTCTTTGCTGAGGACGTGAGCTCCAATAAGGGAGCCATCATTGGCCTGATGGTCGGAGGCGTCGTCATAGCAACCATCATCGTCATCACCCTGGTGATGCTGAGGAAGAAACAGTACACGTCCATCCACCACGGGATCATCGAGGTCAGTGCGTTCAGGACCAATCACAGCAGGGCTTCCCACACTTTTCCATGTGAAGAGGCCTCCTCGTCATTTCTGACTTATGACAAAAAACTAAACAATGTCTAAAAGCTGCTATGTGACAAGATGTACAGCAAACAAGCTAAAAAACCCAGAAATAAGTTTTTATAAGCTGCCAACCTCAAAAAACAAGCGTTCAAGGAGACAAAAGTGGATTCAGGCTGGAACGAATGAGAACATTTTGGGATCCTGACACTCAGTATGCACTAAAAATACACTACGTGTGCAGTGATCATTTTTACTCGTTTTTATTTCTATAATATGTCAGTTTTATATATTATATTTATTATATGTATCCACTTTTGCCTCCTTAAACGCTCGTTTTTTTGGGGTCGACCGCTTATAAAGACGTATTTCTGTTTTTTTTTAGCTTGTTTGCTGTACAGCTTGTCACATAAAAGGTGTGGATCAGCGTTACAAGTTCCCAGACACATCGTTTTACCATGTTTGTCGGCATCATAAACGGCATCAAAACGAAGAGAGCTTCGGCTCTTCCAATGTTTCTCTATGGTGCTGAAACCTATGTCCCCGTGCAACTGATACTCAACTGCCATTGGCTCGTCTGCGTTCGAGGGGTGGGGCTTACAGATAGGTCAACTGTAGATGTGAGCAGGTGTGTAATGCGTATGGATTTGATTGACAGGTGGACGCCGCCGTGACCCCGGAGGAACGTCACCTGTCTAAGATGCAGCAGAACGGCTATGAAAACCCCACCTACAAGTTCTTCGAGCAAATCCACAACTGATGGCGTAACTTACCCCCACCCGAACCCTCCTCATCTCCAGACGCTGCAGAGGACACCTGACGCAAACATCTCGTCTACTATTGGCCAGTTCCCGTGACTGGCAGTCAGAGACCACCTCTCATTGGCTGGACGGACAGTCACATGATCAGATTAATGCGGTTGGGGTCAGTTTCAGGTTTTGGAAATTCCGTTTCAAATTGAATGCGCAATTCAAATCACAAATCCAACTGAAAGGATAATTCGAATTCATTTCAAATCAAATTGGATGCATAATTCAAATTGAACACATTATTTAAATTCAAAACACAAATCAAATTGAACACACAATTCCAATTCAATTTAAAGAACAAATCAAATTGAATGCATAATTCAGATTTAACTGGAATTCAGATTACAGATCATAATTCAAATTTAAAAAATCTAATTGAACACATAAATTCAAATTAAATTCAAATCACAAATCAAATGCAATGCATAATTCAGGTTCAATTGGAATTCAGATCACAAATCATAATTCAAATTCATTCCATATCAGATTAAGTGCATAATTCAAATTCAGTTCAAATTACAAATCAAATTGAAGGTAAACTTTTGAATTAATTTCAAATCAAATTTAAAATGAATAATTCTAATTCGGTTCACTTCAAATTGAACGCATAACCCAAATTAATTTCAAATCAAATTGAACATATAATCCAAATTTAGTTCAAATCAAATTGAATCCACAATTCAAATCACAAATGCACCATTAAAATTCAGTTCATATTCAAACCACAAATCAGAGTGAATGCATAGTTGAAATTTGAATCCATTCCAGATTTTTCAATCATGACCTCCGATTGGCTGAATGAACATGATCAGACCAATTTTTATTTTGAAGTTTGAATGCACAAATATAGTGTTGTCCACTGCAGCGTCTGCTCTCCCTCACTACTAAACGAGTGAAACACTGGGATATCTGAGGGATGAACGTCCGAGACTTCATCCCGTCTCTCCCTCCTCTTCATCACGTCATCTCTTCATCACACACTGACTGCAGCTGCGCTGTGTTTGGTGATCACAAACAAATCTAGTGCTTAAATTGATGTTCTTCTGAATGAAATCTTGACATTGTTTGATTTTGTTTCTGGTTTGTTTTTCAAGAAAAAAATAATTAAAAAAAAAAAGATTTTTTTTAGTTTTTTTTTTTTGTCAATATTAAAGTAATGCAAAAATAAAAACTAGTTGTAACTATGTAGTGCATGATAGAAAAAAAAATGAAGAAAATCTGCTATTTGGATCTTGGTCTTTTCTCATGTAGAGACATTTTAGCAAGGTTAAACAGTAACTTGTAAAAATGTGATTTGAGTTGCACACAAAAACTATTGGCTTCTGCTTTGATACAACTTAAACTCGATTAATCGGATCCATGTTTTTATTTGAATATTTTTTTATCAGGCTGAGATCCAGCGGTGGCTGTTGATGTACATTTACTGTCTTTAATGTTTTCGTCCTATGCATTTCAGAGATTTATTTACTCCTTCTTTATAAACGGCTATTTAATTTAGATTTTTCCATTGGACTCGTGGTTGTGTGTGTTTTTTAAGCGGGTGTTTGGGGGGGGTTTTCGGGGCGTTTTCTGTATGTTTGTATCCAGTCGGTTTTGTGTTCTCAGATCACTGTATCACAGTGTAGATGTAGAAAGATCTCTCTATCTCTCGTTCCCTGAAGCTGAGCTACTGACAGAGAAACACATTCATCTCACTGCAAAATCAAAAGAAAATTGTTGTGCATTGCAACATTTTAATTAATTTCACCCCAAATTGTTATAACGGTAATGCAACAAAAGAATTTAATATTATTTAAAGGGGCTATGTGTACGTATTTGCATGTATTTATCGCTTTTTTTATTGCTAATGTTGTGAACAGTTTGTAACGAAACTTACAAATCAAGACCTTCCCCGATTCCCGAGGCTGTGTGAAAGCCTGTAGACTGATGTTTATGTGAAGGACTCGGGACGTTTTTCCCGGGAAAATCAAAGGATGTGACGGTTACGGTCGCGAGAGCCTCTCTTCCGTTTAGCACATGAAATAAAAGCTTATGTTCAGGATAATGCCGAAAGAGTCATTCTGTACATATAGCCTCTTTAAATAGTATTTATGGTAATATCTGTACAGAACTGAATTGATTTGATGCTAATTCATTGGGTCATGTCCTGCATTGCAATGAGAATTTGTGCTTAATTGACATGAAAATAGTGTGACAATGCAACAACAAAAAAATATGAATTTAAGCATCGTGCAAAATGTATTGCATCTTTTGTTCTTTTAATTTTGGGGTGAAATATGATTTGGAGATTCTCATGTGTTCTGATGCATCTGTACGTCACTCTCACCTCTTGTTGTAGAAAGCGTCTCGTGACCGAATGTGTGGCTGGTTATTATCAGATTACCAGTATAAACTGATGGTTGTTATTATTATGTGGCATCCAGCATTTACAATTGATCAAAGTTTCATAATCCATAAATCAACCCGTCTGATGAATGTCATAATCGTTTGCAGAATCGTCTCAGTGATGACGTCACGCGTCGTTCGCGCTGCTGTTCTCAGATCAGTGATGCATCATGGGTAATTATCAGTGTGGGTTGCTGTGGTTCAGAGATGCTGAATGATCTACAGATGATGAGGTTCTTTCTGTGACGTTTTTCTGTGTATCATTTGCTCTGACTGGAAAACTGCGCTTTCTACACTGTATGCCATAAATAAAGTTTTGAATGTACATAGAGACTCTGTCGTGGCGTTTTTGTAATAATAGATCACACTGTATGGGCAGGATTGCAATATGATGACGAGTTTCGATGACATTTAAGATTTCAGTGTGCAGTAGTTTAAATAGACGTGGAAAAATGAATAAATGGATAGTAGCATGTGGAAATAGATTGGTGTGCATGTATGCATATATGCTATAAATTAATCTAAAAAATCAATTAGAAATTTGTGTTCACATGAACCGCATACTCAGGTTATGATTTTATTTGGAAATATTTATTACCACGGGTATTACATGCCTGTTATTAATTAATATATTAATATATTCATTGTATTTCAATGTGATTGATGATGGTTTATTTACAGTATTCTAGTAGTGGCATCATGTCATGTTTTTATTAAGGCTGTCAAATGATTAATCGCGATTAATCACATCCAAAATAAAAGTTTGTTTACATAATAAATGTGTTTGTACTTTGTATAATTATTATATATATATATATATATATATATATATATATATATATACATACACATGCTTGTATATATTTAAGAAATATTTGCATGTATATACTATATATAGATTTATATATAATTTATATTATATATAAATATAAATATGTTATATATTATATTAATCATTTGACAGCCTTGGCTTTTATACAAATATGTACCCTTTGTATTTTTATCAATTTTAAAGTCAGTATTTAGTCTTCACATGAACAGAATCATTAATGATTTTTTTCAATTTATTAGAATGATCAATTACATTTCTGTTATTAATTGTCATATTGCCGCCATATAACGGCAAATCATTTTCCCATAATTTTTCTACATTCTCTGCACAGAAACTGTATAAACCTTTACAGTCTGTAATATATACACAGTCTCCCTCTGCTGTCCAAATATCATAATTCCTCAGATGTTTTTTTAATATTATATTATTAAATACAAAGTAAACACATTTAATTAAACACAATAAAAAAAAGACCTTGCTATTTCACAAAACCGAAAATTATATATTATATCGCCTATTATAAGGTAATATCGTTACTTATGATCAAAGCTGATGGAGACCCGATTTAGAGGGAGGACCCGATTCGTCATAACACCGGCAGTAAATGTGACGTCATACCCATCAGCACGCGCGGTGACCCGGAAGCACTCAGCGTCCTCTGCTCTTCGGTGCCTCGGGTGTCAAACACAAGGTTAGACGTGATATTATTCTTTATCTTGTTTGTTTCAAATGAAAATGAGAATATAATTGCTATGCTTGTGTATATAAACTCGTGTATGTGTTTTAATCAACAGTAGCGATTTACTGCGCGTGAGGTCAATGTTATCAAGCGAGTCTCTTAATGAACGTTTAACAACTCAAGATGTGAATTAATATGATAATCAGGCGTTAATTAAACATCAGCGAGAGAGATTAGTCAAAATCCACGGATTATTTAACATTGTTTAACCTTGTAGTATCATGTAAATAATGATATGTGAAATTAGCACAAATGTATAGAAGAAGAAAAAAATGCTTTGGTAAATCATGTTTATGACACAAAAATGTGAAATTATGGCATCGTAAATCAAGATTATAACCAGAGTTGGGTAAGTTACTCAAAAAATGTAATCCACTACAAATTACTAATTACTACTTTAAACTTGTAATTTGATTACATTACTGATTACTGCATGTAAAAAGTAATCAGATTACTAAGTACTTTACTTTCAAGTTACTTGGAAAACCTATTAAAACCACAAGAATACACTACAAAGTGAAACTCAGTTCTTTCCGTAATTTAATATTGCAGACATCCCAAGTCTCCTGGAAGTTCCGGGAGTCTCCTGCATATTGATAGCGGGAGATTTTATTTTACGGGCCTTTCTGAAAAAAATATTCCAATGCCCTATCATATGGGAAGGCCTCAGGACAGGGTCAACATAATAAAGAGAATAAATGCCACAATCAAGACCTCGGAGCAGAAATGAGTGAGAAAACACCTCATATGTGCCGCTCACAGTATAAGTCTTTCCTTGCCATTAATGCTTGGATAACACGCTTAGGCATTATTATTAATAATAATAATGTCTAGTGCGGTGGCTGTGATCTAAACCTACCAACGTCCGTTGTCATGAGTTTTGGAATGACTGATCGCAAGAGGAAAAAAATACGCTTAGTCCCATAACATCAGTTAATGGAAACGCCGTCATTTCGCAATCGTTTTTGATCAATATTTAGAGGGAAAAAAGAAAAGAAAAAAAAACGCAAAAGTTTTGCGCGAATCTGTAATGGAAACACGACAGCGTTTAACATAGACTAACTTCTCAGAGTTATGTTTTAGAACAGTGTTCATTATTATACTAACCATGCAACTCCGGATTGATTCTGGAATCTTCGCTGGGGGAATAAACACAACAATCCGTCCTCAACGCATGCGCATGTTTTGATTCAGATCGTGCTCGAAAAGGAGGGCTATTCGCGCGCGCGCCTCCATTGTCAGTTTGTGAGGAAGGGATAAAATAAAGCTCTACAATAAAATACAATTTTACCCATATTAAATCTGAAAATCAATCCGTGGCGGTCAGCGTGATATTGTGGCGGGCCGCCACAAATTAATGCATGTATGGGAAACCCTGTGCCCGCAAATTAGTTAAAATCTCCCGGAATCTAGAACGAGCGAGCAAGAGCGCGCATGCGAGACAGAAGAGACTGCGCTCCAAACCGTGTAGCGCGCGCACGGCGGAGAGGGAGTGAGCGAGAGACCTTGCGTGTGTGTGCCTCATAAAGCGCTTTCTCCAGTAATTCATTAAAGCGCATGCTCATTAACTGACGCAGCCGGCCAAACGTTATTAGAAATGCATTTTACTAAATATTTTTTTCTTAACAATACATTTGTAACGCAAGTAACTTAATTTTATTGACATCAGTAACTGTAATCAAATTACATACATTTTAAATGTAATGAGTTACATTACTGCGTTATCAGGAAAAGTAATTAGAATACAGTAACGCGTTACTTTGTAACGCGTTATACCCAAGTCTGATTATAACTTAGTATGCAATAATGTCGTCTCAAATTTGACTTATGTCATAATTAATATTTATGTCAAATGTAGCAGAAATGGGATTCCGTGTATCAAAAAATATTAAATCAAAACGGCATTAACTTTTTTAATTACATTTAATGTGTTTGTAATGGTTTTCAAATATGTCGTAATCGCACTTTAACAGTGATTTATTCATTATTTATTTTTTTAGGATATAATTTACTTTAATATTCTTAAGAATGAAAAGTTCCTTGAAAAGGTGTTTTTTTTTGTCATTATATAATCAGTTGCATTAAATGGTTTTAAAGGATAGTTTCCCCCAAAAATGATCCTGTAATTCACAGCCTCTCCTCAAGCCATCCTAGGAGTGTATGACTTTCTTCTTTCACACAAACTCAGAGTTATATTAAAATATCCATATTTATAACTTTATAAACTATAAATCATGGGATTTTAGGTGAACTATTCCTTTAAGATGACAATAGTATGATTATTTCCGGGACAGTAAACTGTGTCTGTGTGTGTGTGTCTGTGTGTGTCTGTCTGTGTGTGTGTGTGTGTGCTTCTGTCAGTGATCCTCTGTGTGTGTGTGTGTGTGTTTCTGTCAGTGATCCTCCGTGTGTGTGTGTGTGTGTGTGTGTTTCTGTCAGTGATCCTCCGTGTGTGTGTTTCTGTCAGTAATCCTCCGTGTGTGTGTGTGTGTGTGTGTGTGTGTGTGTGTTTCTGTCAGTGATCCTCCGTGTGTGTGTGTGTGTGTGTGTGTGTGTTTCTGTCAGTAATCCTCCGTGTGTGTGTGTGTGTGTGTGTGTGTGTGTGGTTCTGTCAGTGATCCTCCGTGTGTGTGTCCCTCCGCAGCGTCATGGCTCTTCATCGGCTCTTCCGGCTGTCGTCTCTGTTGCGTTCGGTCGTGAGTGTGTCGCTGCGCAGGAACATCGGTCTCTCCGCTGTGCTCTTCAACAAAGCCAGAGATCTGGATCCCGTGCAGAAGATGTTCCTGGACAAGATCCACGAGTACAACTCCAAGAGCAAGTGTGTTGATGCAGCTGATACACACTCACACTCAGACACATACTCCGACACACATACTGTCACACTCACTCACCAATCACACACACTCACCCACACACACACACACACACACACACTGTCTCTCTCAAATTCAAATGAGCTTTTTTGTTATGACTATGACTCGTCAGTACAGTATTGCCAAAGCATTGGTCATTACATAGGCAATGTACAAATAATCAATAAATCAGTAAATAAATGCATGAATACATTTATATAAACAAGACATAAGAAAAATAATTAAGATAAAAAATAAATTTGTAGCTACATTCAGACAAGATAAGAATATTTTAGTTTTGACTCTCGTAGTTTGTTACATGTTTTGCTGCTGTTGTGATCGAGCTGGAGTTTTCACCCAAAATATGATTACATTTTTCTGAATTTGTTAATGCCCTAATATTTGGTTCTAGTTGTTGTAATAGGGGTTATGTGCAACGTGACTTCCGTATTCTGTAAAACAGATCGCGTCGCTCCCGGCTCAGGTCTTTTATATGTGCTTCAGCAACATTTTTGTGGTTTTACTCCAGATAACTTAAAAGGAGCGAGCAAAGATGAGCATAACCGATGTCCCTCGCATGTGCAGATTGACATTTTAAACGTTTTTTTTATTTTTCTTCTTCATACTAACGTTTAGATATTTAAATAGAGTAAAATGCCAATAACAAAGTGAACTAGGTAGGGTTAGCTGATTACCTTAAAAATCCACAGATATCCTAGTCAGTTCTTACGGGCGTTAACACTTGACACCAGGTTTACGGTTTGGTCATCGACGTTCGACATATACCCTATTGAGTGAGATTTCTCTGTGTGTGTGTGTGTGTGTGTGTCAGGTCCTCAGGCGGTATTGTTGACGCGGGTCCAGACTATCAGAAGAACCTGACGGATGAGATGACGAAGCTCCAGCGCCTGTACGGAGGAGGAGATCTGGCCCAGTTCCCCCAGTTCAAGTTCCCCGGTGAGAACAGATCTACGCCCATTCAGCACAGGACACGTCAATAGACGCATCGCAACAAAAATAAAATACATTTACAGTAGATAAATGAAGCATTCTGTGAATTAAAACTAAATTTCATAAGATACGATCCAAAAGAAATAACACTAGGGGCTTTCGCACCGGAGGACCTTTTCATATTTCCTGAACCTACTGGTGGGAGTTCCTGGTGTTCGGCGTGTTCTCACTGTAGGAACTAGGAAATATTTTAATTCTCAGGGATGCAAACAGCTTTTTCGGCACCTCCCGCTTTTTTCACGTCAGTTTGGGGGACTTATGTGAATCGTGCAGATCCGAAGAGGGGGGGGGGGTCTGATTATAATTTCTGGATTGCCTCCACCAAACTGTCAGCGAATCAGAACACTGCGCGCCAAAACTGCAGTATGTGCGCAAAGATGTGATATTTCATTAAATCATAGGGTTTGTTTTATGGAGCGCTTAGTTAATCAGACCAGTTAAGAGATTTTAACTACAACTCTTATTTATTATGTGAATATCATTTAATATGGAAAAAATTGATCAGAGCTCAGGAAAAATATACCATATACTTGCTTCAACAATCAATACAATTGTGTTACCAAGCATGGCAAAACTTCATTTTATGAAACCATATTAAATGTTGTAATAACAGTAATCATTAAATAATTAGTTTAGAACCATAATGGTTGAGTCAGTGCTTTCTGTGTACAACTAGTTAAGATGTGTCATATGATCTGGGTGAATGAAATGTTGGAGGTTTACTGTTCACTGGTTTAGTTATTCTGGTGTTAAACTAGTTGTTAGTTTGTTTAATGACACTACTGTTGTTGTTGTTGTTGTTTCCTCAGAACCCAAACTGGAGGAGGTGTTGCCTAAATGATCAACTTCTGAAAATATCTACACAATATTTAATAAACAAACTTTGGTTCAAAACTCATGTTGTGTCTGATGTCCAGGTCTGTGAATCGCTCTCCTGAACATTCATGTTAGTCGAAACGCTTCCAAAGATTTTCTACAGTATTTAGTGTTAGAGCCGTCGTTCACCGGCATGAAAACTGTTCACTTCCTCATCCGTAGGTCGACTTGCTCATTAAAACGTCATCAGTAAATGTTAAAATAACCATTTAAGTCCCCCTGTGGTGAAAATCCAGCTTTTAATGTAGTTTATATGTCTATGTGGTGTTTTTAATATGCTTTAAGACACACGTGTAAGTTCATAAGTCGACAGCATTGCTGAGTATTTCCTCCTTAAAACTGCAGTGAACCAAAGACAGTCTCAAAAACACGGTGTGAAATCGCTGGTGTTTCTGACGTCACAAACGACCTTGTAACCAATCAGATCAACGTGTGATCGCCAACCAGTGGATCTGAGGGAGTGAGTGAGTGGAGGCGGGGCTCATTTGCATATTCATAGAGCTACGCATACTAAATTTGGTGATCAAAGATGAGTAAAGGGATACGATGGACTACAGGAGACTTTAAAGGGACAATGTGTAGGGATTTCTCCCATCTAGTGGTGAAATTGTATTTTGCATTCAAACGAATAGTGCTTTCAAATGTGTGTTGCTTCTACGGTGGTCGTTATGTACCAAAAATCAATGACAATGTCTTCTATAGTCATAGCACTTCGCATTTTCCTTCAGGTGAACAGGTTTATTTCAAACAAACTGCAACTTGACAACGAACGTTTGATAGAACGACATGGAAGCCTCCGTGGACCTACCCGTCCCGTGCATATAAAAATGAATTCTTCGTTTACGAGGATAAGTCAGATCATTGAGGTATTTGTACACCATTGAGGACATATTTGTGAATAAAAATATAGATTTTTAGATAAAATACTTAAAAAGCTACACATTGTCACTTTAATTAAAACCGTTGGTCTGGCTTTAAAGGTGCAAAACGCAAGTCTCTGAGTTTTTGCAGAACTACGCCCCCTCTGGCGACAAGCGAAACTGCAACCAGAGTTGTGCACGCTCATAGACCACACGCACACGCACGCATGCACGAGCACGAGCTGTTCATAACTAAAGGAGCATCTGCCGCACTGATCTTTGGTGTACAGCCAAAATGTCTTCAGAGGTAATAAAGTTATAAATCTGCAAGTCATTTCAAATATATGGAAGGAAAGACATTTGAGTAAATTACTCTTATGTGTGAGGGGAAAACGGGGGTAGTAGAAAACTTTGTTTATGTGTTTACTATATCCACATAATGATTGTATTGTTATGAAAACACGTTCATGAACAATATAATTGATTACTTCGCAATAGCTCAAAATAATAATCATACCGTACATGGTTGGTCAACAACGTTCACTCAAATGTAATAATCAAATGTCACCATGACGTTTTCCTAAAAGCCAAACAGGCTAATCCGCCGAAGACTTGCGGGGTTCAGCCTGTTTTATTGATCTGCTAAGTAGAATATTCCAATAACAATACATCCTTTTTCTGTTAGAATTTACTCAAAATTTGTGTCTAATTATCGGTCATATTTTTCAGCATGTTATATCCCACTCAAGAATCTTGAACTGTTTTGCTAATCCCTAAACTACATGTAGCGCTGATTTATTTAGTAGATATTTTGACAGGGACAATACACACTGACAAACATTAATGTGAAATGTGTCAATACTTTATTTAGTAAATAGGATCCCGTTTGAGACCAAGAGCAGACCGGAGATCTCTCCATTTGTTGAATGCCTTCCCGAGGTTGACTCTCGTCTTACTCCGACGCCTGTCTGACTCCAATTTAGCCCTTTGGTGGCACTAGACACAATTTTTCTTTTCTTTACTTTACGTGGAGTTTGCGTTGGGGTTTGGAATGGACTACAAGCCGGTCTCTTTGAATCCATCTTCTACCTTTGACGCACGAGTTGTCTTCGCTGATGCGGAGAATGGCGCACAAACCTGCGAGATATAGCCTGGTGAGCGTGAACGCGCATGACGTCACGCCCAGTCTCAAATTCGAGCCCGAATCCCTCTTATATATTTTACTGTACAGGATTATAGAGGCAATCTCAGTGAGCAGAGAAGGGCTCGTTCAGCCCATCAGGCAGTTCTTTAAGCATGTATAGGAAGAAAAACAGGTATTTTTAACATGAAAAGTTGCGCAATGCACCTTTAAAGATATTAAATAGCACTGAAAATCTATTTCTGTATGTACAAAATAAACAGGATCTGTTTCTGTGTGTGGAATGGAACACATATATAAATATATAAAAACAACGGAATATAAATCACTAAATAAGGATGTAATGTTTTAAAACTATATTTAATCCTATGAAAAATCCCTCAAGACCTGAAAATCTCAACAAAAAAAAAGTGGTTTACATAATTATGATCTTAGGAAGGTAGACTACATGATTTTGTTTGGTGTTCATAAAAGAGTGTCAAACATTTTCAAAGCAACACACACACACAATCACACTCGTTAGTGCAAGTTTAATGTCAAGAGGAAATATTGATCTCGTTCTGTTAACATGCAGAGAATAAAGCTCATCTTGTGCATGACAAATAATTCTCACCAGTCAATCTGATTAATACGGTTCATAACTTTTGACTACAGTAGAAGCAGATGCGCTAGAAAACAGTGGAATGTAATGAAAGTGGTGTAATGAATCACAGTCTGAAACATGCGTGTGTGTGTGTCTGTTCATCATCAGAGTGTGTGTGTGAGTGTATCTGTTCATCATTAGAGTGTGAGTGTGTGTGTGTGTGTGTGTGTGTGTGTGTGTGTGTGTGTGTGTGTGTGTGTGTGTGTGTGTGTGTGTGTGTGTGTGTGTGTGTGTGTGTGTGTGTGTGTGTTCATCCCTGAAGGCTGTGGTTCCACACGATCCTCCCGTCGTCTCGGAGCTTCACGCTCCCGCTGGACACCAGCTCTAGGGCTGCTGGGAAGGCTCGATGCTCCGCCTCCCTGATGCGCTCTGATAGGCTGTCTTCAGTGTCAGTCATCAGGATGGGAACCGCCTCCTGGACCACGATCGCTCCAGCGTCCACTTCCTCCTGTCGGAGGGAATTAACAAAACGACAGGGTTATTATTGTGAAAAAAACTAAATCCTTTTCTGAAAACTACAGGGTTATTATTGTGAAATAAAATAAAATAAAATCATTTTCTAAAAATTACAGGGTTATTATTGTGAAATAAAATAAAATCCTTTTCTAAAAAATAGAGTTATTATTGTGAAAAATAAAATAAAACCTTTCCACAAAACTACAGGGTTATTATTGTAAATAAATTAAAATCATTCATGTTAGTTGAAAAAGAAAAAAAAAACTTCACAAAACTAAAGGGTTATTATTGTGAATCCCAAAAAAAAAAAAAAGACAAAAATGCAAGATGCTGCATATAATGTGGCGACTGGTTGAATGTGCATTAATTGTTGTGACTCCTGCATATGTTCTGCTGATGTGTGTGTAGTGTGCTGGTGTGTGTGAGAAGCGTACGGCCACGAAGTGAACGGTGCAGCCGCTGAGACGCACGCCGGCCTGAAGCGCCTGCTTCTGCGCATTCACTCCTTTAAAGGACGGCAGCAGCGACGGGTGGATGTTCAGCATCTTCCCTGAAACCACACACACACACACACACACACACACACACTCAGTCCTGCAGCAAATACACAACCCGTTCAAAGATGAACTAAAGCACATTTCAGAAATATTACACATGTTATCATTCTGACCATTTTACAGTGTTATTTTAATATCACTGAGATCCTGTTCGTCTTTTTAAAATATTTTGAATTGGTTTTTATTTTTGTTTCATTTAAATAAATAAATTTTATTTTTATTTCAGTTGATCTTTTATTTCAAGTTATAAAATTCTCATTTTCATTTTATGTCCAAATAGTTATGTTTATTTCAAGTCAACATTTTATTTTAAGCAATTATTAATATAATTTTTTCATTGAAGTAATATTGTTTTTAATTAAAAAATATTAAAATAATCTGTACTTTTCATTTTTTTTACTTTTAATTTTAGTATTTAAAAACAAAATATGTCCAACTAATTTTTATTTCAATTTTAATTTGTGTTATTTTAGTACATCAAGTTACTAAACAAAAATTCTGGGATGTTTTAATTTTAAAAACTCTAAAACATTAAATCAAATCATTAAAAAAAATGATTTTGTATCAAATTTGATTTAAAAAAAACATGCCTCATAAACTCTGATATAGTGAGAATAAACTTGAGCTGTTTTTTCCTCCATTTTCAGAGCCACAAATATGCAATTTGGTGCAGATGCTGATATTTATATGCAGAAACGTATTGCTAGTGATGTAAATCAATGAGATATTTCTAACAGTACAACAGATACTTGCATATGTATATAAATATTATTGGCAGATTCTGATATGTCTTAGTAAGATGGTATTTAAATGTGGAGTTTTATGATCAAAGCTCTGTTTTCTGCTCATGTTTTAAAACTACAATGATGATTGAGAGATGAACAAATAAACTTTCCTCAAAATCCTGAAGATTATATTTGATACTCATGATTTTTCTATTAATGATGTCTGGATAAATCAAGTAAACCTGAGATGCAAGTTCATCTAGAAATATTACCAACAATTTCAGAGTTATTGTTTACTTTAAACTGATTCTGCAGATTTCACAGCAAAAACACGTGAAGCAGCACACTGATGTAATATTGTAATATTTACATTTTTATGCATTTGGCAGATGCTTTTATCCAAAGCGACTTGCATTGCATTTCAAGCTACACATTTACATTCCCATCAGTTCTTGCTTTCCCTGGGAATCGAACCCGTGACCACGGTGTTGCAAGCGCCAGCGCTCCTGTTAGAGCTACAGGGAAGCGAGAGCCAGTGGCGCCCCCTGGTGTGGATCAGGGATGCAAACATGTACGGTCAAAAAAGAGAGAGGTTAGGGTATAGGGTTAGGGTTACACCCTAGCAACCACCAGGGACACCCTAGCAACCACCCGGGACACCTTAGCAACCACCCGGGACACCTTAGCAACAACACTTAAACACCTTAGAAACCACTTATAAACAACTTAGCAACCAACCGGGACACCCTAGCAACCACCAGGGACACCCTAGCAACCACCAGGGACACCCTAGCAACCACCCACAACACCTTAGCTTAGCAACAACCGACCCCTGCCATCCCCGGCCCACCCCATATAGTGCACATAGTAAAATTACATTAAAATAAAGTTTGGACAAAAAAGGTAAACCTCACATATTTCAGCCTTTAAATAATTTTTCCCAAAAAATGCTTTATAAAAAGATAAACCTCATATATTTCAGCCTTAAATCATTTTTATAAAAAGAATAAGTACAAAAAGATAAATTACTTGACATTTACATTAAAGCACATTAGCTTATCTTTTATTATTAATAGTAAAATTCGGTCTGATTTTCCCGTGGCGTCTGTCGTTGCTATGCACTCGCTCGCCACAACGACAAAGTTTTAGTAGCGAATAGATTTCCACCACGAGAAACGCTTGCTGTAGCGCCGCTTACGGAGAAGAGAAAAACACCCCATCCTTCATGTTCACGGAGCTTTCAATGTTGTTACTGAAGTGTTACAAATGTATTAAATGTTTAATTTAGATTCAAATACCAAATTATAACTGAGAATATGCATTCCGGTTTAGAATATCAGCTGTGAAACAGTTTCCAGCACGAGAATCTGGCAAATCCTGTTTTTCTGTATTTGTCAGATTACTGAAACTCTTAATTGCTTCTTCCTGACATTCCTGTTTCCCTCTATTATAAGACCCTTGGTCCTGTTTTATTAACTCTCAGTGTTTGAATAGGAATTTGATTTGGACCGAGATGGGCGACAGTTTCAATCTATAACTGGTTCCCTAAACCTGTTTACATCATTGACATGCTTTGTAAGTCCCTCCCCTTTTAAGATTGTTATAATTGTGAGGGAATTGCTCCCCGAGTGAGACTCGTGACGACGCTTGGAAGAGACTACAGCAACGAAAAAGCTGGTGTGTTCAATAAAGAATCCTGCTTAAGATACTGCCCGAGTCTCCTGGTCTTCGCTTCTGAATCTTCTACACTTGAGAAGAAATAAGTTTACTACATTACGGAAACGGTGAAGCTGATTGGTTGGTTCTTGTCACCTGACCTGCAGTGCGCTTGCGGCATTCTGAAAAGTTGGTGTTTTCTCGCTTTCCACACGCCTACATTTGAAATAACGAACTTGAGAGACACGATGTGAACAGTTGACAAGCTCCTCCAATCTACGAGGCGCCGGACTGGACAAAAGCGAAGCAAACTGCGATAGCACGTGAGAGAGACAGAGGGTGTGTGTGTACCAATTACTAATGCTCGGACACACACACACACACACACATTCGGTCTCTCTCGCTTGTCGCTCGCGCGCAGACACCCTCGGTCTCTCTCACGCGCGTCCATATTGTGCGGCGCCTCGTACCAATCAGGCTATCCAGAATTACTGTTGGTGAAATTATAATTCATATAATCGGGATGCGCGGAAAAGCGCGCTGTTTGCATCCCTGGTGGATGTTCACACACTCACCGCTCCACTTTCTGACGAAGGGTCCCGTGAGGATCCGCATGAAACCCGCCAGACACACCAGCTCCACCCCGAACTCCTCCAGGACCCGGTCTATGGTGCCGTCGAACTCGGCTCTGCTGCCGTACTGCTTATGATCCACCACCTGACGGACACAGCGATTAGAACATACGTTTACACTTATGCATTTGGCAGACGCTTTCATCCAAAGTGACTTGCATTGCATTTCAAGCTACACATTTACATTATTATCAGTTCTTGCTTTCCCTGGGAGTCGAACCCGTGACCTTAGTGTTGCAAGCGCCAGCGCTCTACTGTTAGAGACACAGGACAGCTTTAAATATACGTCAGAAACACAAGAGAAAAAGTCTGAATGGCAAGTTATTGGATTGTGAGATGAAAAAGTTGCAATCTTTTTTTTTTTTCGTGGGGGGAAAAAACTTCGTGGGGCAAAATGAACCTTTGGTCTAATTACACATTGGTACATAGTCAACCGTTCTCTGAGATTTGTTTTCATGATTGTCGAATGTAAAGAGTTTTATCTCTAAAAACTGTTTAGCTTATAACGCTAGTAAATAGGGCATAGAGTAATGAAAATAAAAATCGCTAGTTAATACCACTAACAAGGCTCAAAATAGCCCAACACGAACACGGTAGCATAATGATAATCCCTACCTGCACACTGAAGCATTGAGAACGTTGTAAGTGTACAGACAGTTTAATAAGAAGATATTTCATAAAGACGGTCCACTTCGCTAGCACAGACAGGAGCCGTCTTTGGAAAACAGTCTCGACCAATCGAATCATGATCGCTGGATTCCAGACAGTTCAGTGCACTCGGCTCGGCGTTCATGATTCGATATCACACCAGCAAGAGTGCCGTTTTTACAAAATATCTGCAAATATGATATCGATTTCATACAAAAAAAGAATTGAATATTTTGAGTTTATATTACACACTATTGTCTGTTTGGAATTATTTTCACAGGGAAAATAAACCAGAGGTCCAACAGAAGCGTTGAGCATCTCGGAGTGATGTTTCGTTACTAAATTGATTCGTTCAGAAACGCTGATTCATTATTCATTCGTAAAGAGTCGTTTGCGTCGTTCCTGAATGAATCAGCGGTTTGAATAAACTGGTTGAGTGAATAACTCAATGACTCGCTCATTAAAACCAACTGGCAGTTGTATCATCATCATATAAAAATAAAAATTATATTCAAAATCTTATTTTAAAACAATCTCCTAGCATTATTTGTGCAATTGTAGCTTGCAAAACTGATTTTGTTGACTTTTCATTTCTATGAAACCCATTTCTGCATCATAAGACAAAATAAATAAAATCATGCTTTGGTAAATCAATTATGACATAAAAAGTCAAAATTATGAGATCAAAACTCAATGATGACAGTCAATTATTAGATAAAACGTCAATTATGAGATGTTCAATTATGACAAAGTGAAAATGTATATACCGAGTCATAATTATGAGATAAAAAGTAAAAAATTATGTTATGAGAAAAATTCATAATTATGAGATAAGTCATGATGACATACTAAGTCATAATTGACATTAAAAAGTAAATTATAATATAAAAAATTTTTATAATGATAATACTAAAAAGTCAAAACGATGACTTTGTCATAACTGGCTTTTTATGTTACATAATAATTATTACTTAGTAATAGTAAAAATAGCACTTATAAAAGGTATAAATTTCACCCTTACAGAAAAAGTTAATTTCATCACTGATGTGAACTCATAATATGAAGAATATTATAATCTTCAAGTCAGCACAAAAACTCTCAAAGTATCGTCTATAATTATTGTTATCGACAAAATCACACAAAATATTGAACTACAGTGTTGTGTGAATATCGCACACCTCGAAACTAAGATTTAAAAGTGTGGCTCGTTCCTTCATCCATCAAGTCTAGTAAGGACAGTATTATATGCATAATGTGTCATATATATATATATATATGTAATTTCAGACAAACCCGCGTTTGAATGCCGGCCATAGACGCCCTCTTTAACCCCGCGACGCCCGGTCTGTTGGAGATGACCACCACGATCTCCGCCGAGCTCGAGGGCTTCTTCACCTGCTCCATCAGCGCCTGCAGGTTCGTTCCTGTCACACGCGCACGCACACACACACGCGTGTACACACACGCGCACACACACACACGCGCGCACACACAGGCGCGCACACGCACACACGCGCACACACACACAATCAGCAATGTTGGAGTAACTCATTACCAGTAACTTGAGTTATGTAATCAGATTACTTTTTCAAGTAACTAGTTAAGTAACATTACTTTTAAAACTTACAACAATAGTTACTTTTCAAATAAGTAACGCAAGCCGACGACCCTTTGTTTTTCCGTGTATTGACTGACAGTTCTCCTGTCCTTATGTTGAGACAAATCGAAGAGCTGTGTGTGTGTGTGTGTGTGA
>JAULUF010000023.1:23130000-23145000 GCA_031834385.1 Semotilus atromaculatus | reverse complement strand
AAAACTAGCCTAGAGCGCCGTCTGCTGTTAAAACTAGCCTAGAGCGCTATCTGCTGTTAAAACTAGCCTAGAGCGCTATCTGCTGTAAAAACTAGCCTAGAGCGCCGTCTGCTGTTAAAAACTAGCCTAGAGCGCTATCTGTTGTTAAAACTAGCCTAGAGCGCTATCTGCTGTTAAAACTAGCCTAGAGCGCTATCTGCTGTAAAAACTAGCCTAGAGCGCCGTCTGCTGTTAAAACTAGCCTAGAGCGCTATCTGCTGTTAAAACTAGCCTAGAGCGCTATCTGCTGTAAAAACTAGCCTAGAGCGCCGTCTGCTGTTAAAAACTAGCCTAGAGCGCTATCTGTTGTTAAAACTAGCCTAGAGCGTTATCTGTTGTTAAAACTAGCCTAGAGCGCTATCTGCTGTTAAAACTAGCCTAGAACGCCATCTGCTGTAAAAACTAGCCTAGAGCGCCGTCTGCTGTTAAAAACTAGCCTAGAGCGCTATCTGCTGTAAAAACTAGCCTAGAGCGTTATCTGTTGTTAAAACTAGCCTAGAGCGCTATCTGCTGTTAAAACTAGCCTAGAACGCTATCTGCTGTTAAAAATAGCCTAGAGCGCTATCTGTTGTTAAAACTAGCCTAGAGCGCTATCTGCTGTTAAAACTAGTGTAGAAAACTAGCCATTTATGCATTTGGCAGACGCTTTTATCCAAAGCAACTTACATTGCATTTTAAGGTACGCATTTACATTCCCATCAGTTCTTGCTTTCCCTGGGAATTGAACCCATGACCTTAGCGTTGCAAACGCCAGCACTACTGTTTAAGCTACAGGAGCTATAAGATTATCATCTCATCGTATCATATTCTCTCTGACTCCATCATACCGATGCTCTGTCCCGGTTGTCCGAACGGAGCCGGCGAGCCGTACTGGAGGTCGAGCCGCTCCAGAACCTTCCGCACGAGACTGAAGCCGTTGCTGTGGAGCCCGGACGAGGCCACACCGATGAGCAGATCTCCCTCAGTGATGTCCCTGAGTCTGGGCAGAACGGCCCCGCGCTCCACGGCCCCCACGCAGAAGCCCGCCAGATCGTACTCCCCGGGGCCGTACACACCCGGCATCTCTGCGGTCTCTCCTCCTGAACACACACACACAAAATACATGACTGATGTTACTCACATGAACATGAAAACATCTGAGCGATCGATGTCCTCGTCTCTAAAGCCTAAAACGACAATTTCTGCATCAAAACAATGAATGGTAACACTTTAAAATAAGGTTCATTAGTTAAGGGGTCCTATAATGCCCCTTTTTACAAGATGTAAAATAAGACCCTGATGTCCCCAGAGTGTGTATGTGAAGTTTTAGCTCAAAACACCCCACAGATATTTTTATAGCATGTTAAAGTTCTCACTTTTTGAGGGTGAGCAAAAACGTGTCGTTTTGTGTGTGTCCCTTTAAATGCAAATGAGCTGCTGCACCTGGAGTTTCAAGAGCTGGTGTGTGTGTGTGTGTGTGTGTGTGTGTGTTAGCAGCTCCAATTACTTCACTCAGACAAGCACTAAAATGTCAAACACTGTTCTGCCTTTTATGTTCAAACCGGAGTCAGACAATGATGTGGAGTTAACTATCTTCAATTAGCATATTCTGTCATGACAATCTTTAAAATCGCTTGTGTGGGAACTGTTGTAAGATGCACAAGAGTGACATGCTATTGCATTTGTGTTTATACAATATTGCATGTGAAAAGACAGATGACAGCTTGAGCTTGAACTCACAAATGTGCTCGACTACAACAACTCTTGCGTTCCTGGGGGCGGGGTTACGTAAATTTTAGGGTTAGTGATGTCACAGGAATGTCGTGTAGTCCCTACCAGCCTACCAGTTTGTTGTAGTCCTTAAAAAAACGATTTAAAAGCATTAAAGCAAATATCTCTGAACTTTGAGCGTTGTAACTTTTTAGATGTTGTTTATGCTCACACCGCAACACTACACACTAACTACAGTTAGAAAAGTGAAATCATAAATCAACCATCACTTTAACATTAGTTAACATAAGAATGAACAATACCTCTACAGCATTTATTTATCTCAGTTCAAATTAATTTCAACATTTACTAATACGCAATTAAAATCAAAGATTGTATGTTAACAAACATTCATTTGAACATAAAAACAACATTTGAGAGATCAATGTCCAAGTCTAGAAGCCTAAATCACATCAAAAACAAAGTGACAAATCACTTTCTTGCATTTAATTGCACGATTTTGCATCGTTTCTTTTTAAAAGCCCGAACATCAGACGATGAGTTATTGTGATGATTGGTGTGTGTGACTGACCTATCAGAGCACAGCCGGCCATCTGACAGGCGTCTGCGATTCCTCCGATCACGGCAGACGCGACTCCCACGTCCAGCCGTCCACAGGAGAAGTAATCGAGGAAGAACAGCGGCTCCGCTCCCTGAGCCAGGACATCATTCACACACATCGCCACCAGATCCTGTCCCAGAGTGCCGTGCAGGCCACACGCCTGAGCCACCTACACACACACACACACACACACACACACACACAATGATCCAGTGTCACTGAAGCACTGTCCTAAATCTCACACACACACACACACAATGATCCGGTGTCACTGAAGCATCGTGTCGGTTACACCCTAAATCACAGACACACACACACACACACACACACAGACACAGACACACACACACACTGTATATAGGGAATTCCAGAGTCTCCCTTCTGGACGGAGGTTAAAAGTTCCTGTTTGCAGAACCACACGATTTAAAAACAGTTTTGTACCAGCAGCAATCACTGTGTTAAACTAGCTGTAAAAAATATTTTTGCACAAAACGCATAAGCACTTTGGTCATGTACTGTTCTCTGTTCTTTCTTTTTCTTTTTCTTTGTTTTTATTACTTGTTTTTATACGTCTTAATGTTTTGTGTGTTGTATGCTATGTTGTGGTCAACAATGTTCTAAGGATGTCCAGCCTCTTAGACTGTAAAACCAGTTTACCTACGGGTATTAATAAAGTAACCTAACCTCACACACACACACACACACACACGATGATGATCCGGTATCACTGAAGCATCGTTTCAGTTACACCCTAAACCACAGACACGGTGATGATGATGATCTGGTCACACACTACCTTCAGTTTAGTTCCCACTCCGTCTGTTCCAGACACCAGGATCGGGTCGATGAATCCTGCAGCTTTCAGGTCGAAAAGCCCCGCGAACCCACCGAGGTCCGCGTTACACCCTGAACACACACACACACACACATGCTAAAAATCACTGCTGAATATGTCATTAAGTAGCTAGTAATTAATAACCGAATGACCCAACACTGGTTGTGACACACACTCTCTCTCTCTCTCTCTCTCGCACACACACACACACACACACACACACTTTCTGCTGCTCAATGCTCACTTGGTCACTTCAAGAATAATTTGTGCAAATTTATATTAATTATTTGATCAAATTAAAATAGCACTTTCATGCCCATCCCAACTGGTCGAGGTTGAGATGGGATTTAGAAAGAAATTAGTAATAATTAATATTTTTTATAGAGTAATTAGTACAGTAATCTAAATACCGTTGAAGATGAAATTAGTAGGAAGTAATTAATAACTAACTGACCCAACACTGGTTGTGACACTTTCACACACTCTCACACGCACTCCCTGAACTTTAATAGTTGAGGTTAGTGATTTGAACAAACATAAATATACACAAGCGAACAAATCTCCTCTTACACCATGAACAAGTTCATAAGTGTATCACAGTAAATGTGGTTTTGTTTGTAGTTTGAGTGACAAGCTGAAAGTATTGTTCTTATAGCTGACAGCGTGTTGATTGATGTCGTTAGTGGCTTTGAACTCAGAACCTTCCTGTCAGAAGAGTAAACCACGAGTACAGACACATCAATCAATCTCACAATGAATGACAAGAGAAATCAACTAGTGGTTACAGAAATGGAAAAACACAATTACGAGGGTGTGTTAAACTGGAATATGAAGCAATCTGGGGTCTGAGAAGCGGTCATGCATGCTGTCTGAGATGGATGGATGGGGTCTGAGATGGATGTGGGGTCTGAGATGATGGGGTCTGAGATGATGGGGTCTGAGATGGATGGATGGGGTCTGAGATGATGGGGTCTGAGATGGATGGATGGGGTCTGAGATGGATGGATGGGGTCTGAGATGGATGCGGTCTGAGATGGATGTGGGGTCTGAGATGGATGGATGGGGTCTGAGATGGATGCGGTCTGAGATGGATGGATGCGGTCTGAGATGGATGGATGGGGTCTGAGATGGATGTGGGGTCTGAGATGGATGTGGGGTCTGAGATGGATGTGGGGTCTGAGATGATGGGGTCTGAGATGATGGGGTCTGAGATGGATGGATGGGGTCTGAGATGGATGGATGGGGTCTGAGATGGATGGATGGGGTCTGAGATGGATGCGGTCTGAGATGGATGGATGCGGTCTGAGATGGATGGATGGGGTCTGAGATGGATGCGGTCTGAGATGGATGTGGGGTCTGAGATGGATGTGGGGTCTGAGATGATGGGGTCTGAGATGATGGGGTCTGAGATGGATGGATGGGGTCTGAGATGGATGGATGGGGTCTGAGATGGATGCGGTCTGAGATGGATGTGGGGTCTGAGATGGATGGATGGGGTCTGAGATGGATGGATGCGGTCTGAGATGGATGGATGCGGTCTGAGATGGATGGATGGGGTCTGAGATGGATGTGGGGTCTGAGATGGATGTGGGGTCTGAGATGGATGTGGGGTCTGAGATGGATGTGGGGTCTGAGATGGATGGATGGGGTCTGAGATGGATGTGGGGTCTGAGATGATGGGGTCTGAGATGGATGTGGGGTCTGAGATGGATGTGGGGTCTGAGATGGATGGATGGGGTCTGAGATGGATGGATGGGGTCTGAGATGGATGTGGGGTCTGAGATGGATGTGGGGTCTGAGATGGATGTGGGGACTGAGATGATGGGGTCTGAGATGGATGTGGGGTCTGAGATGGATGTGGGGTCTGAGATGGATGTGGGGTCTGAGATGGATGTGGGGTCTGAGATGGATGTGGGGACTGAGATGATGGGGTCTGAGATGGATGTGGGGTCTGAGATGGATGTGGGGTCTGAGATGGATGTGGGGTCTGAGATGGATGTGGGGTCTGAGATGGATGTGGGGACTGAGATGATGGGGTCTGAGATGGATGTGGGGTCTGAGATGGATGTGGGGTCTGAGATGGATGTGGGGACTGAGATGATGGGGTCTGAGATGGATGCGGTCTGAGATGGATGGATGGGGTCTGAGATGGATGGATGGGGTCTGAGATGGATGCGGTCTGAGATGGATGGATGGGGTCTGAGATGGATGGATGCGGTCTGAGATGGATGGATGGGGTCTGAGATGGATGCGGTCTGAGATGGATGGATGCGGTCTGAGATGGATGAATGGGGTCTGAGATGGATGTGGGGTCTGAGATGGATGTGGGGTCTGAGATGGATGTGGGGTCTGAGATGGATGGATGGGGTCTGAGATGGATGTGGGGTCTGAGATGGATGTGGGGTCTGAGATGATGGGGTCTGAGATGATGGGGTCTGAGATGGATGCGGTCTGAGATGGATGTGGGGTCTGAGATGGATGGATGCGGTCTGAGATGGATGGATGCGGTCTGAGATGGATGGATGCGGTCTGAGATGGATGGATGCGGTCTGAGATGGATGCGGTCTGAGATGGATGCGGTCTGAGATGGATGGATGCGGTCTGAGATGGATGCGGTCTGAGATGGATGCGGTCTGAGATGGATGTGGGGTCTGAGATGGATGCGGTCTGAGATGGATGGATGCGGTCTGAGATGGATGGATGCGGTCTGAGATGGATGGATGCGGTCTGAGATGGATGCGGTCTGAGATGGATGGATGCGGTCTGAGATGGATGCGGTCTGAGATGGATGCGGTCTGAGATGGATGTGGGGTCTGAGATGGATGCGGTCTGAGATGGATGTGGGGTCTGAGATGGATGTGGGGTCTGAGATGGATGTGGGGTCTGAGATGGATGTGGGGTCTGAGATGGATGTTGGGTCTGAGATGGATGTGGGGTCTGAGATGGATGGATGGGGTCTGAGATGGATGTGGGGTCTGAGATGGGGTCTGAGATGGATGTTGGGTCTGAGATGGATGTGGGGTCTGAGATGGGGTCTGAGTAATCACCTGGGCGAGACGTGGCCTTGGCCAGAGGTTTGATCAAGTCCACGAGTCTGTTTCCAGCAGCAATGTCCACGCCACTGTCTTTATACGTCAGTGCTCTGAGGGACAAAAACAACGGTCAGCTGATCTAAATCACCAAATCATACTCTGTGTGATCCGTGCTGCTTATCTGCACAAAAACACACCACCATGATGCAATGATTTCACTGTTTAAACCATAAAGATTTCACTGTTTAAAGGGACAGATCACCCAAAAATGAAAATTAGCCCATGCTTGATTTACTCGCCCTCAAGTCATCCTAGGTGTATATGACATTCTTCTTTCAGACGAATACAATCAGTGTTATATTAAAAAATGTCCTGGCTCTTCCAAGCTTTATAATGGCAGTGAATGGCCGCGTTTCTGTTTTGAAGTCTATAAAAGTGCATCTATCATCATAAAAGTGCATGAAAAACACACACAAAAAAAAGAGGCCAGAACACTGTCTTTATGACTTTATGACTGTTTATTAGAAAAATGTGTACAAATCACAGACATAACACTGATATTAAATCTGCAGTGTTATAGTGTGAACGGGCTACTGTGTGAACACACACCTGGTGCGGGTGAGGTACGTGATGGCGCGGTGGCCGATGTCGCGCCGGTACACGGCATCAGGAAAGCTGATCGCTGCCACGGCTTCATTGGCGCAGCGTAAGGCGTTCTGAAGAGTGGGCCGGACCGCGGTCACAGTTAAGACACGCCCACCACTGGTCATAACCCCGCCCCCTTCCTTAAGCACAGTGCCTGCATGGAACACCTGAACACCCGTCTCTGACACCCGGGACAAACCTGTAGAAAACAGCAAAGGATTCATTCATTTGACATCAAAACTGCCAAATCAAAGTCTCTGTGTCTGAATATGCCTACTTATATACTATATAGGATTTATGAATGGAAGTGACAGTGGTAGATCACATGACAATGACGATGTAGTACGCCCAAATTTTCAGTTTTCAACCAAATTTAGTACCTGCTTTACAGTATGTGATAAAACCACTAAACACAGGGTCATGTGACAAGAAAGCACAAAAAAAGGGAATGACATCACAGAGAGGATGATGTCTCCTAAAAATACCAGATGATTTGTGGTATTCGAATTCTTTACTTTTTTTTGTTAAACGTTAAGTCCACTTCAAACTAAAACTATATGTATTTGTTAAATTATAAAAATTATTTAACAATATTTTATGATAATTATCAGTGTTAAATCTGAAAACTAAAAAAAAAATGTTTTATATATTTTTTAAATATTATATTATTAATTTTAATATTATTAAAATACTATTATATTATTAAGTATAATATAATAATATGACATAACATGTCCTAGATTATAAAAGGCAGAAATACACTGGTACTCTTATTTTGAAATGCTTAACGCTTTGCTACTTCCAGCTGCTCATTCATAAAGATAAGGGAGATAAAATATGCACTCCTGCAACAATGTTTATTACAACAATGTTTACGGTTTATATTGTAATATGTTGAAGATGATTGTAAGAGTGCATATTGTATCTCCTTCATTTTATGAATGAGCACCTGGAAGTAGCAAAGCAGACATTTCAAAATAAGAGTCCCATGAATTTGGTGCTAGTATAACGTGGGACTTTTTCCATTTTAAACATGTAAAATAAAAATAAAAAATAAAAGTCAGGTAACGCACCGGTGATCTCCAGACCCTTCTTATATGAGCCGGGATATCCTCCGCTGGCCATGACCACAGTGACGGCCACACCGTCCTCCAGCCACTGCACTGGACTCGAGCTCAGGTCCGACCGGAGTGTGTTCTTCAACACCTCGTATAAATCAGACTTCAGCAATGGCATCAGGACCTGACAGAGACACACACACAGCCGATTCAAGTGGTTATTGTTGACTGATTATTCGTTTCCCCCTCTGCTGTTAACACGACTGAATCACTGAGTCTGAATCAGTGAATGATTCTGATTCTTTTGAGTCGGTTTGTTACAATGAATCAGTTGACAGGATTCACAAATCAGACTCTTTTTGGGAGGAACAGACTGAAAATATCGAAATGCTGCGATCAGATCAGATGGAGTAACTGAAGGAACTGCGCTCCAATATTTTCAGTCAATTGACCGTTCGCAGAAGCCACGCCCCCTAGTTATTGTTACTACGCCCGTCAAACAATTGAGAACCAGACACAAAGCCATGGCTGGGTTGAGCTCCATGCCTATTGGTATAAGTGATTGGTTTTGGAGTAATACAGCAGACATATCCTCCAGGGCACAACAGAAAGATGGCAACATGTGTTGATTTGTTGGTGAAATGTTATGCACTGCTTTCGGTAACAATGCTAGATGGAACCACAACTGTACAGATTTTATAGCCTCCAGTGACCGTCAACCTCTTGCTAAATTATCTGTGTCGATAGTAATATGAGCTTGACAGGCTAACAGCTACCTTACAGGCTGCCTGAATTTCCTACGGAATAATAAAGTATCTAATGTTCTAACTTTACTACATTCGATAATAATGCTATATAGAACCACAACTGTTAACTTAAAGGATTGATTCACTTTAAAAAATAAATTCACTTTTGCTGATGAAAAAGTGTCTTTCTTTCTTCAGTCGAAAAGAAATGAAGGTTTTTGATGAAAACATTCCAGGATTTTTCTCCATATAATGGACTTCAACAGGACCCAAACGGTTCAAGGTCCAAATGACAGTTTCAGTGCAGCTTCAAAGGGCTTTAAACGACACCAGACGATGAATAAGGGTCTTATCTAGACAAACCATCGGCATTTCACAAATAAATAAAACAGTTTAAGTTTTATAAGCACAAATGCTCGCCTTGCTCTGTTCTGTGATGCGCGTTCGTGACTCACGTAATACACAATTACGTTGTAAAGGTGACGCGTCGGCGGAAGTACCGAGTCAGTGTTTACGAATGTGAGGAAGGAGGACCATATACACATATTCAAATGTCTTTGTGTCAGTTTATCGTTTAAATGCCCATTTCGTGTGTGTATCCTGGGTGTTTTAATATTAAAAAGGCTAAAAGAACATTTTCGTCAGGACAGAAGCGTGACCTTTTCAACGTAATTGCGTATTACGTGAGTCACGAACGCGCATCGCTGTCACTATCACAGTCTGACTGGGATGCGAGTGTGAGTAATTAAAAATGCTCCAACTACTTCTGGGCACATTTCGGCTTTTATGAACAACCTGGTAAGCACGACCTGGAGAAGACGCGCTGTGCGCGCTCATGTCACGCATAGAATATGCAGGAGGTAATACAATACCACTAGCGCTAACTTGATAACCACGTTAGCCGTTTTCACCCTGAGCTGTTAACGCCTGCAGAGTCTGACTGCTTTAGATGAGCTCCAACGTCACCCGGATCCACAGCCAAAAACAAATCGGAGAACATTATTGGGGCGGGTGGATGATTTAAGTATCCGCACCCGATGGTCAAATTACAATTATTCGGTGTTGTTACACGTGATTATAAATGGATGATCGTCTTCAACCGCGGACTCGGCGACGGTTGATGCGCGCATATATGGTAACATTATACACTGATGAATGAGCGTGGCTTTTAAATGAACATTTTTTTAAAACAAAACTGATTTGACAGGATTTCGTTTTCTTACAGCATAAACCGGGTTTACTCCCTTGAAACCTAAACTGGAATATCACTGTTTCTGTCACTGTGACTTCCCGAACACGCACGCGCACACACACACACACACATCACTTTTGAAGTAAAACAGTGCATCGCGATATCGAATTGAACTGAATCGGTGACATGATAATCGTAATCGAACCGAACCGTGAGACCAGTGTAGGTTCACACCCCTAGCTACAAGCCTGCAAGGCATTTATACGAAATAATTTAGCATTCCCCGAAAGTCACAAGAAAGATGACACTGATGTCTGACTGATTCTCTCTAATTGATTTGTTTACCTGAACACCCTGTCATTAAATCAACGGTATTATATTTCAAACGGTGAGATTTGGCCTCAAGGATCAACAGCAAATAAACACGTCCACAGAGCCAACTGAAGCTCAGCGGAGATAACGTGCCAAAAACATACAAAGAGGAATAAAATGTGCTGTAAATCATCTCACCTGACACTCAGGGTCACCGAAGCGACAGTTGAACTCCAGGACTTTCGGTCCCTGTTTAGTCAACATCAGTCCGGCGTATAAAACACCTGAGGGAGGAAGACGAGCGCCATGAAGAATGATCGACGGAAAATAACGAAAACATTCTGTTCCAATTCTGCAGAAGACATGAAATACAGCGCATGACATGTGTACTACTGTTCTGTCCCTCTCGAATTACATGGGAAGACTTCAAAATATATTTGTTTGCTTAAATGCTATTTAGTTTTATGATCAAAGCTCTGTAGTTTAAAACACACAGGTGAAACTCCAAAAATTAGAATATCGTGGAAAAGTTAGTGTATTTCAGTAATTCAAATTAAACGGTGCAACCAATATATTTAGTATATAACTATATACATATGCATGATTATACTTTTCAGAGGGCCGACATTTCTGTATTTAAAATCCTTTTTTAATTTTATTTAATGTAATATTCTAATTTTCTGAGATTTTGAATTTTAGGTTTTCATAAGCTGTAAGTAGGGTCCGAAATTAACTTTTAATTTTTTTTTTTAAATGTGTCGTCATATTTCTGGTCTATTATTTCCCAATTTTATTTACCACATATTACACAATGTACACAATTTACACACATTAAAATATTTTTTTAGTGGTGGTGCCTATGAAAACAGTTCTGTACAAATGAAATTTATATTTAATAAAATATATGCAATAATAATATATTATAATTATAAAAAAAAATAAAAAAAAGTTTTACTCTGCCTATTTTTTTACTCCATTTACTCTGATCCGATCAGTAACTGAAGGACTGCTATATTTAAGTTGACCACGTGATGTTTTTTTTTGGATATCTGCCCTGTTGTTTGTGCATTTGTCTGTTTGCGTGTGTAAGCAAGAGTGACAGAAAGTTTGTCTTTTCTCTTGGTTTCTTTTTTTATGTAATTCATCCCTCTTTTCGTCTGTGGGTTTTCGTTTGAAAGGTTGGCTCACAGTGTGGTGTGAAACGTGCTGAGACGAGACGCGTTCAGAAGTGCATTTTCAACATTTCATACAATGACGCAATATAAGTAAATATACAGTTAGTAAAAAATATACTAATGTCATAGAACGGATGTACCCAATACAAATAAATAAAACATCTCCAGTTAACTAGCAGAGCATTCATTTGGATACGGTTTGATGGATTATTCATGGATAGTGTGTTCTTTTGTGGCTCGTGCTCGTCTTCACCCGGACTCTTCAATCTATCGTCGTAGTGGAGACTCTCCGCATTTTATTACTTTACTATTTTGCTATGAACATTCACCCGCCAGTGTGGCGGATAGCCTTTTGAGATTTACTCGCCAAACAAGCAAATTTTAATCATCAAAATTATAACTTTTGTACGATATTCAAATTTTTCGAGTTTCACCTGTATAATGCAATGCAATATAATGATGATTGAGAGATAAAAACAAATAAACCTTCCTCAAAAGCCTGATGATCATATTTGATATTTGATAAGAAATTATGTCTGGATAATCAATAATCAAAAGTAGTTGCTTCAGTCCAGTTGAAATATTACCAACAATATCAAAGTTATTCTGATGTTTATTTCAGAGAGCAGATTTGACAGCATAATCAGGATCATAATAAGGTTTATCAGCACCGCTTTTATCATTTAAAGGCCTCCTAAAGCATGTGTCCAGTATGACCCAGTAACGATTAACCCAAGGTTAAGGGTAATAGTGTTATTAGCAGGGTTCCCACACCTCGGCTAACTTCAAACTCAAGGACTTTCCAGGTCCAATAACCTCAAATTCAAGGACTTAATGAGGGGACACATTTCAAGTGCGAGCAAGGTTACATCGTGTTACCTTGTAAGAATACATTGTTACAGTTTTCATGCGTCAAAAACACAACTATGCAAAAAAGCTTTTTTTTTTTCATTGATTTTTGGCCATATGACATATGCATAAAGCTGAAGAATATTCAGTACATCTTATACTGTATTCTAAAATGATCTGATATTAAGTTAAGCATTAACTTAAGGTACCATCTTAATTTAATGCTAATTTAAATTATTTTATAAAAACTTTCCAGAGCCTTGACTTTTTTTCTTCTTCAAATTCTCAAACTTTTGAGGACCCGTGGGAAGCCTGTGTTAGTCCGTCAGTAACTCACCCACATACGGCGTTAGTCCGTCAGTAACTCACCCACATACGGCGTCAGTCCGTCAGTAACTCACCCACATACGGCGTCAGTCCGTCAGTAACTCACCCACATACGGCGTTAGTCTGTCAGTAACTCACCCACATACGGCGTTAGTCTGTCAGTAACTCACCCACATACGGCGTCAGTCCGTCAGTAACTCACCCACATACGGTGTCAGTCTGTCAGTAACTCACCCACATACGGTGTCAGTCTGTCAGTAACTCACCCACATACGGCGTCAGTCCGTCAGTAACTCACCCACATACGGCGTCAGTCCGTCAGTAACTCACCCACATACGGCGTCAGTCTATCAGTAACTCACCCACATACGGCGTCAGTCTGTCAGTAACTCACCCACATACGGCGTCAGTCTGTCAGTAACTCACCCACATCCGGCGTCAGTCCGTCAGTAACTCACCCACATACGGCGTCAGTCTGTCAGTAACTCACCCACATACGGCGTCAGTCCGTCAGTAACTCACCCACATACTGCGTCAGTCTGTCAGTAACTCACCCACATACTGCGTCAGTCTGTCAGTAACTCACCCACATACGGCGTCAGTAACTCACCCACATACGGCGTCAGTCTGTCAGTAACTCACCCACATACGGCGTCAGTCTGTCAGTAACTCACCCACATACGGCGTCAGTCTGTCAGTAACTCACCCACATACGGCGTCAGTCTGTCAGTAACTCACCCACATACGGCGTCAGTCTGTCAGTAACTCACCCACATACGGCGTCAGTCTGTCAGTAACTCACCCACATACGGTGTCAGTCTGTCAGTAACTCACCCACATACGGCGTCAGTCTGTCAGTAACTCACCCACATACGGTGTCAGTCTGTCAGTAACTCACCCACATACGGCGTCAGTAACTCACCCACATACGGCGTCAGTCCGTCAGTAACTCACCCACATACTGCGTCAGTCTGTCAGTAACTCACCCACATACTGCGTCAGTCTGTCAGTAACTCACCCACATACGGCGTCAGTAACTCACCCACATACGGCGTCAGTCTGTCAGTAACTCACCCACATACGGCGTCAGTCTGTCAGTAACTCACCCACATACGGCGTCAGTCTGTCAGTAACTCACCCACATACGGTGTCAGTCTGTCAGTAACTCACCCACATACGGCGTCAGTCTGTCAGTAACTCACCCACATACGGCGTCAGTCTGTCAGTAACTCACCCACATACGGTGTCAGTCTGTCAGTAACTCACCCACATACGGCGTCAGTCTGTCAGTAACTCACCCACATACGGTGTCAGTCTGTCAGTAACTCACCCACATACGGCGTCAGTAACTCACCCACATACGGCGTCAGTCCGTCAGTAACTCACCCACATACTGCGTCAGTCTGTCAGTAACTCACCCACATACTGCGTCAGTCTGTCAGTAACTCACCCACATACGGCGTCAGTAACTCACCCACATACGGCGTCAGTCTGTCAGTAACTCACCCACATACGGCGTCAGTCTGTCAGTAACTCACCCACATACGGTGTCAGTCTGTCAGTAACTCACCCACATACGGCGTCAGTCTGTCAGTAACTCACCCACATACGGTGTCAGTCTGTCAGTAACTCACCCACATACGGCGTCAGTAACTCACCCACATACGGCGTCAGTCCGTCAGTAACTCACCCACATACTGCGTCAGTCTGTCAGTAACTCACCCACATACTGCGTCAGTCTGTCAGTAACTCACCCACATACGGCGTCAGTAACTCACCCACATACGGCGTCAGTCTGTCAGTAACTCACCCACATACGGCGTCAGTCTGTCAGTAACTCACCCACATACGGCGTCAGTCTGTCAGTAACTCACCCACATACGGTGTCAGTCTGTCAGTAACTCACCCACATACGGCGTCAGTCTGTCAGTAACTCACCCACATACGGCGTCAGTCTGTCAGTAACTCACCCACATACGGCGTCAGTAACTCACCCACATACGGCGTCAGTAACTCACCCACATACGGCGTCAGTAACTCACCCACATACGGCGTCAGTCCGTCAGTAACTCACCCACATACTGCGTCAGTCTGTCAGTAACTCACCCACATACCGCGTCAGTCTGTCAGTAACTCACCCACATACGGCGTCAGTAACTCACCCACATACGGCGTCAGTCTGTCAGTAACTCACCCACATACGGCGTCAGTCTGTCAGTAACTCACCCACATACGGCGTCAGTCTGTCAGTAACTCACCCACATACGGCGTCAGTCTGTCAGTAACTCACCCACATACGGCGTCAGTAACTCACCTCCATACGGCGTCAGTCTGTCAATAACTCACCCACATACGGCGTCAGTCTGTCAGTAACTCACCCACATACTGGGTTAGTCTGTCAGTAACTCACCCACATACGGCGTTAGTCTGTCAGTAACTCACCCACATACGGTGTCAGTCTGTCAGTAACTCACCCACA
>JAULUF010000023.1:22902500-23125000 GCA_031834385.1 Semotilus atromaculatus | reverse complement strand
ATCATAAAAGTGCATCTGTCCATCATAAGAGTGCATCTGTCCATCATAAGAGTGCATCTGTCCATCATAAAAGTGCATCTGTCCATCATAAAAGTGCATCTGTCCATCATAAGAGTGCATCTATCATCATAAAAGTGCATCTGTCCATCATAAGAGTGCATCTGTCCATCATAAAAGTGCATCTATCATCATAAAAGTGCATCTGTCCATCAAAAGTGCATCTGTCCATCATAAAAGTGCATCTGTCCATCATAAAAGTGCATCTGTCCATCATAAAAGTGCATCTGTCCATCATAAAAGTGCCTCTGTCCATCATAAAAGTGCATCTATCCATCATAAAAGTGCATCTGTCCATCATAAAAGTGCATCTATCCATCATAAAAGTGCATCTATCCATCATAAAAGTGCATCTGTCCATCATAAAAGTGCATCTGTCCATCATAAAAGTGCCTCTGTCCATCATAAAGTGCATCTGTCCATCATAAAAGTGCATCTGTCCATCATAAAAGTGCATCTGTCCATCATAAAAGTGCATCTGTCCATCATAAAGTGCATCTGTCCATCATAAAAGTGCCTCTGTCCATCATAAAAGTGCCTCTGTCCATCATAAAAGTGCATCTGTCCATCATAAAAGTGCATCTGTCCATCATAAAGTGCCTCTGTCCATCATAAAGTGCATCTGTCCATCATAAAGTGCATCTGTCCATCATAAAGTGCATCTGTCCATCATAAAAGTGCATCTGTCCATCATTAAAGTGCATCTGTCCATCATAAAGTGCATCTGTCCATCATAAAGTGCATCTGTCCATCATAAAAGTGCATCTGTCCATCATAAAAGTGCATCTGTCCATCATAAAAGTGCATCTGTCCATCATAAAGTGCATCTGTCCATCATAAAAGTGCATCTGTCCATCATAGAGTGCATCTGTCCATCATAAAAGTGCATCTGTCCATCATAAAAGTGCATCTGTCCATCATAAGAGTGCATCTGTCCATCATAAAAGTGCATCTGTCCATCATAGAGTGCATCTGTCCATCATAAAAGTGCATCTGTCCATCATAAAAGTGCATCTGTCCATCATAAAAGTGCATCTGTCCATCATAAAAGTGCCTCTGTCCATCATAAAAGTGCCTCTGTCCATCAATCATAAAAGTGCCTCTGTCCATCATAAAAGTGCCTCTGTCCATCATAAAAGTGCCTCTGTCCATCATAAAAGTGCATCTATCCATCATAAAAGTGCATTCTCTCTTCAAAGAAGTCATGTCTTGAGGGCGAGTAAATCATGGGCTAATTTTCACTTTTGTGTGACCTATCCCTTAAAACAGGAAGTACTTACAGACACTTCCTCTCCTTCCAGCAACTCCTCCACCACCACAGTCTCACCAGCAGAACCAAACGCCTTGTCCTGAAACGTCAAGAAATTAATACATTACAAATAATGTAACTAAATATTTCACAGGGAGAATGTTTCTTGATCATCAAATCATCATATTATCCTGATTTCTGAAGGATCATGTGACACTGAAGACTGGAGTAATGATGATGAACATTCAGCTTTGATCACAGGAATAAATTACACTTCACTGTATATTCACATAGAAAACTGCTGATTTACACTGGAATAATATTTCACTATTTTACTGAATTTCTCAAAAACATTGAATATCTTATCAAGCCAAAAATACATAACATTTATATAAAGAAAATGATAACTTATATACAAATTACTTTACATTCTGTTACATTAGATCTGTATATTTAAGGATTTACACAGCACTAAATTCAAATGCATTATTTTGATTTGCCTTAAATCCTCACACTATTTTCGACCAGCTCACGTTTTGAATCAGGGAATTATTGTGAAATAATATACATAAATCAATACATAATCATCAGCGAGCAACTGACCTTCATGATGTCCAGAACCGCCTGACAGGCCTCGTCTTTATCGCGAGCGACTACGACACCCTTCCCAGCAGCCAAACCGCTGGCCTTCACCACCAGAGCGGGAAACTCCGCGCTGAACACACACCACAACACACACCATCGCTAATGAACTTTACAAGAGGGTGATGTAATTGTGCATCTTAAAGTCAGCATGAAATCAAAATCAAAAATTTTTTATGGAATCATGCTAACATGATTAGCATGTTACTAACATCATGCTAACACGATTAACATGTTGCTAACAACAAACGAGCCATGTTAACAATGATAAACATAAGCTAATTGTGTTAACCTCATGTTAACAAAATGCTAATTGTCTTTTGTCGTTGCTTTTAACAGGATGTTAATTTGGTTAACATAATGCTAATCATATGTAACACGCTAATCATGCTTGTAACAAACAAACATGTTAACATCATGCACTAAACATGCTAATCGTGTTAACATTATATTAACAACATGCTATTTTATATTAGTATCATGCTAAAAACATGCTTATCGCTTTAACATATTACTAAAACATAACAACGTGTTAATTAGATTAACATCATGCAAATCAAGTTAGCATCATGCTAATCATGTTATATCAATACGTTAATTGTGTTAGCATCATGTTTAAAACAAGCTAATCATGTTAACAACATGTTAATCATATTAGCATCATGCTAGCCATGTTAACACCATGCAAATTTTTTTTTTTGCATTTCACTCGGGTATATGGCATAAGGAAAATTACATGCCGATTTTAAAATGTGCATTTTATTATAATTTGAATCAATTTGCTCCCACAGAAGAATGTTTTTTAATCATATTTTGTGCAACTATCAGCGTATGCTGTATATGTTTACCCTCGGATGTATTCGCAGGCCTCCTGCGGGTCGGTGAAGGAGCTCCAGCGGGCGGTGGGAATGTTGTGACGGTCCATGAAGGACTTGGAGAAACTCTTACTGGCTTCCAGCTGCGCAGCCTTCGCCGACGGGCCGAAACACGACACGCCGGCGGCCGTCAGATCGTCCACGATGCCTAGGACACACTCATTCAGTCATCAAGAGCACAACAGCTGGAGAGCGCCACATGTGCGCACAAACATCTGATAGAACATGCATGTTTAAGTGCTAAAACATGCTAAAATGCTAAATTATGAAACCATGATTCAAAACAAGTCAATATGTGTTAGCATCATGCTAAAACATGCTAACAATTAGGGCTGTCAAATGATTAATCACGATTAATCGCATCCAAAATAAAAGTTTGTGTTTACATAATAAATGTGTGTGTACTGTGTATAATTATTTTATATATATATAAATATATATATATATAAATACATACACATGCTTGTATATATTTAAGAAATATTTGCATGTATATACTATATATAGATTTATATATAATTTATATTATATATAAATATAAATATTTTATATATAAATAACAAATTTTTCTTAAATATATAAATGCACATGTGTGTACTTATATATACAAAATAATTTTACACAGTACAAACACACATTTATTATGTAAACACAAACTTTTATTTTGGATGCGATTAATCGTGATTAATCATTTGACAGCCCTACTAACAATGTCTAGTGAGGCAATAGCATTATGTTAACAACAAACATACTAGCATTTTGCTTAAAACATGTTAATATGCAAGCAACATGCAAATTGCATTGTTTTCAACATGCTAATCGAGTTAACATCATACTAGCAACATGCTAATTGTGTTAATGCTAACAACATTCTAATCGTGTTAGCATTATACTAGCAGCATTTTCATCTTGTTAACATTATACTAGTAAGATGTTATGATGTACTAACAACGTGTTGATCGTGTTAACATCATGCTACTGTAATTTTAGGAATTAAATAAAATAATAATGAGGAGATGAAGCGTCTTACCAGCAGCCAGAGGAACTTCTGGACCAACAACCACGAGTCCCACGCTATGATCCTTACAATACTGAGCTAAAATACTGTGATTGTTCACAGACACCTCTGGAAAAAAATAAGATAAAATATTATAAATTATTATAACATGCCTTCATTCACAAAGTTTGCACATACATTAATGCATTTTAAAATCTTTTTTTTCAATGCATGTTGTTCATTTAGAAAAAGTGTGGGTTGTAGCCGAACATTTATTCATAAAACACAAAGCATTATCATGTACACGTCATACTTTTGACGTATTTTTAATGTGCAAGTACTCAACTAATCGATTACTCATTGATTCTCTAAGCGCATTTTAATAGTAATTTATATATAAATATAAACATTTTATATATAAATAACACATCTTTCTTACATTTATACATGCATATGTGTGTATTTATATATTCAACATAATTATACACAGTACACACACATATATTATGTAAAAAAAAACTTTTATTTTGGTTGCGATTAATCGCGATTAATCATTGCCCAGCACTGCTTTTTTTCCAATACGCATTGTTCTTTTAGAAAAGTGTTGGTTGTTAAACCTCCAGGTGAGCCGCAGCCAAACAATTATGAATAAAACACAATGCGTTTGTAATGAAAGCTTGTGTTTTTAACTCATCACGTCTCACCCGAGTTGCAGATCTTGCCGCTGTTGGCCGTGCCGGCGTTCCCAGGAGCCACGAGGACCTGCTGAACGAGAGGCGACTGCGCTAGCTTCCATGCTAGTGCGTGTTCACGACCTCCACCGCCAACCACCAGCACCCGCTCCGCCATGACCTCTGACCTGTACGGGCACATGACCTCAACATAAACACACGCAATGATCTCATATACGACTACTGGCATCAATATGAGGAGTTGGACTAGTGTCAAAAATTATTAAATAAATTTTTTTTTTTTTTTTATGTATAAAAGAATTTCTATAAAAGGTAATCGTTTTTTAAAAATATTTTTTTAATAGTAAATAATTGGTAAAACTTTACAAAAATCTCCCTTTAATTAGGGTTTAATTAATCTTGTGCAAAACTACGAGACCTTAGACTCATCTCTGCCATTTACTTAAGAGTCGAAAAATAAATAATATTAGTTGTGTTCATTTGTGTTTAAATACAAAATCTCATTCTCAACAATTGGTAAAATTATGAGAAATTGTGCTATTTAATTTAGTTAAGTGTCAAAAAAATTAAAGAAATAATTTATTTGAAAGAATTAATAAAACAAACTACATTCAATAATTTTAAATAATACATATTTTAATAAATAATTAGGCTAATAAGACCACAGTAACATCCCTTTCATTAGGGTTTAATTAATGCAACATCTTGTGCAAAACTACTGGAATAATTATGAGACCTTAGACTCGACTCTGTCAAAAATAAAATAATTGAATATTAATTACACTAACAATAACACTATAATTAAATTAAATAATTTTAATAGTATTTTAAACAATAAATAATTGGAAACACTTTACAATAAGGTCCTTATAGATAGTTAATTCATTAATTAATTCATGAATTAACTAACAATGAGCAACATTATTTATAGTTAATAAAAATACAACAGTTGATTGTTAGTTAATGTTAGCTCAGGTCCATTAAATAATATGAACAGATACGACATTTGATTTGAACAATTTATTAGTAAATGTTGAGTATAACATCATTAAACTAGATTATTAAATGTTTTAGTGGTATTTTTCATTGATAGTTCACGGTCAGTTTATCAAACGATTTAATTAAAAACTGTGCTGCAGATTTTTGCACATAGTTATTGGCGGATACTGATACTCTCTGATATATTAGTCATCACTATCTCACAAAATGTCACTATTTGCATGCCAAATAGTTGGTATATCATCTACAGAGGCGGTTTGATGGCATGAAGGGTTTGACCTATAGGATGCATCGATGCGAGACTGATCTTCTCCTGCCATTGACCTTTCAGTGCTGATGCCAGACCTTAAATCCCAGCAGACATGAGCATCACACACACCTACAGAAGCACTGACACTGTGCATTAGTGCAACACAAAAAATAAATGTGCATCTGCATGGAAAATACCATCAATTCACTTTGAAAACAAGACTTTAAAGTGAACTTTGGCTTCAAAACGCACCTACAATTCCTCGGGTTGAGCAAGAGTGGATAACTGATGATCACAAATCAATTAAACACACAATCACAGGGAGAATGTGCACGAGCATCACATGAGAGACTCGCATCACGAGATCCAGCGTTTGCTGCTCATTTACTTCTCTTAGGACGTTTTTTAAGAACACTAAATGCAACACATATATTCATGCATGCATATTAATGATCTGTCTTAAAGTGCGTGAGTAATCATGCACGAACATGTTTTGCTGTTTCAGACACAACTATTATAAAGGAAATATGGTGGTTCTATGCACTGTTGTAGTTGTAAAGTTTTCCCATATTTAAAGTCATGATATTACCATGTTTTATGACCATGTGTAAAAAGAGGTTCTACATATGTCCAAAAAGACAAAATATTACCATGAAACATATTCAAAAACTTGATAAATCATAAATCATGATGCAATCAGTCAGACTGCTAAAAACAATGCATAACTTTCATGCAGTTCTTAAGTTATCCTCTTAAAGTTATTAGGCCGTGTTCCTTGTTTCTGTAGGTGTAATTGCTCACTTACGTTATTTCTGATGAAGAGCAGGCTACAATCGGGATGCTGTATCTCGTTCAGGTCGTGTTTAAGTGCTGGACAGAAGACCAGAGTGTGTTTAACACAACACCACGTGCGGAAGGGCTACTGACGTTCGATTCGCGTAAAGAATCATTCTTTTGAGTCGGTTCATTTCAATGATTTGGTTAGATAGAGTGACTGTAATCTGAGGTGAGATCATAAACAGAATTTCAATACACGATGTATGGAAGCTTGTTTCCGCCACGTAGGGACATTTTTTTAAAATCTCATAAATATTTTTTTATTTCAGAAATTCCGTGTTTATATCGCAATTGCGATAAAAGTAGGAAATGTTTTTTTGTTTTATTCCATTGCGGAAACAATCTTCCTTAATATGTGTATACGAAGTTTAGCCTATATCTCGTGAAAACAGTAGTATTTAACAAATATTTCAATTAAGTTAATTGAACCGAAATGACCGAACGAATCGATTCGCTGGAAATGAATCAGACTCCTTGACGCAACAGACTCCACACACGCGTTACGAAAAATTAAATAACTACAAACCGTGTCGTAGATCTGGAATATGAGATGGATGTGTAAAATAAATATATAATATAGTGTTTGGAAACTTTTTTTATATGCCTTTAAAGATGCAAGTTACAGTTTTATCAACTTCCCTTCGAGGGTCGTGGAGAATTGTGGGAAATATAGTTTATGTAACGATTCCGGGTTCCAGAATCCTCAACGAATGTGCACAGGTTTCCTCTTGAAATTTCTATCACAATAAATACTTTAAAAATGTCCTTAGATCTTTTGAAACAACAGGTTCCCAATAGGACTAACATGTACATTTCTTGGCTTTTATTTGATAAACATGATGCTGTCAACCAATAAACACTCAAAACAACATGAAAAAAACAATATTGTTAACACAAAACATATCTATTTAAAATCCCAAGAATAAAAACAGACATGATATTGATCCTTAATAACTTAATTATCTGTAGATTTAATCATCATTATGCACTCTTAAAAATAAAGGTTCCAAAAGGTTTATTTTCCACAGAAGAACCATTTTTGGTTCCACAAAGAACCTTTCAGTAAAAAAAAAAAAATTCTTCTTAGTGCGCAGAACATGTGAATAATCTAAAGAACCCTTTTCTACTATAAAGAATCGTTTGAGGAGCGTAAAGGTTCCACGGATGTTACAGGTTCTTCATGGAACCATCAATGCCAGTAAAGAACCGTTATTGGTAAGAGTGTGAATGGAAGTGCAGATTCACAGCAGAGGCAGATCGGGCGTGTGGAGAAGCTCTCGGCCAACGTCCGAGTCTCTGAGAGCGAAGAGAGTCACTCCAGAGCTGTACGCCGCGGGAATCATCAGATGCGACGTCTTAGGACGCTCTTCATCCTTCTGCTCTTCTTCACTGATCATCTCTCGAACTTGGCCTATAAATAAAAGAAACTCACGGTCAGTCGCTCAATGCATTTAGCTGGACGACATTTACAGTGTCAACCGACAGTACACTGAACAACGAAGTGAAAATTTAGTGCGCAGTGTATATTGTGCATTATTACACAGCTCTGTGGAATACTTGATTCTGATTGGTCCATCGTGCCGGCCGAGAAACACAGGCTCATCCGGGTCACTGCAGTCAGCAGCAACAGGAATGTTTTTTCTTCGTGGAAGTTTTGCTTTTGTCGAGGTAATCAAATATTAAAACTCAGTCGAATCAATATTTTGTGTACAGTTATTTAATTATGCCATCCAGTATCGTGGACTCGCTCTCTTTTGTTTAATACAAACGTGGCTGCCATTTTGTGACTATTGTTTTGCACACTGTTGGATTATAAGATACAAACAGGAACGATTTTAAAACAGTGTAATCTGAAATCACTATCTCTTATCTCCATAATTATTTATGAAGCGAAATGCTGTGTAATAAGTGTCATGACTGTTTTGTATATCATATCTCTTAAATGTCCGTTTAGTTTGGACTTGTCGCTGAAACTACTCTCTCCGCGGAAGCTTTGCGTTTAAAGAGCTGATAAAATATTTCAACTAAGATCAATATTACGCATCTAATTGTTTACTTATGTGGCAAGTATCCGTGTAATAAGCGGGATAATGTACATCCAGCCAGTTGTTATCTCAGAATAAACCCCCTTCAGGTGTGTGTGTGTGTGTGTGTGTGCCCACATTTGTGTTTGTATGTGTGTATGTATATGTGTGTGTGTGTGTGTGTGTGTGAGAGTGAGTGAGTGAGTGAGAGTGTTTGTGTGTGAGCTTTATCTCAGAATAAACCCCCTTCAGGTGTGAGTGTGTGTGTGTTTGGGTGTGTGTTTGTGTGTGTGTGTGTGTGTGTGTGAGTGAGAGTGCTTGTGTGTGTGAGTGTGTTATCTCAGAATAAACCCCCTTCAGGTGTGTGTGTGTGTGTGTGTGTGTGAGTGAGTGAGTGAGTGAGAGTGTTTGTGTGTGAGTGTTATCTCAGAATAAACCCCCTTCAGGTGTGAGTGTGTGTGTGTTTGTGTGTTTGTTTGTGTGTGTGTGTGTGTGTGTGTGTGTGTGTGTGTGTGTGTGAGTGAGTGAGAGTGTTTGTGTGTGTGTGTGTGTTATCTCAGAATAAACCCCCTTCAGGTGTGTGTGTGTGTGTGTGTGTGTGTGAGTGAGTGAGAGTGTTTGTGTGTGAGTGTTATCTCAGAATAAACCCCCTTCAGGTGTGTGTGTGTTTGTGTTTGTGTGTTTGTTTGTGTGTGTGTGAGTGAGTGAGAGTGTTTGTGTGTGTGTGAGTGTGTTATCTCAGAATAAACCCCCTTCAGGTGTGTGTGTGTTTGTTTGTGTGTGTGTGTGTGTGTGTGTGTGTGTGAGTGAGAGTGTTTGTGTGTGTGTGAGTGTGTTATCTCAGAATAAACCCCCTTCAGGTGTGTGTGTTATCTCAGAATAAACCCCCTTCAGGTGTGAGTGTGTGTGTGTGTTTGGGTGTGTGTGTGTGTGTGTGTGTGTGTGTGTGTGTGTGAGTGAGAGTGTTTGTGTGTGTGTGTGTTATCTCAGAATAAACCCCCTTCAGGTGTGTGTGTGTGTGTGTGTGTGTGTGTTATCTCAGAATAAACCCCCTTCAGGTGTGTGTGTGTGTGTGTGTGTGTGATCTCAGAATAAACCCCTTCAGGTGTGTGTGTGTGTGTGTGTGTGTGTGTGTGTGTGTGCTCGTGTTTATATTACATTGTGGGGACCAAATGTCCCCACAAGTATAGTAAAACCTGAAATCACCTACATTGTGGGGACCAGTCAGCGGTCCCCATGAGGAGAACAGCGTATAAATCACACTAAGTAATGTTTTTTGAAAATGTAAAAATGCAGAATGTCTCCTGTGATGGGTAGGTTTAGGGACAGGGGCAGTGTAAGGGGACAGAATATATAGTTTGTACAGTATAAAAACCATTACGCCTATGGAGAGTCCCCACAAAGATAGCGAACCAGACATGTGTGTGTGTGTGTGTGTTATCTCAGAATAAACCCCCTTCAGGTGTGTGTGTGTGTGTGTGTGTGTGTGTATGATCTCAGAATAAACCCCTTCAGGTGTGTGTGTGTGTGTGTGTGTGTGTGTGTTATCTCAGAATAAACCCCCTTCAGGTGTGTGTGTGTGTGTGTGATCTCAGAATAAACCCCTTCAGGTGTGTGTGTGTGTGTGTGTGTGTGTGTTATCTCAGAATAAACCCCCTTCAGGTGTGTGTGTGTGTGTGTGTGTGTGTGTGTGTGTGATCTCAGAATAAACCCCTTCAGGTGTGTGTGTGTGTTATCTCAGAATAAACCCCCTTCAGGTGTGTGTGTGTGTGTGTGTGTGTGTGTGTGTATGATCTCAGAATAAACCCCTTCAGGCTGATGGAAGAGCTGATCCTGATCACCCGGTGTACATGTACATGTTGGCTGTATGTTATCCCTTCCTTAGTCCAGCCAAGAGAGCGCCGTACCCTCCACACGTAATGTCCTCCAGCGCAGGTCTGGATGCTGATCTGAGATCTGTGATAGGTGAACATCTGGAGTCAGTCTCTTCAGAACATCCTCCCGGCGGATGAGCAGCACAGACTCGCTGCACAGGCGCTCGTGGACCTCCTCTTCACTCACTGTGGAAGAAAACAACAAGTGTAGGATCTAAGAAGGAACACAAAGAAATGTCATTACACTAAGGATTATGTAAAATTGCCATCACCACATGGTTATTTAATACACGGTATGTGCATTTCATATAAAATGAACATGCCGTCAAAATAAAAGTTCCACTTCGTTCCGACACATCGGCCAAACGAAAAAATATTGAAAAAAGTATCAGACAATATTTAAAGGGGCTATATGTAGTTTTTAGCGGCCTCTAGCGGTGAAGTTTCAGATTGCAGTCAATTTTTACAAGAGCGCTCATGCTCGAACTCATAAACAATACCGTCTATTACACAAATATCTCGGCGAATACTCGACGGATTCGGCGAGCACGTAGCTCACTGGAACCGTCTAGTCGAGCTGAAAAGAACCATATAAGTTTCATCATTTTTGGTGGTGTTTTCGTGGAGATATTAGCCGAAAACCATCGGGCGCGCTGCAAAATGGCGGACGCCGGTGACGCCACGATCTCAGAAGAGAACCGCTCGTATCTCTGGAACGCGAAGACCCAGAGAGCTCAAATTCGGGAGAGGAGGTCCCAGGGGGACGCTTGGTTGAACGCCAGAGTGGCGGGCCCCGGGGACCCGGGCGAGTTGGACCTCAGGGCTGGGCTCGTTCGAAAGGCCCCGTCCAGAACTACGAACGATTTGAGTCTTGGAAATATTGATCAAAGATTGACCGAGATATAAGCCGAAACACGTGCGCCTTTGACCGGACGTAACTCCCTGACCGTCTACAATAGACTGTATATAAAGGAGAGAGGCTCGGGCGCGCGTGTGCACGTCACATCCGATGGATTTCGTGGGAAATCCGACCCGGAGCCTTCACATAAAAATAGGAATACTGGCCTTTAGAGGTAATAGGTAAAACCTGACAAGTGGATCATTGTAATGTGTGATTACAATCCCTTCACACACAGGCAATAAAAAAAGGATTCATTTTAGTAGAAAAGTTACATAGAGCACCTTTAAAAATTAACTTTCAAGAAGTATTTCAGTATTGAACAAAGCAAAACATATTTTGAACCACAAACCACTCCACATTCTTTATTGTGCGTTGATATTACCATATTTAAATTACTGTGTGGAGGTTTGGGGTAGTACTTATAAATGTAGACTATCATCAGTATCTATGTTGCAAAAAAGAGCCATAAGGATAATTCATAACAGCGGTAACAGAGAACATACAAATTCACTATTTTTAAAAATCAAGGACATTAAAATTCACTGACCTGGTTCATGTTCAAACAGCAAAAAAAAATGTATGTAAGGTAAAAAACAATTTCCTTCCTGGCAATATTCAAAAATAGTTTTTGAATAGAGAAGGGAGGTATAATTTTAGGAGTGAGTGCAACTCTAGACATCCCTGTGTCCGTACGACATTAAAAAGGTTTTGTATTTCTATATGTGGAGTGAAGTTGTGGAACAGACTGAGTTCAGTGCTCAAACAATGTCCAATAACTAAGTTCAAAAAGCGGTACAAAAGTATAGTTTTGTCAAGGTACGAGAATGAAGAAAGTCGTTGAATAGGTTATCTCAGTTCATTTATAATATATATATATATTAGGGCTGTCAAATGATTAATCACGATTAATCGCATCCAAAATAAAAGTTTGTGTTTACATAATAAATGTGTGTGTACTGTGTATAATTATTTTATATATATAAATACATACACATGCTTGTATACATTTAAGAAATATTTGCATGTATATACTATATATAGATTTATACATAAATATAAATATTTTATATATAAATAACACATTTTGCTTAAATATATAAATGCACGTGTGTGTACTTATATATACAAAATAAATTTACACAGTACACACACATTTATTATGTAAACACAAACTTTTATTTTGGATGCGATTAATCGTGATGAATCATTTGACAGCCCTATATCTTTTTTTGCATTGTTTAATAGTTATGTGGATACAAATATAGGTAAATATGTTTGTTATTTATGTACTCTCGGTGTGTATGGAGAATAATAGATTGAGATATCGGCCACCGGAGTATTATTGAACAGTTACTGCATTCAGACATCAGATACAGACATTAGAGAATACATGAATACATGCTTTTTTTTCCACTAAGAAACGAACATTGTTATGTTGTTTTGATTGATACTGTGAAGCTGCTTTGATACAATCTGTATTGTGAAAAGCGCTATATAAATATACTTGACTTGACTTGACCATTTCTTTGTTAAAGCCTTCCTTTCCAGTCAGACTAAAGTCTAGCTCTCCTTGAGAGAAAGAACATTATCTTGATGTTTTGAGACGAGACTCCTGTTTATAGTTAGAGCCTGGCCAAAGCCAACCTTGGAAAAGCTGTGTGTCGGTGTGTGTGTGTGTGAGTGTGTGTGAGTGTGTGTCGGTGTGTGTGTGTGTGTGTGTTTGTGTGTGTGTGTGTGTGTGTGTGTGTGTCGGTGTGTGTGTGTGTGTGTGTGTGTGTGTGTGTATGTGTGAGTGTGTGTCGGTGTGTGTGTGTGTGTGTGTTTGTGTGTGTGTGTCGGTGTGTGTGTGTGTGTGTGTGTGTGTGTGTGTGTGTGTCGGTGTGTGTGTGTGTGTGTGTGTGTGTGTGTGTTTGTGTTCTTGATTGCAGGTTAAGGAACCACTGGCATTATTGGAGATTGACTGAGTTGTTGTTCTGGACATGTTGGCGCTCAGCAACCCACAATTTTTCCAGGAAGTGAAGCTATGGCTGGCTCAAAATTTTTTTGATTTAAATGAGAACAAAACTGAAGTAATATTGTTTGGACCAAGTGATCGTCATAATGACTCGGGTATTCTAGATCTTGATGAGTTAAATCCTCATTCTTCATATCTGGTTCTGGGTGTTTGACTGTAAATCCCCCTACAGTACTATATGACCATATTATTTTGATTGTGAGCACTAGGCTTATTATTATTGCTGATCACTGTTGATATGCTATATTTTTACTATAAAACTCTTACAAACATGTCTTCTAATATCTAAACGACTTGGACCCATTGTGTGAGCTGTGTCTGTAATACCGCGTGGTTTATATACATGTTGCTGCTGATTGGACGGACATTTTTGACACACACACCAAACAAGAGAAAACGTCTCAAATCCCGTTACACACCGTTTCCAGGAAACATGTCGTTCAACCCAGAAACTGTAGAAATACGTTGAGCACCGGTTTGAACGTGCGCCAGTTTTAATTTCGCCAACAAAATAAAAGTCCCGCTTCCGACACAGACCAAAAAAAAATAATAATTTAATTGCCAAATATCGGCCAATATATCAGTCGACCACTAGTTTTTATTTCTTTACTGTATTACAGTTTACAGTTGTTTAACTATCCTATAGTTAATAGATTATTTAACTTTACTTTAGCTTTCATATTTTCATTTTAGTTTTACTAATTTAGTTTTTTTGTTATTAGTTTTTGTTCTTTTTACACACATTATCAGCCTTATAAACGTATCAGGGTAAAGTGCAGTTATTTTAGTATCACTGATATACTATTTTAGTTTTAATTAATATTTTGAATCAGGTTTTATTTGTTTTACTCTGTTTTTATTATTTTTATATTATATGTATCTTTATTTTAAAGTTTTAGTCATTTTTTTGTGAGTTTTAGTCACTTTTATTCTTTTTATTTATTTATTTCAAATATGTCTCTATACTTTTTATTTCAGTTTCAAGTTTAGTTATTTCAGTCCATCAAGTTCAGCTAAATGAAAATTACTTTTTTACAGTTTCAGTGACCTATATATGAAGGCAGACACAGGTCATGAACAAGGGTCCCACCCCGAAGATACGTTTATATATATATATATATATATATATATATATATATATATATATATATATATATATATATATATACACACAGTGCTTAACATAAGTGAACACACCCGTGCTAAAGTTGACTAAAAAGAGGAATAAAAAAAAAAATCATCTTTTGGAAATTGATCTTAATGCCTTAATTTTTTTGTTTTTTTTACTATTAAGGACACCAGTTTTCTTTGTGAATTAACAATGTATCGTAAATAAATAAATGTTCTTCCTTAAAATACAGGGTGCATAAGCCAGGACACCCCTGTGTTAAAGTCCCATAGAGAAAGGCAGATTTTTATTTTTAAAAGCAAGTTATTTAATGGATCCAGGACACTATGCATCCTGATAAAGCACACACACACACACACATGTTGGTGCAACAGCATTATGAGGACTCTCCATAGGCGTAATGGTTTTTATACTGTACAAACTATATATTCTGTCCCCTTACACACACACACACACACACACACACACTGCGCCTGTCCCTAAACCTACCCATCACAGGAGACATGCTGCATTTTTACATGTTTAATAAAACATTGTTTTTTAAGCCATTTGATTTATGAGGACTTTTGAAGTGTCCTCATAAACCACCCATAAGTTGTAATACCAGTGTAATACACATATCATTATACAAATTTGTGTCCTCATAAATCACATAAACCAACCCACGCACACACACACAAACGCACACACACGCACGCACACATTATATAAACATATCAGGATCAGGGTAAAGAGTTATTTTAGTACCACTGACATACTAATTTAGTCCATATTAATAGACATATCACTATATTATATATTAAGTGATTTGTGACGCACCCACATCCAGAGGGTTGGTCATGAACACGGCTCTGGGTCCCACGCCGAAGATGAGCTGGTGGTGCCAGGCGTCGGGAATCTCTTCTCCTTCGGGAACGGCCTTCTGCATGTTCATGGTGGCGACGGGAACGGCTCCTCGCAGGATCCATCGGGCCAACCAGGGCACCAGCTTCACCCTGCGGCGGGGAAACAGCCCGAAGAACCGGCCCGTGACGAGCCCGGCGCTGGCCTGATCCGCCCCGTCGATCAGCTGCAGGTGCGTCGCCCCTGGAGGAGGGCAGGTGTGTTGGGTAGCAGAGAATAAAACAGTATTTAGAGTAGGGATCGGCGGGACGGCTAAATATCAATATATCCGAGTAGCACAGAACTACTTAAAGGATTCGTTCACTTTTAAAAAAACTTTTGCTGATAATTTCCTCACCCCCATGTCATCCAAGATGTCCATATCTTTCTTTCTTCAGTCGAAAAGAAATGAAGGTTTTTGATGAAAACATTCCAGGATTTTTCTCCATATAATGGACTTCAACAGGACCCAAACGGTTCAAGGTCCAAATGACAGTTTCAGTGCAGCTTCAAAGGGCTTTAAACGACACCAGACGATGAATAAGGGTCTTATCTAGACAAACCATCGGCATTTCACAAATAAATAAAAAAGTTTAAGTTTTATACGCACAAATGCTGGCCTTGCTCTGTTCTGTGATGCGCGTTCGTGACTCACGTAATACGCAATTACGTTGAAAAGGTCACGCTTCTGTCCTGACGAAAATTTTCTTTTAGCCTTTTTAATATTAAAACACCCAGGATACGCACACGAAATGGGCATTTTAAACGATAAACTGACACAAAGACATTTGAATATGTGTATATGGTCCTCCTTCCTCACATTCGTAAACACTGACTCGGTACTTCCGCCGACGCGTGACCTTTTCAACGTAATTGCGTATTACGTGAGTCACGAATACTGGAATATTTTCATCAAAAACCTTCATTTCTTTTCGACTGAAGAAAGAAAGATATGGACATCTTGGATGACATGGGGGCGAGGAAATTATCAGCAAAAGTTTTTTTTAAAGTGAACTAATCCTTTAAATTTATTGACACATTAGAGTGATCAAGAAACAGAAGCGTCAGAATAAGTTCCTCTTGCAGCATCTCTTCTCTTCTCTGATGATGTGCCCACATGTGTTCTTGTTCCAGAAGCCGTTTCATTTGGATATACAACACTGAAGTTGCACACATTTTTTCTTCACTACTCTTTCATGCCAATCAGTGTATTTACGGAGCCCCTAAAGGGACGTGGTGGTGGAAATTTTTTTAGGATGGGAGAATTTTTTTTTTCAAAATCTTTTGCGTTCCTTCGCAAAACTTTTGCGTTCCCCCGAGAAACTTTGCGTTCCCTCGCAAAGATATTTGCGTTCCCACGCAAAACCTGTTGTGAGCTCGGACAGAGTCTTCCTGTTTAATGTCCCGCTGGCAGTGTTTCAGAGCTCCGTACGTTAATGGAGCGTTTCGTAGTGTTTGAACTTGGACTCAAATATAAAGAAATGCAGTCAGTGCTTACGGAGTTCAGTGAAGTTGGCAATAATAGGCTATCACATAGGCTATCGAGCTTCCACGATCAATATTCTTGAGCTAAACGTTGTTAAAACACAAACAACACCTATTTACAATCACAGTAACCTAGACAACGCTTTATAATATAAATTTGTCTCTAACCAGCCAATTGAGAGACAAGTCCGAATAAGGGGCCGTCTGCAAAGTGCAAATCCCAAAACCCTTCTGCATATTTTATATTATTAAACATATTCAATATCTTCACTGTGAGACACTGTAACCTACTGTCACCAAATTCAGTTCACACATCACTGCTCTCCTGCTGGTTATACTACAATACTTAGTTTGATAAAAAATGCATAAGTTTTATGATTATTTATTATGAAATAAGATCAATAACTTTTTAGAAAATCACCCTTTTTAGAAAAAATATTAAATAACTTCACACTGTTATATAGTGTAATGCCATCAAATTCAGTAAGCAAATATAATGCAAAAGCTATGGTTGTAACTTTATTATGTTAGCTGCGTACGGTACCAATATAATTTGTGTAAAGAATAGGCCAGGCCTACTTATTTTTTATGTGCAATTACTTCCCAAACTAAGTGTTGTATAACCAACATTAGAGCAGTGATGTGTGGACTAAATTTGGTGTGTCACAGTGAAGTTATTGAATATTTTTCATAATAAAATGTGCAAAAGCAGTATAGTATGCCCAGTGGGTCACCATTGATGTGTAAACTGAATTGGGTGGCACTACCATAGATATCTATATAAAGGCTAGATGTCTTACGGCGGAGTCTCTATCGTCATCACCGGCGGCCATCTTGTCACAGGCAGGGTTTAATGTAAGGTGAGTTATCTGCACAAACACAAATACTCTTATCTCGCTGAAATCTGGACGGATTTACAAACGGTTTGGTTTCTTACTAACGTTATTAACGTGGCTATAATACTAGCATATAATGGATGTTTACATAATTAATACATAATTATCCATAAGTGTGCAGTGTCATAACTACATCTCCGACGTTTATAACGAACCAACCCGTTTGAAAATCGGTAGAAAATTGAGCAAGTTATGGTTATTTAAAAATTACATGCACCATAAACACAATGTTACGAGTGAGCGAGCAGCCTGTGACAAGATGGCCGCTAGGGTGCTGACGTCGACTACCATTGGCCAGCAGCGCGGACGAGACATCTAGCCTTTATATAGATATCTATGGGCACTACAGTTTGTAACATTGAAGTTAATGACTATTTTTGTATTTTTGACTATGAGTTGATGCTGTAGTCGTTTCTTGGATTATATTGCACTTTGCAGACGGTCCCTTCGGACTCGTCTCTCAGCCGGCTGCTCATAGAGATCCATTTAGCCTATATTATAAAGCTCGTTTTGAGGAGAATTGGGTTGTAGCTCGTTGTCTAGGTTACTGTGATTGTAAATAGGTGTCGTTTATGTTTTAACAACGTTTAACTCAAGAATATTGATCCGGGAAGTTCGATATGTATTACCAACTTCACTGAAGTCTGAACTCCTTATGACTGACCGCATTTCTTATATTTGAGTCCAAGTTCAAACACTATGAATTAACGTAGCCTACGGAGCTCTGAAACACTGCCAGCGGGACATTAAACAGGAAGACTCTGTCCGAGCTCACAACAGTGTTTTGCGTGGGAACGCAAATATCTTTGCGAGGGAACGCAAAGTTTCTCGGGGGAACGCAAAAGTTTTGCGAGGGAACGCAAAAGATTTTGAAAAAAAAAAATCTCCCATCCTAAAAAAAATTCCACCACCACGTCCCTTTAGGGGCTCCGTAGTGTATTAGATCCGTGCATTCGGTCTTAAGGACACCAATTTTCTTTGTGAATGAATGTATCGTAAATAAATAAATGTTCTTCCTTAAAATACAGCGTGCATAAGTCAGGACATGTTAAATGTTATGTTAAATTCCCATAGAGGATGGCAGATTTTTATTTTTAAAGGCCAGTAATTTCATGGATCTAGGATAATATGCATCCTGATAAAGTTCCCATGGCCTTTGGGAGTGAAATATCCCACATCATCACACACACCCTTCACCACACCGAGAGATTTTTTTAATTGAGATGTATACATCACCTGAAAGCTGAATAAATAAGCTTTCCATTGATGTGTGGTTTGTTAGGATAGGACAATATTTGGCTGAGATACGACTATTGAAATCTGGAATCTGAGGGTGCAAAAAAAGACATCGTTAAAATAGTCCAAGTGACTACAGTGGCTCAATCTTACGTTTATCAAGCGACGAGAATACTTTTTGTCCGCAAAAAAAACTAAAATATCGACTTTATTTAAACTATTCATTTCCTTCTCGGTCGGCCTCGAGTGAGTTCACGTAGTAAAACTGCGTAGCGCTTGCTTCTGTGGTGGACGTCACACACACACACACACACACACACACACATAACCAGCGTCAGCCAATAGGGACCCTACGTGTGTGTGATGGCTACGCCACCACGCTACGCCACCACGCTACGCCACCACGCTACGCCATCACGCTACGCCACCACGCTACGCCATCACGCTACGCCACCACGCTACGCCACCACGCTACGCCATCACGCTACACCATCACGCTACGCCATCACGCTACGCCATCACGCTACACCATCACGCTACACCATCACGCTACGCCACCACGCTACGCCACCACGCTACGCCACCACACTACGCCATCACGCTACACCCACGCTACGCCATCACGCTACACCATCACGCTACACCATCACGCTACACCATCACGCTACGCCATCACGCTACGCCATCACGCTACGCCATCACGCTACGCCATCACGCTACGCCATCACACTACGCCATCACACTACGCCATCACACTACACCATCACGCTACGTTAACTGACGAGGCCCACAGAGATGGAAACGAACAGTTGAAATAAAGTCGTTATTTTTGTTTGTTTTTGCACACAAAAAGTATTCTCGTCGCTTGATAAACTGAAGATTGAGCCACTGTAGTCACTTGGACTATTTCAACGATGTCTTTAATAACTTTTTTTAAGGGAGAACAAGTTTCAGTCCCTTAGAAGCCTATGGAGGAGTGATCCAGCTCTCAGATTTAATCACAAATATCTTAATTCGTTTTCTGAAGATGAACGAAAGTATTACGAGGTTGGAACAACATGAGGGTGAGGAATTACTGACAGAATTTTCATTTTTGGGTGAACTATCCCTTTAAGACTGGTGTTGTGATCCAGGGTCACATGTGTCAAAAATGAAATGAAACCGCAAAACCAGCTATGCTGTGCGTGTGAGGTGCCGCTGGCGTAGGGCTGGATGTACCCGCGGTGCTGCGCGAGTGCAGGTAATCGTGCAGCGGCGCCGTGTTCCTCCTCAGACTCGTCCTCACGCAGGAGTTCACCGTCTCCGGTGTGACCGTGATGATGCCGAGCGCCTGCAGGACGTCCACCAGGGCCGTGGCTCCACACGCAGAGACCCCGATCTGAAGGGTCTGTCTCTGAACCGCCTCCTGGATGCTCCACAGCATCGCCGTGTGGATCTCAGACCCGCCAGAACCCTCGGGGTCTTCAGACCCGATCAACTCCATCTCTGCTGGACGCTGTGCTGGAAAACACAACATTAGAAGTGCAGGAAGTCACGGCTTTTTTAATCCTCGTGCATCCTAACATTTAAAGCATCAGTTCACTTTTAAAAAAACTTTAAAAAAAACTTTTGCTGATAATTTACTCACCCCCATGTCATCCAAGATGATACGCAATTACGTTGAAAAGGTGACGCGTCGGCGGAAGTACCGAGTCAGTGTTTACGAATGTGAGGAAGGAGGACCATATACACATATTCAAATGTCTTTGTGTCAGTTTATCGTTTAAATGCTCATTTCGTGTTTTAATATTAAAAAGGCTAAAAGAACATTTCCGTCAGGACAGAAGCGTGACCTTTTCAACGTAATTGCGTATTACGTGAGTCACGAACGCGCATCACAGAACAGAGCAAGGCCAGCATTTGTGCTTTTAAAACTGAAACTGTTTTATTTATTTGTGAAATGCCGATGGTTTGTCTAGATAAGACCCTTATTCATCGTCTGGTGTCGTTTAAAGCCCTTTGAAGCTGCACTGAAACTGTCATTTGGACCTTGAACCGTTTGGGTCCTGTTGAAGTCCATTATATGGAGAAAAATCCTGGAATGTTTTCATCAAAAACCTTCATTTCTTTTCGACTGAAGAAAGAAAGACATGGACATCTTGGATGACATGGGGGGAGGAAATTATCAGCAAAAGTTTGTTTAAAAGTGAACTAATCCTTCAAGCTATATATTTTCATGTATAAATCAATCAATTAATAGCCTACTGTGAAAAATGTATATTATAAATGTGCAAAATATTTAGTTTCTGTTACATTACATCATTGTTTTTTCTTGGGAAACACATGCAAAATATTATAAGTGATGTAAGAGTCAGGGCTTTTCAAATCTGTTATATGCAACGGACCACCAAATATGATTATCCTCGTGCGAGGGACCTATGTATAAAGACCCATTAATACTGTGAAAATGTTCTATTATAAATGTGAAAAATATTTAGTTTCTGTTAAATCACATCATTGCATTTTCTTTGACTCACTTTAATACTGTACTTTTAGATGTATTTTGTACATTAATTTAATCAGATTTTATTATTTATTTAAATCAAACTTTTTATTTTACTGAATTTTTTTTGTTGGTTTAATCTTATTTTTACCTTTTTACAATGCTTTAGTTTAATTGTTATTATTGTTACCGTATTACACTATTATTTATTTTAAAAGTTTCAATATGTATTTTATATTTTTAAATCAAATTATATTTATTTTACTTACTTTTTATTTATTTTAATCAAATGTATTAATAGCTTTTAATTATTCTTATTTCTTTTGATTATTTTAATTTCTTTATTCTAAACTGTTTTAATTATTCTTATTTCTTTTGATTATTTTAATTTCTTTATTCTAAACTGTTTTAATAATTAATAATTACTTCTATGTAAAGCACTTTGAATTACCATTGTGTATGAAACGTGCTATATAAATAAACGTGCCTTGCCTATTGTATAAAATTATGTATTTATCTATTATATAATTCTACTTTATTTTTGAATATAAGTATAATAAAATAATATAACATTTTATTTTTATTCTATTTTTTTAATAAAATGATTTATAAAATTCATTAAAAAGTAAAAATCTTTATTGACTTTATCTGTACACTGTTTTTAAAAATGATAATTGATGACAATACAGCTCAAACTGTTTCATGATAATAACAACGTCAAAAAATATCCATACATGACAACCGCAACATCGTAAACATAAACAGTTTGAATTTTTATAATTTTTTACGTAACATTTTTAAATAAGACACAATGTTAATTTATCGATGATGATAATAATAATAATAATCCAAATATAATTGTACATTTGTATCATAATTGTACAAACATACAAAAATAACATACTGCACATTTATAATGATTAATTATTTTAATCTCAAATGAAAATGTATGTCTTATTCCTGTTATTTCTTTTAAAATACCACGGCAAAGCACTCGAGGGCGAAGAGATATATGGTTTTACCATCGTAAAGCAGGTTTGGAGCAGCATTTTACCATGGTAAAATAAAATCTCTGACAGCGACCTGAACCTCGTCAACACGTTCATTATAACGGGAGCCTTTTAGTTTTTATACATCTCGACGCTCGCTGCACATTTCAGGGTAAATCATCACTTTCAGATTAAAATATATTGTGTAAATAAGACAACACAACGAAGATAAAGCATTAAAATTAAGCATTTGGTTCAATACAAACCGCTTCAGGAACTCCTGACGGGCTCTGGTTTGTTTTTATTCCTTGATTTGCTCTCGTGATTCAGTCACTGTGCTGTGATTGGATGGCGGGACTCAGTCACTGTGCTGTGATTGGATGGGGGGGGGACTCCGTCAATGTGCTGTGATTGGATTGCGGGACTTCGTCAGTGTGCTGTGATTGGTCTATCAAATGTGACCGATTTTTGAGTTAAATAGCTAAACGTTCATTTTAAATAATTTGTATGGAAGTCTATTTCCGCAGGAAGAAAAATCATGCTCAGGCAAATCTTTAAATTTTTTTTATAATTATGACATAAGTCATAATTATGTCAAAAACATAAATTACATACTAATTATGACATACAACACTTAAATATGAAATAAAGAGTGATAATAATGTTAAAAAAAACCACGACATTGTGACAAAAATGCATGGGATAAAAAGTCTTAGAATACTTAAAATAAAGTCATAATTGTGAAATTAAAAGTTGACATTGTGACATAAAACAAAAACAAATGACATAATAATAAGTGAGATCAAAAGTCAAAATTATGACCAAAAATAAATCATAAATGACAGTCAAAATCATAAGTTAATTCAAAATTATGACGTCTGCCTCAACATTTCAATATCGACTGACGCAATTAAAAATACGTTTACATATAGATGTTACACTATAAGAGTAAAACTAATACTAACAGGTTCGTGGCTGATGTCAGAGTGACGGCACTAGTGCTGAACGTGTGTTATTGGACGTGGAATAACACTTTCGCTTTCGGTCGCATTAAAAGTGAGTGTGTTTCAGTCAGTGAAAGTGTGCTGATGTAGGCTACACGCTTATCTCCGACCGGAACAATGCAATCACCAGCTCAAGTGCAGAGCTAAACACTTAGACCTGGTTTATGTGAACACGTGACGCTGTTGAAATGATAAACTGAATGAAAAGCTCCGGGATGAATCTGTCCTCCGGAACCAGAACTCGATCTGTTCGTTTTAGAGGATTTACATTCGCGCTGGTTCTGCTGTCGACATGCGCGTGCACGGGCACGGGTGAGTAGCGTTACAAACCTGCTTTAACTATGGGATGTTTCGGAATGCTATTACTATCACTATTTTTAAGTGGAAAGCACCTATAAAAAGATAACCATCTCTCTCCATTCTATTGTATTGTCGTGTTATACATTCGGGTAGTTAATTAAATGTAGCCTATTCATAAAGTTCATAAAAATATGATTTTTTTTTTGTTGCGTTTATTTATTTGCAAAAATGATGACATGCCCGAAAGGAAGTTTTGTCAGATTAACTTCTGCTAACAGCTAACAAAAATATGTTCTAAAAACGTCACATTAATTCTGGTTATGTGGACGTTATGGAACACTCCATTTCATCATTCTTCAAACATTATGGGAATGTTACTTTTGAATGTTCTCCGAACGTCCTGAAACAAGTAACTTCCAAGTAAAGCGTTTCTGAAAAAAAACCGCAAAGTTTTGTTTTTGTTTTTGTGCTTAACATTGAACGATCGTTCTGACAACGTTATTGGAAGAAAGATAATTGAGATTAAGTAATTATGGAATTATTATTAATAATTAATTTTATAATTATATGAAAGACTCATAATTATGACATAAAAGGTCGACATTATGACATAAAACATAAAAAGCCATAGTTATGACATACTAAGTAACATGTTATTGCTAATTCATAATTATGACATTAAAAACATAAATATGACATAGGAAAGTGATCATTGTTGGATAACAAGTCAAAACATGACAAAACGTATAATGAGATTGAAAGTCGACATTATGACATAAAAACATAAATATGTCATAAAAAATCAAATAAAACTAATTATGACATAAAAAGTAGATATTATGACATAAAAAAAACATACATATGACATAAAAAGTGATAATTATGAGATGAAAAGTAAAAATTATATATAATAAAAAAAACAAGTAACCAAAAAAAAAAAAAAGTTTCAGAAAAAAAAGCAATATATAAATGAATTTGTTATGCTAAGATTTTTAAAATACTGAATGAACGTTCTGTCAGTGTGACCGAATTAAGGTTTGTTCATAACCTTGAGAGAACCTTTCCAGAGTGTTCTGAGAGCTGTTATCTGGGATGGTGTTGATGGTGAATCTGGAGTGCTTGAGATGATGGGGGTGTTGTTGTTCCCTGCACAGACCATAACGTTACGGCCCAGGCTGGACAACCAGCGGTTCTGCCCTGCACGTGTCCACCGGATCAGTATCTGGTGTGGCAGAGGACCGTCGATGAACAGACGCTCGTGGTCGATCACTACAAAGGAGAAGAAGACCAAAAAGACATACGAGCGCAAGAGTATCGCGGCAGAACAGAGCTGAAGCTGACAGAAAACTGTTCTCTGAAGATCCTCAATGTGACTCAATCAGACCAGGGTCTGTACACATGCTACTACCAGACGGGACCTATAAGACACGACAACATCTTTCTGGAGGTCAAAGCCAAAGGTCAGTACAGTACGTGTGCGTTTGGTTACACTGAGGAACCATCAGGCTAACACTAAAACAACTTTAAAAACATTTTTGTTACTAATCAAATAAGTCATTTTAATTTAGTTTAACTCACTAAATTAACAATAATAAAACTGAAATATATTTTTTAAGAACCATATAGACCTACATATATATGGTAAAGTCATACAAATAAAATAAATGTGAAAATTATACAAATAAAAGATCATTTAAAAAAAAATAACATTGAACTGAATTTGCAATTTAAAAAATGGTAAATATGGGATAAAAAGTAGAAATGAGACAAATTTAGAAGAGTCGACATTATGACAAAAAACATAAATATGACTTAAAAGTCATAATTATTACATAAAAGCAGATATGACATATGACATTTGAATAAATAAAACGACAAAAAAAAAAGGCGAAATCAAGCTAAATTAGAAAATGATGACGTATTGGCAAAACACAATTTTTTATTCTTAATCTTATAATCTTAAATCAAATGCATTTCAAAATCTTTCATTGTTCTTTAAAACATATGAGGTCAACGCCAACATTAACCCCAAAAAGCCGAACCTAAGTGGTTAAACATGTTGCCATTTTGCATGAATATTATATAATAAACCTCATTTAGCCTTTTAAAGATAAACGTGAGCTCTCCATGCGCTTGTCTGAGAGATCAGGAGATGTTTGTGCCTCATTTTCACAGTTCATTTTATCCGTTAAAAAATTTCCTTCCTGGGAAAGGAAACCATGGCTTTGCTGCTGGCTCATATTTGATTTCACGCAACCGTATGAGTTTGTATATCAGGTTACAGGGTTCCATGCATCAAAAGGACGGGTTTCGGGAGATTTAACGGCCATGTGACTTAACATGCGCACAATACAAGGCCTAAAAAGTTTCAACACTCTAGCATTATTCCAACACAAATATGCAATTTTTTGGTTTTGTTTCTATAGATAATCAATATCGAGATTCAGAAAAGCCACCACCAGAAGAGCTTTGGAGCGTCCAGAAAACGGTGGTGGTTTGCGTTCTTGTCATCGTGATCATCGCTGTGGCTATTGCAGTATATGTGGGAATTATTCGCAAAAATATACGTCAAATGAATGGTAAAGTTCTTTATGACTTGTCTTAAATGTGTTCATTGCAATTAAATTAAATTGCCGTTACAATGATAAGTTCTTGTGTGCACTTGTCTTGCACCCTCGTGTTTGTAATACATCAAGAGGAAATCTGAGTATATTTCATGACATTATTCTGGCTTTTACAGGAGACTTCATTGCAACATCGACGAGGAGCATTTAACATCTGTCAGTAACACAGAGCCAGTTCCTTATCACAGGGGACATCTCCACAAAAATGCAAAAAAGTGCAAATGTGGGATTTGAAAAACAAAACAAAACTGACACCATTTAGTGAACCATTAAATCTATTCCATGCAATCATTTTCTGTCACTATCTAATCTATTCTATCACAGGTTAAATAGTACAAATACTGTGAATGCCTTAAATGGCTGTAATTTTACTTGCAATTTATTCATCGTTGTTGTTGCCGTTTTAAAGGCCTTATATCTTGACCAATCAAGCTTTTCTTAAAGCAAAAGAGGTTGACATTCTATAAAAACGTTACAAAAAAGTCCCTCACAGTCCAGCCTGGAATAGGGAAACACATATTCAGTATATGCAGTAGGTAAACATTATAAATGACCTGATGATTTCCATCCAAACAGTTTTACACTTTTAGGCCTACTTGTTTCCTGCGTCACCATTTCACTTCCTTATTTTATTCTCATTGAGTTTTCTCATTAATTTTTTTTTGAGAATGCCTACACAGTTCTAAAAACAATGGCTCCATTTCTCAAAACACACACACACACACACACACACACGATGCAAAAGAAAACACTTCATTCAAAACTATTTTTTGAAAAACTTTGTTTTTGCGTAAACCATTAAATCATTAGCCACATACTCTCACCAAAATACACAGAAATTAAACTGAACTGAAGCTGCTGTGATTGTGAAACAATCTCAAACGGTCAGCTCCAGTCCTTGATTCTGATTGGTCAATAGATATTTTTATTAGGGCTGTTAAACGATTAATCGCGATTAATCGTATCCAAAATAAAAGTTTGTGTTTACATAATAAATGTGTGTGTACTGTGTATAATTATTTTATATATATATATATATATATATATATGAATACATACACATGCTTGTATATATTTAAGAAATATTTGCATGTATATACTATATATAGATTTATATATCATTTATATTATATATAAATATTTTATATATAAATAACACATTTTTCTTAAATATATAAATGCACGTGTGTGTGTATTTATATATACAAAATAATTTTATATAGTACAAACACATTCATTATGTAAACACAAACTTTTATTTTGGATGCGATTAATCGTGATTAATCGTTTAACAGCCCTAATTTTTATCAACGACCTTTTACATTAGCTTGAAAATATCCTCTTCTGTCATGATTTGAGCGTTTGAAAACAACATTTATGAGACAGTTGTTGGCAGCTGTTTCCCCATTCAAACAAAGACTTCAGAGCTAACACTATTCACAATTCACGATAAAACACGGCCATGACCGCCTCACCCAACGGGTATCACTACACCACACCATAACTACTCTTAGCAACTTAAACATAATAGATCTCACTGAAGCTTATAAAGTAGAGTATTGTGAGAGATCGAGTAAGTCAGTGTACCTTCATTTACAGAAGATATACCATTTTCATTGAACGTCCGCTGTGATATCTTGTTCTTTTAACAGTTAAGGGGTTTTCCCGCGTCCGACATGGTAGTCATTTGTAAGTTGCGTCTTGCTTCTCCGTGTTACAACAAGTTTCAGTCCTTCCAATATAAAAGTATTCTCTTCTGACTGACTCACTCATAAAGAGTCTTTGTTGCCATCTAATGGCGAAATAATGCAACTTCTGTCGCTGTTCACGGTCAAGGACTATTTTTCCAGCGGAAGGAAGGCTTTTAGCGATTTAATTTCATGAAAGTGAATTTTTTTTAGCTTTAATATTTCTATTGTGTGTTAACCGTTTTATAACCACGATGAGGCTTTTGCTTACATATATTTACACTATAAACAGAAATGCAAGGATACACTGTATTTTTTCACGACACTGTTTTGATTTCTAAGTGAACAAATGTTTCATCAAATACAACAGAAACATGCAGGAACATCCAACACTAGTGAAAATTTTTAGAACATGCAGGATACCTGTAGGTTTATTTGTAAGGGCACTCATGGTCGTTGGCTGTAAGTCGTCAGGAAATGAGTGTAGCTTTTAAATGGCAGTTTTCCAATTGAAACAAAAGAGCTGTTAGTTTTGGGTCTCAGAGCTGTGTCTGATGTTGAGAACTGTGTTTAGAGATTTGCAAAAAGTTTGTTTTACAACAGCAAACGTTTAAAGTGTATAATGTGCTTGTAGTTTTGCAGACTGTGAAGATTCAGCACATGAGGGAATGATTTCATGGAGTCACCTCAAGTTTCACTTTCAGTGTGTAGCCTAAGCTAGGCCTCATCTAAAAAACTTTTTATAAAGGGCCTAGAGTACATAACCAAACTTGAGATGTACATTAAAATGTGTAAGCTTGTTCCTGCCACAGAATCGAGATCTACATTAAACTGTGTTTAATTAACTTTATATCTCACAACTCTGACTGTTTTCTCAAGTTTCAGAGGGCATTACTGAATTTAGTCATAGTGTAGGAATGCACGTCCAGCAGTGACCCAGATATTCCTGTGTGTCTTTGTGTGTGTGTGTGTGTGTGCCGAATGTCGTCTCGCAGTCCTCTATTTACTGGTTTTCTAGCAGTTGTGTATAATGATGTTGATGTATTATGGAATGTCTTGGAACCCTGTTTACTGCACTGGAAATGAATCCTGTTCACATTTTGTATCATTTAAAACTGAATTACTCATTATCATCTACACATCACAGACATGAAGTCTGTCTGTTCTTTTTTAAAGTCATATCTATGCAGAAACTGTTTGATTTTCATGTGTTTTGCTGCACTTTTGTATGCCATTTTTATACAGTATGACTGAAATGTGTGAAAATAAAAACTTTATATCATACTGAATAAAATGTGAGTGGTGTACGAGTTCAGACTGAGGACCATAACGTGACATTTTTTAGTTGAAGAAGCTGAAGTATTTCTGCACTTATGGCGTGTCCGAATCCACTTTTGCTAGTTCAATGACGGGAAAAATGGTCGGCGCTCCCGGTGCATGGTCTTAAAGGGTCGTCCCTATTCTCTCAATGAGTCATGGGTGTGTTTTGTCTCTATTCTCTTAATGGGTCATGGGTGTGTTTTGGGCATAACGTGCAATAAACCAATCAGAGTCTAATCTCCCATTCCCTTTAAAAACCAGTTGCGCACACAGAGGTTAAAGCTGTGTGTGTGTGTGTGTGTGCTTGTTTTTGTGATATATGAGGACACAAATGTGTATAATGACATGCATATTACACTGGTATTACAACTTATGAGGACATTGCATGAGTCCTCATATTTCAAATAGCTTAAAAAACATAAAAAACAATGTTTTTTTAAAAATGTAAAAATGCAGCATGTCTCCTGTGATGGGTAGGTTTAGGGACAGGGGCAGTGTGTGTGTGTGTGTGTGTGTGTAAGGGGATAGAATATATAGTTTGTACAGTATAAAAACCATTACGCCTATGGAATGTCCTCATAAATCACAAAAACAAAGCTGTGTGTGTGTGTGTGTGTGTGTGTGGTCAAAGCTCAAGCAGACCATCTACAGGACAAGCCTGATTCACCATATTGTTAAGTACACAATTTTCATCTTTTACATTGTGATCCTTTTATTTTTAGTATTTGGCATGTTTGTGTGCTGGTGTGCACAACGTCCTGGTGTGTGTGTAATAAGCAGAGTGTGTGTATGCGCGTTGTGCACCCACCTATAGTCTCATATTATTTACACGCTCTTTAAATAAAATAAATAAAAATTCGGAATGCCCTGAGTGTCAAAAACGGGTAACTTCTAACTGGTTTTCATCAGGTTGAAAATATAATTCAATTGAATCAAGCTACTGTCACGGTTCATAAATCCCGTGTCTCCTTCTTGTCTCGTGTTTCTGTTGTTGTGTGTGTGTGTGTGTGTGTGTGTGTGTGTGTGTGTGTGTGTGTGTGTGTGTGTGTGTGTTGATTACGTGGGTGTGCCGCCTCATCAGCACTCATCAGCAATCACTCATCACTCCCGTCACCAGCTCATCTCATCATGTGTATACAGTGAGGAGTATTTGAACACCCTGCTATTTTGCAAGTTCTCCCACTTAGAAATCATGGAGGGGTCTGAAATTGTCATCGTAGGTGCATGTCCACTGTGAGAGACATAATCTAAAAAAAAAAATCCAGAAATCACAATGTATGATTTTTTAACAATTTATTTGTATGATACAGCTGCAAATAAGTATTTGAACACCTGAGAAAATCAATGTTAATATTTGGTACAGTAGCCTTTGTTTGCAATTACTGAGGTCAAACGTTTCCTGTAGTTTTTCACCAGGTTTGCACACACTGCAGGAGGGATTTTGGCCCACTCCTCCACACAGATCTTCTCTAGATCAGTCAGGTTTCTGGGCTGTCGCTGAGAAACACGGAGTGTGAGCTCCCTCCAAAGATTCTCTACTGGGTTTAGGTCTGGAGACTGGCTAGGCCACGCCAGAACCTTGATATGCTTCTTACAGAGCCACTCCTTGGTTATCCTGGCTGTGTTCTTCGGGTCATTGTCATGTTGGAAGACCCAGCCTCGACCCATCTTCAATGCTCTAACTGAGGGAAGGAGGTTGTTCCCCAAAATCTCGCAATACATGGCCCCGGTCATCCTCTCCTTAATACAGTGCAGTCGCCCTGTCCCATGTGCAGAAAAACACCCCCAAAGCATGATGCTACCACCCCCATGCTTCACAGTAGGGATGGTGTTCTTGGGATGGTACTCATCATTCTTCTTCCTCCAAACACGGTTAGTGGAATTATGACCAAAAAGTTCTATTTTGGTCTCATCTGACCACATGACTTTCTCCCATGACTCCTCTGGATCATCCAAATGGTCACTGGCAAACTTAAGACGGGCCTTGACATGTGCTGGTTTAAGCAGGGGAACCTTCCGTGCCATGCATGATTTCAAACCCTGACGTCTTAGTGTATTACCAACAGTAACCTTGGAAACGGTGGTCCCAGCTCTTTTCAGGTCATTGACCAGCTCCTCCTGTGTAGTTCTGGACTGATTTCTCACCTTTCTTAGGATCATTGAGACCCCACGAGGTGAGATCTTGCATGGAGCCCCAGTCCGAGGGAGATTGACAGTCATGTTTAGCTTCTTCCATTTTCTAATGATTGCTCCAACAGTGGACCTTTTTTAACCAAGCTGCTTGGCAATTTCCCCATAGCCCTTTCCAGCCTTGTGGAGGTGTACAATTTTGTCTCTAGTGTCTTTGGACAGCTCTTTGGTCTTGGCCATGTTAGTAGTTGGATTCTTACTGATTGTATGGGGTGGTCAGGGGTCTTTATGCAGCTAACGACCTCAAACAGGGGCATCTAATTTAGGATAATAAATGGAGTGGAGGTGGACATTTTAAAGGCAGACTAACAGGTCTTTGAGGGTCAGAATTCTAGCTGATAGACAGGTGTTCAAATACTTATTTGCAGCTGTATCATTCAAATAAATAGTTAAAAAATCATATATTGTGATTCTGGATTTTTTTTTGTGATTATGTCTCTCACAGTGGACATGCACCTACGATGACAATTTCAGACCCCTCCATGATTTCCAAGTGGGAGAACTTGCAAAATAGCAGGGTGTTCAAATACTTATGTTCCTCACTGTATATACTCATCACTTGCTCATCTCCTTTGTCAGATCGTTGTTTGTGGGTTCCCGGTGTGTGTTCCAGTCGGCGTCTCAAGTCTTGTGCGTTCCCAGTTCCTGTTCCTGTTCGTGTCTCTGTGGATTCGTTGGTTTGGGTTTCACCGTTGGACTCTCTTCACCGCACTACGGCACCTTCTGCACCTGGTTCATCTGGCCATCGGAGTCCCTGCGCCACTTACCTGTCTGCTCTGGATTGTGACTTTACTTATCACTATTTACAATAACGAGTTTCACTTGCAATTGCTTCCTTCGTTCTATCATGACAGCTACGGACATCATGTTAACTTTAAATCGGAAATGTTTCTGGAAGAATTTTTGCACTATAGTGTCACCAAACGGGTTTCCCAAACACTTGCCAATCATTGGTCAAACACGCCCCGCCCCCAAACTCACGTGATTGGCTGAGTGAGATGACATGTTGTGGCGGTTAATGTTATGTAACTGCGACTTTTTAACTTACATTTATTCATTTAGCAGACGCTTTTCTCCAAAGCGACTTACAAATGAACATAAAAACACAAACTGACTTTATTTCTCACGATTTCGATTTCATATCACAATTTGGACTTTATTTCTTGCAATTTCAAGTTAAATCTCACAGTTCTGACTTTTTTCATCGCAAATTCGAGTTTAAATTTCACAATTCTGACTTTTTCCTCGCAATATTGAATTTGTATCTAACAATTTATAACTTGTCACTATGACTTTTTCAACTCTCAATTGTGAGAACAAAAGTCAGAATTGTCACAGATAGCTTTTTATTTTTTCATCCCGTGGCAGAAACTCAAAATTGCAAGTTATAAAGTCTGAATTGTGAGATATTAACTCGTCTTTGTTATTATCTCACAAATTAGTTCTGACTTTTTTTCGCGTAATTTTGAATTCTCTCACAATTCTGACTTTTTCTTGCAATTTCAAATTTTTATCTAACAATTCAGAATTTTGTCTCACAAAGACGAGTTAATATCTCACAATTCAGACTTTATAACTTGCAATTTTGAGTTTCTGCCACGGGATGAAAAAATAAAAAGCTATCTGTGACAATTCTGACTTTTGTTCTCACAATTGAGAGTTGAATTTTGAGAAATAAAGTCGCAATTATCGTACTTGTCTTTCCGTAATTAATTAGCAATATACTTAATCTATTAAAGAGCATATACAACAATACATTAAGTAGTAAAAAGAAAGTAGGTTAAAAGTTAACAAGTGACTTTGTATGAGGAATTCCTTCTTGTTGAGTCATTCTCTCACAGTTAAAGTTTAACCACAATATTATTCAATGAGGTTATTGTTTTCAGTAATATTTGTCTGGGCAGTTTCGGTTTGTGTATGACTAACTAACCATGTTGAAATACCCTGGAGAAACATAAAAGCCTCTAATCTGTGAGATTCTTAGGACATTAAAAACATCATCATCACCCTTCAGCATTTCATTAGGCCTATATGGACAAAAAAAACCACACACAAAAAAAAAAAACTATAAACATTCACAGATATGATGAATCCCTAATGAATGACTCATGGTTCATATTTCACGTTTCATGTCTTCTAAACAGAACAGCAATATTTGGCACAGACATGCCGAAGTGAAACTCACCAAATTTACATTTGTTCTCCAAACTGCCTTTGTGTTAGTCAGCAGGATGTGTTTTATCAGTTTCACAACATTTGTTTCTTTGAGAGACAAATAACTCTACTAGGACTAACCACAGAAAACAAGTAGTTTTTCTTGAACAGTGGGTTTCAACATTGTGTTCCTGCCTGGGAAAATTTTATATTCAAAGGTGGTCAGCAGGTTTTATGGTTTTTTAATGCTATGTTTTAAGCTTGATTTTGACAGGGTGTGGAATTGATTGAGCCAAATAAAAGTCTCAACAGATTCTGGCAGAACCACAAATTTCCTCATCGGAATGTTGCGCAATAATCGTTTCTCCTCCTTATTTTTTCTCAAAACTCACTCGTGACACATGCTGAAAAACAAACTATTATATCGTTAGCCTCATAGCCAGGGACGGGACGGATTATGACTTATAAAGGCCCTGGGGCCAGTTATCGTCAGAGCCCCTATGCATTATATTACGTATTATAATTTTATTCATATCATTAAAATATTATAACGTTATTATAAAAACCGCATTATATTTGATTTGTTAATTTTAACCTTTAATAATAATACCAACTCCCTGTAGCCTATATTTACAGCATTAGTGAGAGATTTTTCCTTGAGAAAAATTAACAGGTAGCCTACCTAATATTTATCCAAATTAATTGAAGTAAACATTGTTACATGTTCTTACTAAACTTAATGAAATTCTATTTGGTCAGCAAATGTTTTGAGAATCACAATGCACTTATTGTGAAGCTTTCTTTTTTCTTTTACACAAACCTTTCTAATGATTAATATTCATAGGCTGCCTGCTGAACATGGGTTTGAGCTCTTATATTTCCGAACTAGAAAAGTTCAGATTAATGCATTTAAGTCTTAAATGTAAAAAAACTTTTCTTGCCCCTGGATCTAGAAGAACTGAGGTCCACCCCTCACAGTCTCACACAAGTGTGGACCGTTTGGACATCACTTGTCTAGTGGTAATAGGTATTACAATCTGATTGGACCAGTCGTTTCGAGTGCTGTGGTAAAATTTAGTTTGACCAGTAAAAAAAAAGGAAAGCTGTCATTTCCAATATACACTCTCTGCTTAATTGCCTTTTTTTTATTTGAAGGTGCATCTTTTACAGTCGTTCAAACAACTGTAGAGTGAAGAGTGTAAGTTTTTACTTTTTACAGTTCGAATTTAATAACTTTGCTAAAACATACTGTATTGCTCTCTCCCATTTTGTTGGATAATTTATAATCAGGCGATAAAAATGAGGCAAATAAAAAATTAGGCAAATGTGTTTTCACTTCAACTTAGGGAAAATGCGCAGTTATTGCCTACTGTAATATTAAATAGTTATTTTTCCAATACTTTTCACACACAAGCTTGAAGAGTGACAATAGTTCTATAAGAGGTTTTGGGGCCTTCATATTCACATAGGGCCCAACAGTACGTTCCAGGGGGCCCTCATCATAGTCCAAGAGCCTTGTTTAAGAACCCTTGGGCTATATGGGACAGATATACTACAGCATTAATAAACATTTGTTTTCATTGTTAATGGGTTTTCTGAACCAAACTGGATTGGGTGCGTGTGTATTACACGCAATGAAGTGTGTATCAAATGCATGCGAAAACTGCGTATCATATGCACGTAAAAACTCATTTTCGCATATAAATAACACGATAAACACACTATGTGCTATAGACACGTGTTTACGTGAGAATGGGCTGATAATTTCATTTGTATGCACATAAGCAGGATTCTTTCGGATATAACCACACAAACACATGCACATGTTTTATCTCAGTCCTGAGGCTTTCAGCCTTTAACCACAACACAAATCTAACCTGTTTAGTCTAGAGACTTTTGTTTGGGTGAAAATACCACAGTTACTAAGTCATTTGGTTTGGTATAAAAAAAAAAAAAGCTTGAAATAAGCTTGAAGATCCTCTTATAAATGCATTATGATTTTACAGTAGATGCACTGACTTACCTGATAATAAGTTATTATGACGAGTCCTGAAAGCTCTGGTACGGGTGATAAAGACCCAAAGACTGCTGGGAAACTGCTCAGATTTATTTAATAGTCCACTGAATGTGTTTTAAATATCTAACAATCAGGTTTATACCAATAAATCCCAAACTGAATATTGCTTGTTCCATAGATAGTCATATTTTGGACCATGCATTTATACAGATTGCAATTAAATGTATTCAGAAAAGTATGAAACTTTTTGAATACATTTAATTGCAATCTGAATAAATGCATTTTTGGAAGTTTGTTTATTTAAATAAAATCAAATAGATGCAAATAGCTTAATTTGCGTATAACTGGCAAATATGCATCACATTACGCTTATCAGTTTTTGTTAGAACTGTGTAATACAATGGCTATTTTATATGCACTTCAAATGTGTAAAGTAACTCTCGAAAAAGGCCTAAATATTGTGTGATGAAGATATTTTTTTCTTTTTAGTATTAAAATCATTTAAAAAAATCACCTGTGTTTATCAAATTGTTACATTGTCATATATTGTCATTGTTAATCATAAATACCTGATGAGATATGATGAGAACGGATACCGGAGTGAGGCGTCACGTGTCAACGCGTCACGTGACCGCTGGGTGTCAGTGTTGCTCCATCCGGGTAATTTCACCTGTACTCAATCAAATAATGCTTTCAGATCTTACAATATTTAAAGTGATCCTTCATTACATCAATATCAGCATCCAAAGCGTGTAGTTCTGAGAAATAAAATATGCAATTATGTAAAAAAGTATAGAAATTGCAACTTAGTAAGCTAAATCATTTGTGTGTAGGCTACTGCAAGTATTGAGTATTGCATAACGTTTAATGTCTATTGTGAAGGATTTTTTATTAATAATCATAACTAACATTTATTTTTCCTCTCAGGATTAACAATCATGTGCTTTTGAAACCTACAGTTGTGTTCAGAATTATTGGCAAATATGAACAAAGATGGCTGTTGACATAAATCTGCATTGTTTCTCCTTTTGATATTTTATCAAAAAAATTTGCAAAAAAAATCTAATATTTTAATAAGAAAGTGGGGAGGAAATCACATTATGAAATGTAATCATTGTCTTAGTTCACTGAAACTCTTCTCCTCGCCGTGCATGAGGACGATATTTCCAGATTCATAACATCTTTAGTTGATTGGAACGTCTTAATTATTGCCCTGATGCTGGAAATGGGAATTGTCATGCTTTAGTTATTTTCTTAGACACTTTCTATTTTCTGAAGCACAACTTTTGATGCACATCAGAACTAAACTGCAAAAAAAGCTTTTCTTATTTAGTATCTGTGTCTTGTTTCCAGTTCAAATATCTAAAAAGTCTTAAATCAAGATGTAAATGTTATAAGATATTATGTCTGGTTTTCTGGGGAAATAAATCAAAATTAAGCAAGTTTTTGACTAAAAAAGCTAAATGATCTGCCAATGGAATAAGAAAAATTATTTTAATTCAAGCAAAAACAAGATTATTTTTTTTATTCCATTGGCAGATAATTTTGCTTTTTTTTTAGTCAAAAACTTGCTTAATTTTGATTTATTTCCCCAGAAAACAAGACATAATATCTTATCATACTCATCTGGTAAATGCATCTTGATTTAAGACTTTTTAGATATTTGGACTGGAAACAAGACACAGATACTAAATAAGAAAAGCTTTTTTTTTGCAGTGTATATTCTGTGTTTTTTCTCATTGTGATGAATGATTAAGGGAATTTGGCCTTTATGTTTCCTTATACTCATGTGAATATGGTATTATACCCCCATGCAATTTCTATGAATGAAAGATAAAAAAATATAAAAAATTTTCATAGCCATCTTTGATCATATTTATTCATAATTCTGACCACAACTGTAGGCTAAATGTCCCCAAACATATCTGAAACATATCTACGAAAGGGGAAATGAAACTTCGGGACAGCAATCTAAATATAAAAACCCCATGACATGAGTAATCATCAGATTAAAGCTGTGATGTGAAATGTGTGTTTCCAGTTACAGAGAAGGGAAGTGGTTGCTGATATTTTGCTGATTTTTGCACATATAGAACCAATCATAATGTAGAAAAACGATGTAATGAATTATGTCATCTTTGCCATGCTCATATTCTACAAAAACTGCTGTACTCTTTTTGCTGGTGGGATTTTCTCTGAAATTTTGATATTTCGTGATTAAAGTCAAGTCAGCTTTATTTATACAGCGCTTTATACAATACAGAGGAAAATAATGCAACAAAGTTTCAAACAGCAGATCTAGAAGAAAATATAGTGCCATAGACCAGCTTAAGTAAATTCAGTGATGGTTCGTTTTTGTTAATTTACAGTAAAACCAAAATGTATTCAGAAACCGCCACAATAAATCAGTTTATTCGCTTTAGAAAATGTTAATAAACTATGAGCAGAACTCATTGATATTTCAGTGGTTTTGTCCGTCCTTCTGTCAGACTCACACATGAATTATGTTGAATATCTGTCAGCTGTTAAATTTAACTACACAATTAGATAATACCAGTTTAGCTCCACCAGTGACCAAGCAATGCTTCATGTTGTTCAGTCTGTGTGTAAAAAGAGCATTAGCACTTACAGAAAAAACACTGAAGAAAACATGATCAGCTCAAAGTGTCCCAATCATTTCTGCTCCCAAATGTCAACGGTTAGGCCCATATCCCGCGATCAACAGATTAAAACATTCTTCTAGAGCCAAGGAGTGTGGTTCGAGTTCCTCTCTGTCTAAAAAGACAATGTTCTCATTTCCCTCATTGCAACGTTAAAGCTCCTATGCGGAGTATCAAAATCTAAATTAGCTGACAATATTTAACTTACACATGCTAGCAACACATAACATTAGCCTAACACATTGAAATATGCGTTTACATTCTCAATTTAACACACTATATTTTGGTGTAACGTTAGCAGATTTTTTTCATAAAATAAAAAGTTGTTTACCTTCCGCAGATTGCATTATGTTTATGTCCGTTACACGTTGTTAAAATTCGTTGTCCATATTCCGTGTTTGTTCTTCATTTGCAACTCGCTCAAAATAAAAATGTAGGAGTCCGATGTAAAACAATCCATGTTTAAACAACGTAAAAGCCACAGAACCGAAGTAAGTTTAGTTCTGAAGATCCCGAGCAGCAGCAGCACACACTCCAACTGATTCAAACTTGACCTGTAAAGGCGCGCATAGTTGTCATTGGCCAGATTCCTGGATGACACTCAGAATAACCAATCATGCTCAAAAACACTCGGAGAGACAGCCAATAGTGTGGTAACATTGCAATAACAGGAAAATAAGTCATGTTTTAAATTTAAAGAAAGAATTGAAAAAATATACACGTGCTATTTATAGTTGTATTTAGGCTGGCTGTTATAGTTAATCAATTGGTTAAATTGTGTTTTCATTAAAGTGCATGATTAAAAATTCAACTTATACCATATACCATCATAGGCTATATAACACAATATATGTACCACTACCTTGCTAAACAGCAAATTAACAGATATTAAACAGAGAAAACACTGCATATGTATTCATAAAAAAATGATGTATATAGACATGAAAATCTAATGGATTGGTATCATGGTGACATTAGAGTTACATTCATGTGACCTATATGACCCTTTTGCCCTTAACAAATTCTTGACCTTTCCTAAAAGAAACACTCTTATGCCTGCCTAATAATGTCAACTTGCTTTTTTTACCCTGTGTGGTATACTGTTACACAACCTATTGGTTTATTAATCCTCTGTCCAACGCAACCATTGTTTGCTAACATTGGCATAATTATATACAAGTTACAACATACCTCAGGTTTCACATGCAAGGCTTAAGCCTGTAGTCCCAGACTAAAATGCATGTTTGAGCTGTTTTTTGAGCTGAAAGCAATTTGCACTGACATCTTAAAATACAGTGGTGGGTACGGTAGTAACGAAGTACATTTACTTCGTTACATTTACTTGAGTATTTTTTTGGAAAAATTTTACTTTTAAGAGTAGATTTAATTGTGGGTACTTTTACTTTACCTCGAGTACATTTCTAATGAAAAAACGGTACTTTTACTTCGTTACGCTGGGCGACGTTCCTCTCGTTGCTTTATTTTAATGTAAAACGTGTTGTTAAAAGCGTAGTTCATTCTAAGCGCGCGCTCTATCTTTTTTCTGGGCATGAGTGATGCTCAATTCGCAAATGAATCACTCTTTTGAGTCGATTCTGTTCAAAGACGTCATCAAACAAGTTGGGCAGATCTGTCTAAATCGGTTCGCGAATCAGTTTGAATGATCCGTTCAGTTTCCTGCACGCACTGAATCGCTTTCAATTCACACTCGACTGGTGTCGTAACAGGAAGATTTAAGAACACCAAGAGCGTTTGATGAAGTTGTCGTGGACCTACAGTAGCTACAGTCTAGAAAGTAAATCTGCAAATGCATCATATTTTTTACCAGCGATGAAGATCTTTATTAGTTAAACATCTTCGTATGTTACTTCGTAAGCTGTCTGTGTAAAATAACGTGACTGACACAGAGCTTCAGTGCCGAGCCTTGCTCGTTGTTTCTTTATTTTCCGCACATACCAAGTAGGAGCAGTTACTTCAACAAATACGGAGGCCGAAGCACCTCATAACAAAGCGTTGCCAAATTGACAATACATTACATCTCCCCCCCAAAGCATAAAGCAATACCCAAGCTAACCTAAATCACTTTGTGAACACACGGAGATATTACAAATATTAAACTTTTTTTTTTCGTTATGGAATATAGCCTAGAACGAGCACATCCACATGAAACAAACAATTACAACAACATGAGTAACTAGGAAGGAGAGGTTACTAGCACATCACCTCCAAAAGGCATCTTTACCATGCCTTTCCCTGACTACAAGCAAAGCCTGTCCGGAGGTTTCACAACTCTTCCTCGCCTTAGTGTACTGCCCAGTTGGCAGCGTCTGCCTAGCAGCCCCTTTTTCTGTAGGCGGTGACTGGGAGGAAACGGGATGATCCACTGACTTTGGCTCCTCAACACTTTCTGGCTCTGTGATTTCTGTCCATTGATCCTCACATAGCCTGTGACGGGACTCATTGGCAGCTGCTGTGCTCTTGCGAAGATGCTGAATGTTGCGACGATACTCTCCACTTCCACAGTCCACAACATAAGATCTTGGGGCACAATGTGCTTTCACTACAACTCCAGGAGACCACTTGTGACTGCCAGGGTGTAGTGGTTGCACCCTTACTTCATCCCCTGGCTTCAGTGCTGCACGAGGGCCACTTGCCCTCTTGCTGTCGTAGTAAAACTTCTGAATGTTTTTGCTTTCGTCCAGCCGTCGTTTAACTTTAAGAGGGTCGTACGGTGTTGGCTTAAGCAACAGACGAGCAGCAGGCAGGTTGTTACGGGGCCGCCTGCCCATGAGCAGTTGAGCTGGTGATAGGCCTACTGACTCTATTGGCGTTGTCCTGTAGTCAAGCAGCGCAAGGTGTTTTTCTTTAGCCTTAGACCAAAGTTTCTTCACAGTCTGAACAGCACGCTCAGCTTCACCGTTGGAGTGTGGCGTGTGTGGTGACGACGTCTTGTGCAATATTCCATAACTTTGGCAGAAATCCTTGAACACACCCGCTGCATACTGTGGACCGTTGTCTGTTCGAAGGATGGTGGGGATGCCATGTCTGCTGAACTGAGCCTTAAGCTTTTCTATGACAGCACGACTATGTACGTCTTTCAACTTATCCACTTCGATGAATTTTGAGTAGTAATCTACCAGCAAAACGTAATGGTTTCCTTCAAACTCAAACAGGTCCGAAGCTACCTCTTCGAACGGAAGATCGGGTGTTTCAGTTGGCTTGAGTGGTTGCCTAGGCAGCCGGTTTTGTAATTCTGCACACTTGCCGCAGCTCTTTACCATTTGTTCGATTTCAGAACTCATGCCTGGCCAGTACAGGACCTCACGAGCTCTCTGCTTACTCTTCACTATTCCTAAGTGCGACTGATGTATAAGCTTCAGCATGTTGTCTCGCATGGAAGGGGGTACCACTATACGCAAGCCTTTATAGACTACACCATCTGCAACAATTAGCTGGCTTCGAGAGTCCCAATACGGTTGAACTGCAATAGGCGCATCACGCCTGCGCTCTGGCCAGCCTTGTTGGATTGTTTGCTGCAGGCTGCTGAGCTCCTTCTTTGTACAGTTCTGGAGCTCTGCATATTTTTGCTCACTGACTGAAACAAAGTTGAGCATGGAGATACACTCGAAGCCCTCCATTTCTGGTTTGCTGTCTGGCAGGAAAGCTCTAGACAGTGTGTCAGGCAGTTCCATGTCCTTTCCTCGTCTTTACTTAACAGACAGATCATACCACTGCAGACGAAGACGCATTCTCTGTATGCGCATTGGGGTAGAGAGCAGTGGCTTTCTGAAAATATCTTCCAGAGGCTTATGGTCGTTGTACACTGTGACGTGGTTTCCGAATATATAATTGTGGAACTTGACACAAGCATGAACTAGTGAGAGCATCTCCTTCTCAATTTGCGCATAGCGCGTTTCTGTATCCGTCAGTGACCTGGATGAGAAAGCAACTGGATGACTCTCCTGCAGCAGGACAGCACCGAGGCCATTGCTGCTTGCATCACAGAAAATCTCCACAGGCTTGGACGGATCAAAAAAACGTAGCACAGGGGACCTCGTGCATAAGTCCTTGAGTTCGTCAAAGGCTTGCTGTTGCGCTGGTTGCCATGCAAATTCAACGTCAGATTTCAGGAGCTGCCTCAGAGGAGCGTCAACCTCACTGAGGTTTGGCAAGAATTTCGACAGGTAAGTGACGAAACCCAGGAAACGACGGACTCCATCCTTGTCTGATGGTTTTGGCATCGACTTAACAGCTTCTATCTTCGCTGGGTCTGCCCTCAGACCGTCAGATGTTATCAGGTGACCTAGATAGGGCACAGAAGATTTCCTGATGTGGCATTTGTCGAAGTTGAGACTCAGATTGTAGCTTGTTGCTCTCTGAACGACTTTGTGAAGGATCTCATCATGTTCCTTTACAGAAGGTGCTGCAATGAGAATGTCGTCCATGACACTGATTGCGCCGCTGATGCCCTCAAGCATTTCATCCATAATGCGCTGGAAAATTTCCGGTGAGCATTTCAGGCCAAAAGGAAGCCTAAGCCACCTAAATCTACCAATAGGCGTGTTAAAGGTGGTCAGGAGTGATGATGCTTCATCTAGCTCTATTTGTAGAAATCCAGATTTAGCATCCAGTACTGAAAATACTTTAGCACCAGGCATTGCAGAGACAATCTCTTCAATGGTGCGCATTGGGTAATGTTCTCTTTTTATGACCTTATTCAAGTCACTCGGGTCAATGCAGATCCTTATCTTGCCATTACGTACCGCCGCTACCATCGAACTCACCCACTCAGTTGGTTGATTGACTTTTTTGATGTATCCATCTTTAACCATCTCTTGCAGCTTCTCTATTATCTTTTCTTTTAGTGCAGCTGGTTGACGGCGGACAGGATGGACCACACCTTTTGCATCAGGATCAATTTTAATTGTGTATTTGCCCGGCAAGGTTCCCGTAGTGTGAGTCAGCTCTGGATAATCATCTAGCCCAGCTGGTACATTTTGTTTTGCTGACCTCTGACCTGAATGAAACTTTTTATTTTCTTTCATTGCAGGCTGTAGTGCATCAAGGCGCATAACTAAGCCTAAAGCTTCTGCTGTTGCTCCACTGAGCACATTTTCTTGAGAAATGTCCACAACCTCAAATTCTGCTGGTATCTCGGTATTCTTGTAATTAATCAGAAGATCAACTGCAGCTATTGGCCTTAGCTTGTGATTCGAGTAGGACTTTAACACTCGATTAGAGCATTTAAGCTCACCATTGTGCGGAAGCATCTGGTAATGGTTTAAAGTCAGAGTGTTACATTTAGCACCAGTATCAATTCTGAATGGTACTTTTTTTGACAGAATCTCAATATCTGTTGTCCACTTATCATCACTCTGCTCTTCTGTTTGTGTAACATTTATGCTCAGCATCTCTTCATCTTCTGTTTCTGATTGCAGCTGCACACTGACTGTGTTCACTGATTTTTTGCGACATACTGCCACCCAGTGGTTTGGTTTGTGACAGTATGAGCAGACAGAGCCTTTTGCTGGACACCTTCCTTGATTCCACTTATGCTGTGAGTCTTTGCCACAGCTTGAACAGTTTTTTGGACGGTTTGCATGCGTTTCTTTTTGCACATGTCTTTTCTGATATTTCTGATTAGTTTCCTTGTTTGCAGTTTGGTATTTTGTTTTCACCTTTACTGCTTGAACTTGAGATTCTTCTTCTCTGACTATTCTAATTGGCTTTTGTGACAGTTCAAATTGCTGGGCGATTTCAATTGCTTTCGGTAGTGTTAAATCTTCCCCTTTGTCCAACAGCCTCTCTTGGACGCGCTTTTCTTTGACACCCGCTATTATCGCATCGATCAACATATCATCTGGATCGGCATACTCGCAATCCATAAGCAGTAGTTTCAAATCCTTTACAAAGTGATCAAAACTTTCTGAGACTCCTTGCTTTCTTTGTTTATAACGATGCCTGGCTATTCTCTTGTTTTTTCTCGGCCTTACGTAGTTGGCGAATTTGTCCAGAACTGAGGACGGGTCATCTTTCTCACCTTCGCCCCATTGCAGAGTCTTGTATATCTCTCTGCCTTGCTCGCCGATCCATGTGCCCAGCCAGCCTGCACGCTGCTTCGCTGTTTGCTCCGATAGCGGGCCGTCAAAAACGAATGTGACGTGGCTCCGGAATCCTTCAAACTCTTGGTACAAATCAGAAGCATCCCAGTCGATCTTAGGGTGATCAAACTGTGTTAATGCCATTTTTACTTGTCTGTGCCTGACAGACTTCTGACACCATGTAAAATAACGTGACTGACACAGAGCTTCAGTGCCGAGCCTTGCTCGTTGTTTCTTTATTTTCCGCACATACCAAGTAGGAGCAGTTACTTCAACAAATACGGAGGCCGAAGCACCTCATAACAAAGCGTTGCCAAATTGACAATACATTACAGTCTGTGAATGAATAATTCCACAGGACGATACATTCGATTTCATTTCATTCAGGTAATAGATTTTACAACCAAACAGATTATTACGCCACGATAGCACTACTACAAAGTATGACATTACCCCTTTTTTGGACATATACATTAATTTATACATTAAATAAGATATCATTGTCTCATTGAATATCATTGAATGTGTGTACACACACAATGTGTGTGTGTATATTGCACAGGGGCGTGCGAACTCGACTTGAAAACTCGACTATACATATATTATAGCTACATTTACAGAAATAATGCTTGTCTCTTCTGTTTTTGTTGCAAAGATAGCTTATCTAATTATGATAATAATAGTCATTTAAATGAAAAATATCTAAATAATATCATGTTTTATATATATAGGCCTATGTGATCCAAAGTAACTAGTAACTAACTACTTGAGTAGTTTTTTCATTGGATACTTTTTTACTCTTACTCAAGTAACTATTAAGATTATTACTTTTACTTTGAGTAAATATTTCTATAAGTACTTGTACTTTTACTTGAGTACAGTTTTTGGATACTCCCACCTAAAATATGTCAGTGCCATTGTTTTGTCTCAAGATGCACACATAATGTTTGTTTTTTCTTCTAAGGCACATTTTTTAAAGCTAATAACATGCCCTAATTGAACTAAGGCCTAATCCTGGCTTAATCTAAATCTTAAGGTTTTAATGTTAACCCTAACCTTAACCCTAACCCTATCCCTTGTCTATAGACTTTTATTTAACAGCATGGATACTCCAAGGTGTTGACTGCAGTGGTTATGCCTTTAGCGTTGATACAGGACAAAGATCTTCTCACTATGACAGTTTGTAATGTATTTTAGCAAAGAGTGTTTGTATGGATTGTCCCTAAAATAGTCATTTGAATGTATGTCATAAAGATTGTATTTACTCACTTGAAGGTGAGTAAATGACAGCATTTGATTTTTTTGGGTGAAATAAGCATTTATATCCAGAAGAAATGAGAGGAGGAAATTAATATAAAAGGCTTTATTTTCTAATATGGCTTTGCTGTCAAGGCTTTGACAAAAATGTTTAACAATAAATTGTTACTTCATTGTCATTTGTGTTAATCTGTTTTCTGATGCATTGCCTCATTATTGTGAACACTTAAGTCCACACTAAACCACTTTCTAAAGTTTCTGCTGCAATGTTAAAACTTTCAAGCATGTTGCTGCTCTTTTCATTCTTGTTTGACATCATGTCTGGACTATTGCAAAGCTTTCCTGGCTTTTAAATTTACATTAGTCAGCTTTCTTGGAATGTAAGTGCTTTTATTTTCTGTGACATCACTGATTGTGTGTGTGCATGGCCAGAAGAACAACATGACTGAAAGTTTAAATCTGGAGAGCAAAGATGCAAGAGACTACGAATTGTTTAATGCAATAATAAAAGTTTGCTAAAATTATATATCGACAATTACAGAGTTTATATGTAAAAATACAATTAAATGTAAAACTAATAATATTTACTTTAAAATGACAAGGAAATATCTTAGATTGTAAGTATGGATATAAACCTTTTATATAATGAGCTTCATATTTAATTACAGATTAGTATTGTAATTTTACACTACTTTGTATGTAATTTAAGAAAACAGAAACATACCGTATAAATAATACAGTAAATGTCCTGTATAAAAAATAAGCATTACTGTAATTTGCCATTAATGATATAATCCTTAAATTAACAGTCAATTAATTAATTTACAGATATTGTTTGTAATTTTACTAAGTTTTGAATATAATTTTAAATAACAGAAAAATACTCTAAAATTTTTAGAGTTATTTTCTGTAAAATTAGGATTTTTTTTTTACAGTGTACGTCAGGCGACTGTAAATGCACAAAAACTGTTTCCATTGCAGTTTTGCTAAATATTTCTTTTTCGAATTGCCTGAAAAACCTCCTCATGCGAGCGTAAAAACTTTTGTGCGATATATGGGAGTTTTTGCGAAATTGACGTGTTTCCATTGGGCGTATTTTCATTTTCAATTTCAATTTCAATTTGCGGCTGGTGTTCAGAGGAAGATAAGTTGTCCGACTCCTACAGGCATTGACGCTTAGTAGCAAATTAATTCATAGATGTCTTGAATACCCGGTTTAAACTTGCTGGTGCATAGAGGAATTTATACCATATTCAGCACTTGCATATTGTAAAACTACAGTAGTCCGAATGCAACAGCCCAAAGAATCCTCTAAATGAAAAGTATGTTACAGTGAACACAAAAAAAGAGTTGAACTGCAAAAGCAGAGTCGTGAGAGATTGATTCTGTCTCAGCATCAGGTGTTTGTGTTGGTCAGGCCTCAGGACTCGGGTCACATGATCACAGACTCTTCCAGGCAAAGGAAAAACAGTACCACAAAGTAGAATTAACAGCTAACAGTTTATGGTTCCCGGAACGTTCTGGGAAAGTTCGTTTTTGGTTGCGGGAACATTCCCTTAAGGTTTTGTTTAGGTTTTGGCTCCCATGGAAAGTTTTCTTAACGCTCAGGGAACGTTATAAACCTGAGGGAACGTTCCCTAAACGTTAGTTTTTGGTTTGGTACAAACTAACCTTTAGAGAACCATAAACTAACGTTCCCTAAATGTTAGTTTTTGGTTTGGTTCAAACTAACCTTTAGAGAACCATAAACTAATGTTCCCTAACGTTCCCTAAACGTTTTTGGTTTGGTTTGGTTCAAACTAACCTTTAGAGAACCATAAACTAACGTTCCCTAAACTTTTTTGGTTTGGTTTGGTTCAAACTAACCTTTAGAGAACCATAAACTAACATTCCCTAACGTTCCCTAAACGTTAGTTTTTGGTTTGGTTCAAACTAACCTTTAGAGAACCATAAACTAATGTTCCCTAACGTTCCCTAAACGTTTTTGGTTTGGTTTGGTTCAAACTAACCTTTAGAGAACCATAAACTAACATTCCCTAAACGTTAGTTTTTGGTTTGGTTCAAACTAACCTTTAGAAAACCATAAACTAACGTTCCCTAAACGTTTTTGGTTTGGTTTGGTTCAAACTAACCTTTAGAGAACCATAAACTAACGTTCCCTAAACTTTTTTGGTTTGGTTTGGTTCAAACTAACCTTTAGAGAACCATAAACTAACATTCCCTAACGTTCCCTAAACGTTAGTTTTTGGTTTGGTTCAAACTAACCTTTAGAGAACCATAAACTAACATTCCCTAACGTTCCCTAAACGTTAGTTTTTGGTTTGGTTCAAACTAACCTTTAGAGAACCATAAACTAACGTTCCCTAAACGTTCTGTGTTAGTGACAACTCTCGTCCAACACAAACTCTTCCTCTCAGATCGAGTCCATCTGTCGTTGATATCATCATTCAGTCTAAACTGCCTTATTGTACATTGGTTTGAGCACATCATTAAAAACAAGTGTGAATAATTCTAAAGTCGTTGTGTGTGAACGATGACATCTGTGTTGCAGTTGTGTTGTGTTTAACTCGTGTCTGTCTGTCTGTAGCGTTGTCAAACACAAGTACATCACAGTGCGAAGTGAGTTTTAGTGAGTGAGAATGTGTTGTTTGCAGAAAGAGTGCATGATTTGCTAACCTGCCTGAACTTGTTTGAGGTTTTACAGAAAGAGTGATTTATTCAACAAATGGGTTTGGGCCTTTGAGAATGTGGAGTTTTAGCAATTCAGAAAAACTGCAAAAAGTGAAATAAACCAAATGACCAATACGATGTGTTGATATCACTGGAGAATTCTGTAATTTTTCTGTTATAATGTCATTTCCACCACATCTCCAATTATGCATTTTGTTTGATAACTCAGAAATGGTAAATTTTTTGTAACAAAAAAATTAACAATTTCGAAGCTAGAATTGTGTAAATCCAAAATACACCCAAGTTTCTCTCAAAGATATGAGCAATTATTCCAGTAATGTTAATACAACATTTGTTCAAAGTGATCTGGTCATTCATAATGTTCTCAAAACATTAGCACAAAAACATTATTTTTATACTGTTTATAGACATTTTTTTAAAATGTTACTACTAATGTAGCAACATAAAAAATATATATAAAAAAATATAAAATGGAATGTTCCCTTAACGTTATAAAACTTTCATAACTTAATGGTTTTAGAGCTAAATGTTTTCCGAACAAATGGGAACATCCATCAAGGACAAATTACTGGATGTTATGAACATTTTGTTCTCAGAATATTTTCCCTCAACGTCATGAGAACATTCATCAAGTAAAACAACATCAGAAAGAATGTTTCTCCAAAGACTTTATACAGTATATAAAGGGACTTTGGTTTCTCTGAACATCATGAGAACGAACATCTATGGAAGCTTGTTTCTGCCATAAAATAAAAAATAAAAAAGGTAAATGCTTTTTATCTCACAATTTTGACTTTTTTTTCTCTTTTTTCTCTTTCTTCTGATCTGACTTTGTAACGCAATTAGTTATAAAGTTATAAAGTCAAAATTGCGTGATATAAAGTTGCAATTGCGAATTATAAAGTCAGAATTGCATGATATAAAGTTGCAATTGCAAGTTAAAGTCAAAATTGCGTGATATAAAGTCGTAATTGCGTGATATAAAGTCAGAAATGCGTGATATAAAGTCAGAATTGCGTGATATAAAGTCACAATTGCGAATTATAAAGTCAGAATTGCGTGATATAAAGTCACAATTGCGAGTTATAGTCAAAATTGCAAGATATAAAGTCAAAATTGCGTGATATAAAGTCGTAATTGCGTGATATAAAGTCAGAATTGCGTGATATAAAGTAAAAATTGTGAGTTAAAAAGTCAAAATTGCGAGTTATAAAGTCAAAATTGCGTGATTTAAAGTCACAATTGAGAGTTATAAAGTCAAAATTGCGAGATATAAAGTCAAAATTGTGAGGTAAAAAGTCAAAATTGCGAGTTAAAAAGTCAAAATTGCGAATTATAAAGTCAAAATTGCAAGTTATAAAGTCAAAATATCGTGATATAAAGTTGCAATTGCGAGATATAAAGTCAGAACTGAGAGATATAAAGTCAGAATTGAGAGATATAAACTTTTGCGAGTAAAAGTATGTTTATTTCTCGCAATTTTAACTCTATAACACGCAGAGTGTGACTTTTAAATTTAAACTTGCAATTGGGGGATAAAAAGTCACAATTATCTTTTAAAAATGTTTTATTCTGTGGTGTAAGAATAAAACGTTTATTCTTGTTTACGTTTAGGAAGCTTGCTCATTCTAACAAGCTTCCATACATATCAAATACTGATGATGCAAATTCAAATGAAATACAAATTCTAAAAGTGTTATTTAAAGGTGGGGTGTGTGATTTCCAAAATGGCCGGCAGATTTAGAAAATACACAACTCAAAAGGTCCTCCCTTCTTTCCTCCAACGCCGGCCCTGACTCCACCCACTCGAAGAACATGGACGCGCAATCATGAGCGAGCGAAGACTCAGATGCGGAGACTCAGCCCTGGCGTCTGTACAGCGGTCTTCTATTCAAAGCAGGATTCATAGCGATGTGCGTTGAGTATGGGCACGGAGGGGTCACGGCACCACCGCGAGGGGGAGGGGGGTACGAGTTTGATTGACGGACTTACTGTCCAATGATTCTAGGTGGTCTTGGAAATGATTGGCTCGAGTCCTGCCCCTTCCACAGATGATTAAATTGCTTAATTTTCATTTCAGTGCTTCTAACTCAGTGGCTAGGATTTCAAGTGATTTTGAAAAAATGGACAAAAAAGAGAATCACATATCCCACCTTTAAAGAGCGTTTTATTTGAACCTTTCTAAAACCCCCAGTGGAAGTGTTTGGAGTGAGCGCTGCGTTTTCACAGCTGTGTTTGAGTTGGTGTTTGTCAGAGAGTGTGTCTCCCGTCTCCTGATCCCGTCTCCGGCACGCAGGAGGACATTAGCTGGTGGTGGAGCCCATGAAGGCTGTCTGCACACATGACTGCCTCTAGTTTGGGCTTCAAATGTCATTTTCTACGCTACATTTCTCAGCCTACGCAGACCTGGGCTTCTGTACCAATTTAGACGTCAACCCTTGACATTTTTCAGAGTTACTCGCCCACCCCGGATCTTTCTCCTGGTTTCTGTGTGTACGGGAGAACCGGGTTGTCCACATCAGGTGCTGAGAGTGAGTCAGGTCAGACTGGTTATCTGTGTAATTGCAGTCATCTACTCAACGCATCAGTGAAGGATCCAACTCCTCCCATTTAATCATAAACGGTTTCAAATACTGTTCATGAATCACAGCTAAAGTTCATACACCAGACGAGAAATCGCTCATTGCACCATTAGCATTATGGGAAGGAAATGACGTGGTGAAAATGACTATTTTCTCTTATTTACCTATTATATTATTAGGTGACACTTTATTTTAAGGTGTCTGTGTTACAGTGTAATTATATATTTAAGTACAGAATAATATTAAGTAACTACATGTACTTACTATAGGGTTAGGGTAGGATTAGGATTTGTTTGAGGGTTAGTTGCATGTAATTATGCATAATTTACTGTTATTACTACGGTAAGTACATGTAACATATGTAACAAGGACACCGTAAAATAAAGTGTTATTATCTTATTACACACTTTTTGCACAGTTTGCCATTACAGGAATAAATTACATTTTAAAGTATATTACAGCATTTAAATTGTAATAATATTTTACAGTATTACGTTTTTACTGTATTTTGATCAAATATATGTAGCCTCAGTGAGATTAAAAGACCACTTTCAAAAACATTACAAAACCTTTTTGTTTCCAAACCTTTGACCGGCATGATTGCATACACATATATAAAGAATGAATGCATGGATAAAAGTTTTGATGTTACCAGTATATAAAAAAAGAAGAGAACTGCTTTTTAGAGTCTACAAAATAAAAACAATCACTGGTAAAACATCTATGTTTTTTTATTGTTATTGCATAGGCCTATACATATTATTATTGTATATTAAATATAATAACATGATTCATAATATAAATAATATATCTATAAATAATATTATGTGCACGCTTTTTGCACAATTTGCCATTACAGGAATAAATAACATTTTTGAATAAATTACAACAGAGATCAGTTCAGTTAAATTGTAATAATTTTCAAGCATTATTGAAGACACCTGATGTTAATTTTAATAATAATTTTAATTTTAAGTCACCATTATGGTGATCAGTGTGTGTTTTAGTTGGGCTCTTGACCCTTAAATGTTTAACTCTACATTTTGTTTGATTGCTGTTACTCAGTAACAGCCGGATGAACAAATAGAAAAGGTCATCTGATGGTGTCGGTTGTGTTTTAACATAATCATTATTTCACAATCATTTGACTTGAATCACTAAACTCACGTAGAGTGTAGTTAAGTGTTAAAATTACGGGTTTTCTCCTTCAGTGATTCTGCCTTTTAACATCAGGTGTCTTCAATAATGCTCAATTAATCACTTAATTATCTCATTAACTTTAACACTGCTTCAGTGTTTATATGAGTCCACATTGGGCCAACTCAAAATTTTTGGTGCAAAACGTTTTTGCATGTTGGAGAGGCATATTTTTTTTTTACAGTGAACCACTGACTCATTTGGGTCTGTTCTGTCAAGCAGTTTTATTGGTAAAGTACTCTTCACAATATACAACACTCAAAAGAGACAGAGGAAAGAGTGCAACTGTCCTCGTAATTGAGATTCTCCCAGCAGTTTATTCCACATGACAAGCGTTTTCCCACACAAACACCCTCCAGAGTTTCTTCGGCTGAAGTGTTTATTATTCTGGAGCGTTTGGACGTTCAAACTGACTGTCAGCAGAATCTCTCGCTTCATCTCCAGATCTACAACTCATTTCCATGCAAATGATCTTCACATTCTTCCAAACTGAGCAACGGACCACCATTACACTGCAACACGAAGTGGGCGAAAACACAAGCCGAGCTTTAATGCTGATGTTAGATTAGTTTCTCTCGACACATCCACACACACACCATCTACAGAGAACAGCATCTGGATTGAGGTCAGAAACTAGACCATCTCTATTAGTTTGTGTGTGTTTGATGGTTTTCAGGAGCTCAACTATCACTACTGTACGTACAGTGATGAGACAAACTGATGTAACATATAGGCCTACTTTCTTTTATTATTGCAAATCACAGACGTAGATGAGAAAAAAACATTTTCTCCTATAGATCAATTTAATTAAATGAGCAATTTGAGACTTTTAATTTCAGATGTTTCTCCTGAGAACTTCATTGAATGTGCCTCATCTGAAGTTACAGATCTCAACAATGTCTGATCCTGCGGAAAAAAAAGAAAACTAAAACTAAAACCAGCTTAACTGATTTAAACCTGGATAAAAAAATCTGCTAAAAAAGGCCAAAAGTGATCTAAAACCAGCATGTGAGACCAGATTAAACCAGCTTGGTTTTATCTGTTGTTCAACAGGGTCAAACCGCTCAGGAGTTTCCCGAAAGCATCATTAGCCAACTATGGTCGCAAGTTCCGTTGTTACTAATATAGTCTAATAGTAATTATACTAATAGTCCAATGATTTGGTGTTTCCCGAAACCATCGTTCAAACGAACATTTGCAAACAGCATTGGAGCGACAGATCTCCTGTGGTTAGAAGCATAGTTTCTAGTTTGCATACATGTGGACTTAATTAATAAATAAAAAATCCTTATTTTGAGCAAAATAAGCAAGCTGACATTCAGTACAATCTATATATCTTATTTAGAATACATACAAATGTCATTTACGCCTTTTAGTTTGTCAAGAGATTTAAAGCACCGTCGTTAGAGACTGCGCATGTGCGGACGTGCTCTGTGTAAGAACGAGCCTATGATTGAATTTGGAAATAAAGCAAAATAACTGAAAAAAATTAGAAATAGCGCTCAGATGCCATGTGTGTAATTTATAGTAAAACATCTAGCATTAATTCGATCTCAAACAGTTTAATTAAAATAAGTTATTAATCCACCATGTGCGTGACGTCATTAACCAACATGGTTGAACGACCAATTTGCGACAATATGTTTCGGGAAACAGTCGTGACTAGCTAGTTGATTTCTTCAACGATGCATCGTACTATCAGCCTGTTCTCACGTAAATGCGTCTCTATAACACGCATGGTGTATTGTCGTGTAATATATACGCGAAAATGAGTTTTTACGTGCATATGAGACGCGGTTTTTCGCGTGCATTTGATACGCAGTTCATTTGCGTGTAATACACTCGCACCCCACACCACTAATTCTACCCAAGCGTATAATACACACGCACCCCACACCACACCTAAACCTACCCTAACCAACCAATGCGTATCATATGCATGTAAAAACTCACTTTAGTGTATAAATTACACGACAATACACATGCGTGCTATAAAGACGCATTTAGTGTGATTTAGGGTTGGTACTATGGTAGTGAAGCAGCGAGTTATGTCGTTGTACGGGAAACGCACTCCAGCTTAGGCTGGTTTTATGTTGTTCAACAGGGTCAAACTGCTCAGATTTGCAGTACATCTGCAAAAGTCACAAATCTCAATACGAACTCAAAAATGTTTCAGCAAGTTCTCTCAAGACCAACTGATCTGAGCTGCAATCCACATTCATTTTATCCAGCTTTATTTTGCAGTGAGTAAGTGAGCTATTTTCTGTGAATGTGCTGATTTATTAGTTGCTAAATGAGTAGCAAAAGTAATAGGCTGAATGCTAAAACTATCAAACCAGTGCTTTTATGTTTATAATAATAAATTAAAACAATATGATATTAACAAATACCAGTTTTCACTAATGTTATAACCCGGCTCAGAGGTTATGACAAAAAAGAGAGATGCAATAATTAAATCAAAAGATAACCAATTTATTTACCCAAACAAAACCACGATTAGGCAGAAACAAAAACATAAGAAAAAAAACGTGTGGGTTTCTCTCTCTCTCTCTCTCTCTCTGTGGGAAGGCAAGCTTTTATCAGGAAGAGAAAACACAGGTGTCCTCCATCCACCCTCAGGACTGCCCCCCCACTGAAAAACAAAGATAGCAAAGACAGGTATGCAGGCCGTCACACTAAAAAGTCACATAACACACTCTTATACAGGTAAAATAACAAAAAGCGAAGCCTCCGGCCCCCCGGAAGCCTCTTCAGATGGTCCCGCTGCTCTTATACGCTACCAGCTCTATGTGCTTACTGTACGACTCATTTGTGTGTTTTTATTCCTTTGGAAGATTTTACAGAAACACAACTTGTTTATACAAACATGAAAAGGCGACTAATTTAATTCTGCTGGTATTTTGCCAACAACCGTGTTATTTCTATTGACAGAATTAGTTGTGAGTTATGAAATTTTTTTAAGTTTGCATGCATTTAACATGAAATAAAAAATATATTGTGTTGTTTTATTAGTGACGCCGGGTCCGCCGGATCTAGACTCACGTTCAGCTGTTGCTGGAAGCCAGTGAGTATAGTTTATAAAGTTACAAATATACACTGTAAAAAAAGATTTGTTCAATTTACAGTAAAATACCGGCAGCTGTGGTTGCCAGAAATTTACCGTATAAAATACGGTAGCAAGATTTTACAGACTTAAAATTTAAAATGTACAGAAATAAACCATATTTCATTATCTGATATTATGTTAATTTACAGACCTATTGAAGTATTAGTATCTGTTTTGTACCAGTGTAATACACTGACAACCAACAATCACAGCGGAGATGAGAGTCACATGATCAACCAAAGCTCATCATAAGCAGATCTTCCACAAGACAGTTAATACTAATATATAGAAGCTGCAAAAGTGTGATTCGCACAAACATTAAACACCATCATGGTAATAAACATTAATTTAACAACATTAAATGTAACATAAAACACTAATGTACATAACTGATTAGAAATAAGACTAAGAAAACTATGAAGAAACAGTTAATTCAACAAAAATACATCAAATGTGAAGTGTCACGCAGGGAATTGTGGGAATGACAATTTACGGTTTTTCACTGTTAATTATACAATGAGTTGTTCTTTATCACTTTCAAAAACTTGTACATTTAACGGTATTTTACAGTAAAATTACATTAAATGTACCATTAGATCTATCACAGTTATTTACCGTAGAGGAAACTTTGTTAACCAATTAACAGTTTTTCACTGTAGCATTTTTCGATTAAAATCACGGTCATTTTTTACAGTGTAGATTTTTTATTTATTTATTACAAAAACGCATGGATTCACTTCAGAAGGCCCTTATTAACCCCTGTGGATTACTTTAATGACGGATGGATGCGCTTTTTAGGGCTTCAAAATTCAGGCACCATTCACTCCCATTATAAAGCTGTGAAGAGTCAGGATATTATTTCTTTATAACTCTGATTGTGTTTGGCTGAAAGAAGAAAGTCATATACACCAAGGTTTGAGGGTGAGTAAATTATGGGATCATTTTCATTTTTGGGTGAACTATCCCTTTAAGCAAAACGGAGATAATGTAAAATCTTTGGTTTCAATGTTCCAGAACCTCCAACCAAACACACGGACCCCAGAGCAAGAAAATCCTCACATGTAACGGGATGATGAACGGCTGTGAGTCCGTAACACTTTCTCTGGAGGGGATTGAGATGCCAGAGTAATGGAAGACCACGACCAGAACTTCTTCCTCAGGCTAATGGGCCAGAAAGCCAAAGTCTCATTTTTAACAGACCTTTTGTCTCCTCCCCTCGGGCTCTTTGAGGACACGAATAATGCCTTGGCTCACCCTAACGATCCACATCTACAGAGCTTTACCTGGAATGGTGTTGATCCGCACGATTCGCCAGCTTGAATCTGTGGCATTTCCAACGCTGGAAGGCATGCATGAACAAATGATCTTTCACGTTAAAGATCATTCACGGCTAATTATTATTTTACTTAGTACTTTTATCTTGTTTTCAGTGCAAATATCAAAAAATTCTTAAATCAAGATGCATTTACTAACTAGATGAGTAAAATGACATGAGATATCTTGTTTTCTGAGAGGAAAAATAATCTAGATTAAGTGAGTTTTTGCTTAAAACAAGCTAAATGATAATCTTGTTTATGTTTGAATTAAGATTATTTTTCTGAACCCATTGGCAGATCATTTTTCAAACTATAACTCACTTAATTTTGATTTATTTCCCCAGAATGTAATCTAGTTCATGTAGTTCCCCTTATGTAATTTTACTCATCTAGTAAATGCATCTTGATTTAAGAATCTGCAGATATTTGAACAAGACAAAAATACTAAGTAAGAAAAGCATTTTGATGTGAAGTTTAGTTTCAATAAATCTGCAAGCGGAGCACAAACCCGTGACCCTGCACCGTCTGGATGTGTGCGGTCGTCCCCGTGACCCTTGTTCAACATGCACTTCTGAGCAGAACTTCAAACAGGTAGAGGGGTAAGTGTGGCGGTGCCGGGGGCAGAAAGCAGCCCAACATCCAGCATTAATTCCCTTTGATGTGCAACTTTGATCAGAACCAGATATAGCCTAGTAATGCTGCAGTCGTCCGCTCTCCATTACCCGAGACACCAGCATGCGGATTATGAAACAGATATAACGAACCGCCTCTGAGATGAACGATAACGGACAGATTCCTGCTGGTATTACTGACCTACTTGGGTTTGAGTTCAAGTGCACTGAAGCACATACTTCTGATTTCACCGATATTATAATACAGAAGTAGGCTGGGCAAATCATAATAATAAACGTTCAAATCATTCAAACTGCACTGAAAATGAACAATTTTCTAATGCTTATTTATATATGATAGGCTATTAAATGAAGAACATGATGTCATAAAGTAGTCATCACTTCTTTGGAGGGAAAACACCTTGGGAAAGTGAGTGAGATTCATTATTATTTTAACTGTCTATGTTTACCAAGTCTTACAAATCAACTTAAGTACGTCCACCCTGTTAAGGGAAATATGGAAAAAGTTAGTAGAAAAAACATATTTGTAAAATTATATGTGTTTTAAAGATCATTCAATTCTTTATTTGATAAACCTTAGCTTGTTTCTGCTCAGACACGGTGCAGTGACTGATTTCAGATCAGAATGTCCACTCTGTTAATGACCAGCCTGTTTAATCAGAGGACCTAACGGAGAGTGTGCATAGTGATTATGAAAGTAATTTGTGTAGTAGTGCATTTCATGTTTGTTGGCAATGTTTTGCATATTGTTTCCCATCTAAATCCAATTCAAAATAAAGTAAACCATGTTAATATTTTTCCACCCTAATTATTAGTTTGTCGACGCTCTTTTCAGATTGTCAACCCTGTTATTTTGTCCAGCCTGTTATTATTTTGTCAACTCTGTTATTATTTTGTCCACCCTTTTATCAGTTTGTCCACCCTGTTATGAATTTATCAACCCTGTAATGAGTTTGTCCACCCTGTTAACAGTTTATCAACCCGAATAATCATTTTCCACCCTGTTATTATTTTGTCCACCGTCTTTTCAGATTGATAACCCTGTAATTTTCTCAACCCTGTTATTATTTTGTCCACCCTATTATTTTGTCCACCCTGTTATTATTTTGTCAACCCTGTTATGAGTTTGTCCACCATGTAATGAGTTTGTCCACCAACCCTGTTAACAGTTTATCAATCCGGATAATAATTTTCCACCCTGTTATTATTTTGTCCACTGTCTTTTCAGATTGACAACCCTGTTATTATTTTGTCCACCCTGTTATTATTTTGTCAATTCTGTTATTATTTTGTCCACCCTTTTATCAGTTTGTCCACCCTGTTATGAGTTTGTCAACCCTGTTAACAGTTTATCAACCCGGATAATAATTTTCCTCCCTGTTTTTTATTTTGTCCACCGTCTTTTCAGATTGACAACCATGTTATTTTTTCAACCCTGTTATTATTTTGTCCACCCTGTTTGTCCACCCTGTTATTATTTTGTCAACCCTTAATATTAATTAAAATACCCCTGCTAACAAAAATATAGTCTGTGTTCAGATAAAGTTAAAAAACATGAATTCTAAATTCTAAAAACATTACATCACTATGTGCAGTTTTTTTTTAAATGTCTTTTTTTAAAAAAAAACTCAGTTAGGTGAATGTTTGTCATTCTGTAAACACAATGTTCTCTGAACATTTTGAAATAATAACATTCAAAAAACTTTAGCCAACATTCTGAGAATGTTCCCTGTTGGCAAAGTGGCATGTACAATTTAAATAACTTTACAAAATCCGTCTTAACTGCACTATTCACAACCGACTTGTTTATTTTACATTTCTTTCCTTAGATTTTTTTCTACATGGAGTAACAACAAGACAATTAGTTAAAATCCTGTGAGGTTGTCTTCCCAATTTATGCCAAAATTATGTAATGAATGAAAGTGTAATGCAAGGCAATATAATAAAATATAAATGACTAGAAATAGATTAGTACGTAAAAATGCTTAAGTTTACCACTTGTACAGTAAACACAACTTTGCTTGGTCATTCATGTGCTCCTAACTCATACAACTAGCCTAGGAAAACCCAGACAACTTCCGGCAAATTTAGATTTGCTCTGCAAGTTAGTCTGGCAAAGAGCTCATTCAAGCCCATTTCCAATCCGGCACCAATCAGAAACGTTGGGGCGGGCTTTACATGATGACGACAGCGCAGGGACGGTGAAGCAGATTTTGTACATTACAAAGATGGATGCCGCCGTGGAACATCACTCGTTCGAATCAGCTATCCCGTCTGTTTTCAGCGATTTGAACGTTTCCTTTTTGTTAAAAACCGAGCTAAGAACAACACTCTGAGATGTTTCTCCGTCGCTCTGCATACGTCATCTCCTTCATCGCTCTGATTGATTTTAGGTCTATCCAGAGGCGTTTGAGCGACGTCCGTTGGTGACGCCCCTCTGGAAATTATTTGTCTATGAAGCTTTGCCAGACCCTTACTCAGTTACAACTGAGAATGGTCTGGTTTTAACCAGGCTATCATACAACGATATTTCAGCATCCAATTGAAGTCGGCATTAGTATTAATTTAAAACAGAGTAATTTCACTTGACTTATTCCAGCTTACAAGACTTCCATCTATTCCCTTTTAATGAAAGCACCCACATATTATTGCTGTGATAATCCTCGTCAAGCTCAGAGTCGCCTGTGATAGATATATCTAATGATCAGTGAGTGTAGTCTTCCGTTATCTCAGGAACAGTTCACTCAACAGTTTCCAACACAAATCTTTCAGGATTCTGGGCTAATGAGGCATCTGGAGTATTACAAAGAGCAAGACATACAGTCGACATCTTCGTCAGTCAAAAAGAACCATGCAAAGCACAACAGGTGATGGGAAATCCAATCAGTCTCTTGACAGCGATACAGGAGACGTCGGTGAAATGAATAAGGTCGAAACGCAGTTCCTGTGTGAGATCTCTTATTAATCGTAATGAAAGTTCAAGCCCTGCGTCTAATATGGTTATACCGTCTTTCAACATGTAGGCTAAATCATTCATCATGCATTTAAAACCCAGTAGCCTTTTATTAATAATCATTAGCAAGAGTCTAAAGTGATTTCAGAATATGTTAAGTTACTGGTGTCCCTGGTTGTGATTTGTTATCACAACATTTTTTCTTGAGTCAAATCAACTAAGATAATTTATGTGGTTCAGATAACATAATATTTTGAGTTTCTGTTAGTTAAACCAATCTGCATGTTTTAATTTGAATGAACTTAAAATGATAAGACAACCAGGTTTCTTACTTTTTTAAGTTAAAACAACAATATATTTCAGTGTACTGGTCATTTTCCTTCAATCCCTGTTGGAAAAACAGATTCATAACAGAGTTATAACTTTGTGAGAATGGTTTGTTGGTTTATTATCTGTATTAAAGGCAATGGAGGTTCATGAGGGGATTTTTTGTCCATTCCATAATTGCATCCCTTTACAGCAGAAAAAGGATTCACACACCAAAGAAGGCGGAGTCTCAGGCCACACCCACTTATTACATCATCATCACGGACCAATGGTGGTTCGAAGCTTACCAGCCAGGGCAAACTTTTACGGAAAGCTATTTCGAACTCCCGAAACGAACTTCTTTAGGCCTGAGTCTGTTCGCAATTTTGGTTGTAGTTCCACCAGAGTTCCACTGGGGGCGATCGCCCGAGTGCAGAATGAATGGGAGTCTATGGAGCTAGAGGCTAAATGTGTCTCTTTCACACGATTGCCGTTGAGAAATCTCAGATTTGATTGTAGGTTTTCAAGTTCAACATGGGTTATAGGTCGAAAGTTGAATGAACGAGTATTTATGTCCTTTTGATTTCTTACAGGATGAGTTGTTGTTGCCCATAACACGCTAGCATTCTGCTAATGGACGCTGATTGGTCAGTGAAGGACTGATTACGACCAGAGATACCGCTTGATGGCATCGTGGCATCCGAAGCGGGACCAGAACGTTAAGGCGGAGTTGTGACTGAAGTGACTGAAGGATTGCCGTAAAGCAGGATCTCTGGTCGTACGATGTGTATGATGTCATTGACATTTTAAAATACTTTTTGAAGCACTCAAAAGTGACTCTAAAAAATCTAGCAATGTCCCAGCAATCTTCTTTCGAATACAACATTCAAATTACTAGACAAAAAATTATCTCCTGAGAAAAGTGGATTGAGGGGTATAGCTCCATAGACCTCCATTCATTCTGCACTCGTCCTGTGAGCGCCCTCATGTGGAACAGAGAGGAACTGCAACAGTTCAGAAGCCGGAAGTTTACTGGGAGTGGGAGTTCTCCCATTATTAGACATTCTCTGAAGAACCATTTTCAGTTCCCCAAAGAACCTTTCAGCAAGCAGTTCTTAAAATAACTACTTTTTATTGTTGTGAAGAACATTCTAATAACCTAAAGAACCTGTAGTGCAATGGAAAAATTCCATGGGTGTTAAATATTATTTTTAAGAGTGCAGCAAAAAAAGGGGTTTCACTTTATTTGGATGGTCCCTTTCACACATTCTGTTGTCTATAAGTAACGTTGCTCCTACATGTCTACTAACTCTCATTAGAGTATTAGTTGAGTATTAATAGACTGGTAGGCTTAGGGTTAAGTTAAGTTGACATGTAGTTGCAAAGTTACTTATAGTCAGTAGAGTGTCTGTTGGAGGACCATCGCAATAAAGTATATGCAGATATTAAGCAGACAGTCTACTAACACTCCAATGAGAGTTAGTTGACATATAGTTGCAAAGTTACTTATAGTCAAAAGCACGTTCAAAAGGGACCATCAAAGGGGACCAGGTTTTTAGATTATTAAAATGTTCTTCACACTACGAAATAAACAGTTCATTTCAGAATAATGCTTCTGTATTCTTCATTTGAAACTTTTATTTTAAAGAGGTTTTCCAAAAGCATCGTTACTTCACTATTATATATAGTTATGCATTTCTCGACACCATAGTTGAGAACATGGTCCTGCCCTCGACCTGCGTTTTGAAGCATCGTTTCTCGTTAAAATGACGTGAACTTTGTAAATCAGTGAAGCTTCAAAACACGTTGTGGTGTTGAGATTGCCAGCCTTTATTGTTTTCCTTCAGGATGAGATTATGCAGTAAATGAGTCTGGCGTCTGGAAGCGTGCGGATCATCCCAAACCTCATTTAAAAGAAACCTCTGAATCCTCTTCGGTCTTCCTTTTATTTCTTTCAAGTGTTCAGTCCTGATGTTTCTGTGGCATTTTTAAACTTCAGTCCTTCAGTCCTGTAACATTAAGCCAGGTGTGTTAAAATATAAAGACTGCAGAGTTTAACTCGCTCAGTGAGATTCATGATTATTGTTGATCCATTAGTTTAATGCCACTCACGGCAACATTATGAATCGCATTCTGTTTGTATTACATGTTAAAGTGGATGGAAAGAAGCCATTAGTTTAGGATAATGACAGAAGAGAAACAGTGCGTTCTCAACCAGCAAAGAACAGAACATTCTAGAGCTGCAAACTCATGAATTTAATATTTCTGCTCACAGATTCCAGCTTTTCTGCTGAACTTTGTTAGGAAATCAATTCAAATGGACTAATCTTCCAAATTTGTGTGCTATGGAAATGTTTAGGATTATTAGAGTTAGTTTAGAAGATACTTCACTACTGTTCAAAAGTTGAGTGAAGAAATATATATATTTTTTCCAGCAAGGACACATTAAAGTAAACACATTTATAATGTTACAAAAGATTCTATTTCAAATAAAAGCTGTTCTTTAGAACTTTCTATTCATCAAAGAGTCCTGAGAAATAACATGTATCACGGTTTCCACTCAAAAACATTGATAATAATAAGCATAAATGTTTCTTGAGCAGCAAATCATCATATTATCCTGATTTCTGAAGGATCATGTGACACTGAAGACTGGAGTAATGATGATCACATAAATTACATTTTATATATATTCACATAGAAAACAGCTGTTTTACATTGGAATAATATTTAAAAAATGTTTTACTGTATTTTTGATCATAAATGCAGCCTTGGTGAGCAGAAGAGACTTCTTCCAGAAACATTAAAAAAATCTTTTAAACGCTAGTCTAAATATTTCACATGATATAAAGGTCATGGTTGAGGTCAACTAAAGGTCAACTATATTTAATAACCTTGGCTGGAAAAGAGTCCCAAAGTTGTTCTTCAGCATTTTTAACTGATATTTCTGATATCAAATCTGTAAAATCATCTGAATTGGTCACTTTTTATATAATGAAATTGCTTCTCCAATAATTAAACTCTTTATGAAGCTTTATTTGGGACAACAGTGAAAGGCTATTTATATTACGGTTTTACTGAACGGCTGATGTATTAAATGTCACGATAATCAGATGGGCAAAATTATTCAAAATCTGTTTCTCTTATTCTCTTAATTCATAAAGTGCAATTTGAGAGGTAATTTATTCCAGGAGAACAATTGGCGACGAATGAACTGTTTAGTTTAGAGTTATAACTTTGTGAGAATGGTTTGTTGGTTTATTATCTGTATTAAAGTCCATTCCATAATTGCATCCCTTTACAGCAGCTTCATCAATATCATCAAGATACATGCAAAACAAAGAGAATAAATATCTATATTTCCATGTGCTTATTCAAAATTTCTACTATCGCTTTCAAAAACATCTAAAAACAAAATGCTTCTGATGATTATCCTTGTTGAATAGTTTTAAACTGTTTTGATAGGCCTACTATTATCTTCCTGGACGTGTGTTTTTGGAAATTCTCTTTGAAAGAAATGAACTTGTTTGTAATGAATGAAATGCTGTAAAGTTGATGTTGTGGGATCTGACAGATGGCGGACAAACAGAGGCCCAAAAATCATGATCTGTCCTGTAAACAAGCATGAAATCAAGACAATTTGCTCTTTGTCTTATTCTATTTGCACATCATTTTTCTCGTCTGTGAGTGTTTTCTGAGGGAGCGCTGCGATTGTTTGTCCATCATTAACAGCCAGAAACTGAAGGTGTTCCTCATTCCTGTGACTCAAAAGGAGACAGTCTGAATATGAGGAATAACATGTGAAAAAGATTTGAGACTCGCAATATTTATTCCTGTAGCTTAATCAGCAAGGTCATGGGTCCGATTCCCAGGGATTGCATTAACTGATAAAATGCAATCGATTTGAATGTGCCAAATGCATAAATGCTTCTCTCTAAAAATTCTAAATCTCATAATTTAGGCTACTCACTTTTATATTCCAAACTATCCTGTTTAAGTCAGTGACAAAAGGTCAGTTATGAAAAGCAAGTCAATAATGAAAAATGCAAAAACGCGCACACACACACACACCGTCCTTATAGGCTACCTCTCCATCTGTAGTGTCTGACACACTCGGCCTCCGTCAGGTTACAATTTGATCAATAGTGACACGATAGTCCCACGCGGCCGCGCGCTCACACTGCGCGTGCCTGTGCCTGTGCGCGCGCGCTGTGTGTTTGAGAGCGGTCAGCATGACGTCAGATACGGAGGAGACGCTGCGTTTACACTTGGCATTACAATGAGATTTATATCCGAACACTGTCCACATACTCAATAAAAATAAAAATAAAGAGTGTATAAACGCGTTTCTGATCGGAATGTTTTCGCATTGTGATCGGATCTCAGTGTAACATTCACGAGGGGACACCATATCAATCCTCTGATAGCAATGCAAGCATTGTTTAATTTAAACCATTATGTTGTATAGCCTAATTCCCAGTAATTCCCAGTACTCCCTGTTATCATTCACATGTTTTTAAATAAAGCAAACAGTAGGCTATCATAAAAACCTGATGATCATGTTCTCTAGCATTGATTTGAGACGATCCGAAGAACATCTGACCCTGTAATGACCCTCATTTAAATTGGCCTACTTACATTTGATTAAACACAAAGAAATAGTGCAAAATATTAAATATTTACATATTAAATATTACATTTATAAAAATGAATTAAAGCTATACGGAAATATTTAAAGTAGCAATTAGCGCTTGTCTTTTCTTCCCTATTATGAAATATAAACGGCTTCTGGAACAAGAACAATGTGGGCGGGGCTTGATTGTGTTTGTGGGGAACTGATTGGATGGTTGTGGTTTGCTATTGGCTGATCTCATGTGAGTGACAGGTTGCCCCGCCCACATCATCAGAGAAGAGATGCTGCAAGAGGAACTTATTCTGATCCAAGATTACCAGGAAAATGATTTTAAAACAATAATGATGTTGAGAGATAAACCGTTTAGCATAAATACTGCAACATTCCACAAAAAGAAAAGGATTGCCAATTTTAATTCATGTTGACTTGTAAAAGTGCGCATGTAAAAGTTAGTCTGTTCTATGACAGTAGTTCAATAGCTCACCCTTCGCATTTACATTCAGCGTCTGCTTCGACACGAGGCCGGGTGAGTAAATGATCATCTATTCCTGTAAAGAACAACTGTTGCATGTAAATCATGTGAACTAAAGAACGACTTGACAATATCATGTCATGCTGAATCAATAAACTCGGCTGTATGGACTGATTAATAATGGTCCAATGGCACGGTGTGAGAAGTCTTGTCATATTGATGTCTAGATTCCTTCACGCCGTCTTTCCAGCTGTAATTGGTCCCGACTGGAGTTATGTGACGCTCATGATGTCCACTCGGCGTTTGATTACGGTAAGATCTGACAGACGAGCATCAAGCCCTCAGGACACACACACACACACACACCAGAGCCAAAACCTGCTGAAACACGGCTTTACTTTCTCCAGAAACTGCTTCGACATCCTTCACCGTCTCAGATGCTTCTCCTGAAATGAGGAGCAATAAAACTGACCCAAAGTCGTCGTCCATCAGCAAGAGTCTCGAGATAAAAGATCATTTAATCTTTTGGTGATTTAGGTTGGTGTTATGAACTTGGTGAAGATCACATCATAATGACATATTGTCTTGCTTCTTTGTTTCGATATATTTGAGACGACTCGGGGTCAAAAGGTCGAGGTTTGTTGTCCCTGAATCGACATTAAAAGCAAGTTTCACTTTGAAGGAAAAGGTCACAAAATAAAAAATAATTTGATATTCTGTAGTCGTTTGGATATTCGCAATATTTATGAATACCTATATTAATAAAATCCCTGAATAGTGTTACCTGACCAGCTCTTCGTTTATATTACATTCTCACAAATTTGATTTGATTCAACCCACTGATTCTGTGGGATTCAGTTGCTGATTGAAAACCGGATCATAAATCTATAGGGATTCACTATAACATCATGCTGAAACAAACACATATAAAACAGACCCTGTGTTTTGCACAGACCATACAAAATTTGTATTCTCATCCATATAAAAGAATTAAAAAAAACAATAACAACAACAATCTAATAAGATTTTTTATAATCTTAATCTTTTGTATTCATGGAATATAAATACCATGATATATGAATATGGTAATACCTAGTAATACATTTTGCTCAGTTTGAAATGCACATCAAATTTGCAAGTGACAGTTTCTGTCTCTTAGAAAACATTTTAAGATTATTAAGCTTTTGAATATGGAGAATGCAATGCAACAAGCTCGTTGCAAAAAAATAAAATAAATAAATAAAATGTTTTGATTATAATTATTTTTAAATATTGAAAATGACATCTAAAATAGTTCAAATGGACTATTTTACCCAATATTTGTGTGCTTTTCATTGGAGTGACTCAACATTTTTTTAAATGTTACTAGTTTCGGAACGTTCAGAGAACATTCAAAAGTAACATTCCCATAATGTCAGCAACATTCTAAAATGGAATGTTTTCTTAATGTTCACTTAAAGGAGAACTCCGGGCAATTTTAACATTGAGCTTTTTTTGTACATTTGGAGTGCTGTCACTGTCAGTACAGAGAACAACGACTAAAATCGGCGTTGCCTACACCGTGTTTTATTCTTTTTAAAATGTGCACCCTGTTGACTTCAATGGGGCGTTTTAAACCTGCTTTTAGCCTCTTAACATCCTTGATGTGTCATTCCAAGTGCACAGCCATGTGAGTGGTGTTATTAAGAGTGAACACGGTCAATCTGACTGCAGTAGATGTGAAATATATTAATAAAAATGATGTTAATTCAGCCAGCTCACATACCTGTATTTACTTCCTGTTTTCGGTCGAAGTCCACAGTAGTCGATTGTCGAGTTCGCGCGCGCCACTAGTTACCAATGATCGTGCGCGCGAACTCGACAATCGATTTTTGTCGTTGTTCTCTGTACTGACAGCACTCCAAATTTACAAAAAAATGAGCTCAATGTTAAAACTGACCGGAGTTCTCCTTTAAGCAAGAAAAAAAATAAAAAAAAATTTTTTGGACATTTTGAACATTAAGAAATAACATTATTATGTCCCTATAGAATACAGTCAAACCAAGAATTATTCAGACTCCAGATATAATTGTTGATATTGTTCCACTAGTGTGTGCAGGACACTATAGTTCATTTCTGTAAGTGAGGAGAGCAGAATAAAGTAAACTGTGCCATATTATACCCAGTAGTTCTTCATACAGGGACTACCAGTGACATTTGGGAGCAGAAATGATTCGGACACTTTGAGCTGATCATGTTTTCTTCAGTGTTTTTTCTGTAAGTGCTAATGCTCTTTTTACACACAGACTGAACAACATGAAGCATTGCTTGGGCACTGGTGGAGCTAAACTGGTATTATCTAATTGTGTAGTTACATTGAACAGCTGACAGATATCTTCTGTTAGACTCACACATGAATTATGTTGAATATCTGACGGACAAAACCACTGAAATATCAATGAGTTCTGCTCATATTTTATTACCATTTATAGTGAATAAACTGTGATAATGTGAGAAATGTTGAATGAGTCTGACTGTAATTGTTAAAAAAACAATCATTTTGGTTTGACTGTAATTGTTTAGGTGTTCAGGTATGCGGTGTGATCCAGCATCTCACTACAGGGTTCACCTGGTTTACTGGTTTACTGGTTCGCCTGGTTTACTGGTGTACTGGTTTACTGGTTTACTGGTTCGCCTGGTTTACTGGTTTACTAGTTCACCTGGTTTACTGGTTTACTGGTTTACTAGTTCGCCTGGTTTACTAGTTTACTGGTTTACTGGTTCGCCTGGTTTACTGGTTTGCCTGGTTTACTAGTTCGCCTGGTTTACTAGTTTACTGGTTTACTGGTTAGCCTGGTTTACTGGTTTACTAGTTCGCCTGGTTTACTGGTTTACTGGTTTACTGGTTTACTAGTTCGCCTGGTTTACTAGTTTACTGGTTTACTGGTTCGCCTGGTTTACTGGTTCGCCTGGTTTACTGGTTTACTAGTTCGCCTGGTTTACTAGTTTACTGGTTTACTAGTTCGCCTGGTTTACTGGTTCGCCTGGTTTACTGGTTTACTAGTTCGCCTGGTTTACTAGTTTACTGGTTTACTGGTTCGCCTGGTTTACTGGTGTACTGGTTTACTGGTTTACTGGTTCGCCTGGTGTACTGGTTTACTGGTTTACTGGTTTACTAGTTCGCCTGGTTTACTGGTGTACTGGATTACTGGTTTATTGGTTTGCCTGGTTTACTGGTTCGCCTGGTTTACTGGTGTACTGGATTACTGGTTTACTGGTTCGCCTGGTTTACTGGTTCGCCTGGTTTACTGGTGTACTGGTTTACTGGTTCGCCTGGTTTACTGGTGTACTGGTTTACTGGTTTACTGGTTCACCTGGTTTACTGGTTCGCCTGGTTTACTGATGTACTGGCTTACTGGTTTACTGGTTCGCCTGGTTTACTGATGTACTGGCTTACTGGTTTACTGGTTCGCCTGGTTTACTGGTGTACTGGTTTGCCTGTTTTACTGGTGTACTGGTTTACTGGTTTACTGGTTCACCTGGTTTACTGGTGTACTGGTTTACTGGTGTACTGGTTTACTGGTTCGCCTGGTGTACTGGTTTACTGATGTACTGGCTTACTGGTTTACTGGTTCGCCTGGTTTACTGGTGTACTGGTTTACTGGTTTACTGGTTCACCTGGTTTACTGGTTCGCCTGGTTTACTGGTTTACTGGTTCGCCTGGTTTACTGGTGTACTGGTTTACTGGTTTACTGGTTCGCCTGGTTTACTGGTTTACTGGTTTACTAGTTCGCCTGGTTTACTGGTGTACTGGATTACTGGTTTATTGGTTTGCCTGGTTTACTGGTGTACTGGTTCGCCTGGTTTACTGGTTCGCCTGGTTTACTGGTGTACTGGTTTACTGGTTCGCCTGGTTTACTGGTGTACTGGTTTACTGGTTTACTGGTTCACCTGGTTTACTGGTTCGCCTGGTTTACTGATGTACTGGCTTACTGGTTTACTGGTTCGCCTGGTTAACTGGTTTACTGGTTTGCCTGTTTTACTGGTGTACTGGTTTACTGGTTTACTGGTTCACCTGGTTTACTGGTGTACTGGTTTACTGGTGTACTGGTTTACTGGTTCGCCTGGTGTACTGGTTTACTGGTTCACCTGGTTTACTGGTGTACTGGTTTACTGGTTTACTGGTTCACCTGGTTTACTGGTGTACTGGTTTACTGGTGTACTGGTTTACTGGTTCGCCTGGTTTACTGGTGTACTGGTTCGCCTGGTTTACTGGTGTACTGGTTTAATGGTTCGCCTGGTTTACTGGTTTACTGGTTCGCCTGGTTTACTGGTGTACTGGTTTACTGGTGTACTGGTTTACTAGTTTACTGGTTTACTGGTTCGCCTGGTTTACTGGTTTACTGGTGTACTGGTTTACTGGTTTACTGGTTCGCCTGGTTTACTGGTTTACTGGTTCGCCTGTTTTACTGGTTCGCCTGTTTTACTGGTGTACTGGTTTACTGGTTCGCCTGGTTTACTGGTTCGCCTGGTTTACTGGTGTATTGGTTTACTGGTTTACTGGTCTCTGTTCTCCTCCCGTCAGTCCCTGTGGAATAAGTGGCAGGCCAATTTCAACCTTTGTGCATCTCACACCACCTGCGGTGAAAAATGACCCGTTTGCTTGCTGATTCTTTGTCACCATCCACTTTGTCCTTGACCTGCCATTTTCCAAAAGAGAGGACGCGTGGGAAATTACTAAAGCGCAACAGGCTGTCATGATGTGACAAAAGACTATTAACCTTTGAGCTGAAATGGATGTTTCTCCATTCAGGCGCCAGCAGGAGTTCCCGGCATGAGGAATAAGACCCGCTCCTGTGGGAGAGCGATGGTCCTCGTGTCCCGGCACTGACCTATCAGCGGCAGACCCAATCAAACTCTTATCGCAAATTGATTTAACAACCATAATGGATATTAAAGCACCTTACAATTCATAACAACAGCGCTTGTTATGAGAGAGTGTTAAAGAAAATGATGTAATTGGGCATTCTGGGGAATGTACTGTATCTGTTAGACCTACAATAAAAATGATGTGAAGTCTTTATTATTAGCACAACATGATGACATTAGAGTTTGTAAGTGCAAATGTTACACAAAGCTCTAGTTGAGAAAAATATAAATGCACTCTCACTTTCGTCAAGGTAAAACTTCCTCAAAATGAAGAACATGAAGTTCAAGCACTCAATACAACACTTTATAAAACATAAACCCATAGAACTTATCAGAAGTCAGGGAATTTAAAATACATTTGAGTTATATTTATCACATTTAACTTACCTATTAGCATATTTATTGCCCTTAATTAAGATTATTAAACTGCCATAAGTCAAAGAAACAAAATGATTGTCCTTCTGTTAAAAAGTTCCACGGTTGCAACAATTTCAAAGCTCTGACACTGATTAATAAAGAGTTCAATGTCTCGACATTAGAGAAGATGGAACTAATACATTCAAAAACAAGTTTTATTAAACGTTCTCTCAAAGTTATGAACAAACATTCTTCCAGTAACATTAGTTCAAAGTTAACTGGTCTTTAATAATGCTCTCAAGACATGAGCACAAAACATTCGGAAACATTTTAGTTCTAATGCTTTTGAAATGTTTTATTTGTTTAGAGAACATTCCAAAGTAACGTTTCCATAATGTTTGAATGATACATTGGAATGTTTCCTTAAAGTTCACACAACCACGAACATTAATGAAAATATAATCAGAACATTAACAAAATGTTCTTAGAACATATTTTGTGAGGTGCATGATGCTTTTTGAGAGAAACAGATCAAATCAAATCTTAAGTGCATTGTCATGTCTTGTTCATGTTTCATGTCCTTTATTCTGAAGTTTTCCCCTTTTCATGTGTCCTATGTTGTCATTGGGTAATTGTACTGATTATTGTTCACAGGTTTTCATTTAGTCTTTGTGTATTTAAGCCCTCATGTTTGCCCTGTTACTTTGTCGTTTATTGAAGTACGTATGCCGTTCCATGTTTCCATTTGTCAAGATTTTTTGGATTTTGTTTATACTTTATGTTTCATGTTTTTCAATCTTTGGACACTGTGAATAAACTACACTTGGTTTCTCTTCACCATCGTCTTCCATGTCAGCAACGATACAACACGATCTCATAAAAGTATGTATCTATATCACAAATTTAATTTCTTGTACCAGTTATACGCCAAAAATGTTTTTTGCGTGCATACGCTACACTGTAAACCCTTGGGTAGGATTAGGGGTGTGGAGTGTGTGCATATTACACGCCAAGATGTAAACAACACTGGTCCAGAAACACTTCCTGTTTCAGTTTGTAACTGGTGTCTTTATTTCACATGTAAATAAAATATCTTAAAGATGTTTGTTTAGTTTTTTGATTCAGTTTTATATGTTCTGTTGGTTGTATTTTATCCCAACGTTTATGTAGTGTTAAAAAACTGAAACAGGAAGTGCTTCTGGACCACTGTTGTTTACATCTTGCAAAATGGTCTATACACGCAAGAACTATTTTTAGCGTAGGCCTATAAGTGGCATGAGAAATTAAATTTGTGGTATATATACTCATTCATGCTTCTGCATAATTCAACTTAAAATTCGGGTCTTCATACAAACCTATCATATGACTCATATGTCATATTGAATACTGTTATGTTAATTCGGTAACGCTTCCTTTTACAGTACAGTACTTACCTATAAAGTACTGGCTTATATAAGGTAAGTACATGGAACAGGGGTAGGTTTAGGGGTATCACTTTAGGGGTAGGTTCAGGGTTAGTACTAGTTATTACCCAGTAATTGTAATTACTAAAATAAGTACATAGTATTGACATGGGTAACTGGACTGTAAAAGGAAGCGTTACCGATAATTCATGCTTTTCTCATGTGCTTTTTTGCATATGCCCAATGACTGTATATTTTCGCTGTGTGCAAATGATGACCTTTAGTGGATTATAATCTTTTTTTTTCTCTACTATAGTCTTGGTTGAAGTTCTGAAGGTTGAATCAAACTATCCAGCGGTTGATCAGTTCAGTGTTGCATGGCGGTCAATCACTTCTGGATCAAAATGTCACAATCTTCCCAGCTGGACGCATCCGGAAATGTCCAAGAAATGGCAAAATGTGAAACTCATTTTCTCCTTTATTCTTCTCGCTGTGTCCCAGCGTTGAGCTTCACCAACACGTAACGGCGTCACAGTCAGAATAAACGGCAGGGTTGGAAATACACACTGCAACCACGACGGCATACAGAGGAAAATTGCAGAAATCCAGGCATGAGAGGATGAAAGCCAGCGCTCTTCTTCTTCCCTGGATCTCAGCGACTGCTCATCGTCTCCCAGCAGATCGTGTGTGTGTGTGTGTGTGTGTGTGTGTTCACCAACAACATCAAACAGCAGATGTTCTGCCCAGAAAATCCTTCTGAGAAATCAGTCGTCTTCCAGCGTGCCAAGAGAGGCAAAAATGGAAAAAATAAATGCAGAGATGTAAACATAACGTAATCCTCTCATACTGTAATATCCACTGGACATGCAGAAACATCACGGCTCTCAAACTTCAAGCAAATGTCTTCCATAAACCAGGGATTGCATGAACAAAACTAGACTTTTACACATGCATTTTGAAGGAAATGAGAGTTATGGCTATTTAACAATCACACTTCTCCTCAAAAACACACATGATTTGAGGAATCGTTCATGCACAAGCGTTTCATGCATGCAACTTTCAAGAATACAAGTTGTCTAAGCATCAGCATTCCCTGGTTACCGCTCGAGAGGTAACAAACTAGTTTCCATGGTGACTCAGCAAGTGGATGGGATTTTTTCAACAAACCTTGATTTAAACGTCTTGATTTATTTCTCACCTGACTGGAGTTTTAGTTAGGGTTGCAAAACGTGATGGATTTAAACTTGGAAAGTCAATCAGTGAATCGTTTTGATCTGAAATTGCATCTCTGAAATTGGTCCCAAGCAAAAGTAAATTGGCAGTGATAAGACTTGGTTATATTTTCATTCTTCTCAGAACATCTTCACAGATTAAATAAGTTCTGGGCCGAGAGATAAAACTCGTGAGGCCAAAATAAGCAGAACAAATCATGTTATCAAACGAATTTACAATACTTTGCATCTATCTATCTATCTATCTATCTATCTATCTATCTATCTATCTATCTATCTATCTATCTATCTATCTATCTATCTATCTATCTATCTATCTATCTATCTATCTATCTATTGTACACACAATGCATAAGAGTGATATTAAATGTAGACATGTTCCTCACAAAAGCAAATTTTTTAACCACTGTAATGCTTTCATATGAAGTATTTGCACAAGTTTCATAATTATAAGTGTCCCGTTATCAGCGTCGCCACATGAATCGAGGTGCACACTCCACACCATCTGTTTTTTAGACATATATAGCGAACGGTCTTCTACTGGCAGATTCTGCAAACATTTATTAAGCCCTTCAGTGACCCGACTAATAGCACACGGCTCCAGTACACACACGCAGAACACGCCGTTCCAACAAGAACATGTCCATCAAAGTCACCGAGAATTCTAATGGAATTCTAATGGAATTCTCAACTCATGCCTCTCAAAAGTTTAAACGAATTCAAAGAGAAGTTTGAAAGGGGTTAGCATGTCAAATATAATATATCACTGTATGAAAAACTATATGACGATCAGAAATTTGCACTGAAATGTGCTGCTCAAACTAAGGTTTACTTTCAATAAATTAATTTTAATTAGACTGTGTTCTTTAAGTCACAGGATGTTCTCAGAGACATTTTATCTGAACAGATGAAGCAGCATTTGATTCCTCTGGCCCTTTAACATGGTGTGTGTGTGTGTGTGTGTGTGTGTGTGTGTGTGTGTGTGTGTGTGTGTGTGTGTGTGTGTGTGTGTGTGTGTGTGTGTGTGTGAGACTGTGAATCAGCTGCGGTTAGTTTCTATATTGACACAAAGACACCAAAGCATCTGAACAGCTTTGACTGAGAGACATAAATAGGACAGAGGGACATCACAGAGACATCGTGAAGATTCCCACACTGCAGGGTGAAGTGCATGATGGGATTGATAGAATAGGGTCAGTCTGAGAAGACACAAAAGTCTAGTAATGGACGCTTGAGAAAGATCAGAAACTGAAGATGAGTTTTACACACTCTTCAAAAATATGATGGTATCAGCGTTAGATCAGTGTAATGTACTGCAAATGTGTGTTTTGGTCATTGGCAACTGCATAGCAACACCCTGGCAACCAGCCACTGCACCCTAGAGTCATGGCAGTGGAGTTTTGCAACTACGACTACAACTTCACTATAGTAAACATTACTAATGATTAAACAGCATTAAGAAAACAGCTCTGATTGGTTCAGTCATCTCCACTCTTTTACACAGGTTATTCTCTCAGCTCTCATCTGAATATCAAAAGCTCAGATCACCAATTCTTTAATCTGGTTGTTAAACAGGAGCTGTTCGGTACAATATATTTATAAATGTAATTATATATTGAACACCCTAGCAACCACCCACAACACCATAGCAACACCATTGTAATCACCCAAAACACTGCCTAGCAACCACCCAGAACACCCTAGCAATGACCTAGCAATCTCCCAGAATACAATACCACACCGTCACACCCTAGCAACAACCTACTGCACCATAGCAACTGAATAGCACTCAGAATATCTTAAAAACACCATTGCAATCACCCAGAACACCATAGTTACTGCCTAGCAACGATAATTTGGATTTATTTGGTTTAATTTGGTTACCAGACGCTTGGCCAGTATGCAGGAAGTCATCAGTGTTTCTAATTCAACACATGAGCACCATTGGGCTGTTCTTTTCAGGCTCTTATATTGTAAATATTGTAACTGACAGTTTTAAAACATTGTACTTACATTGGCCAGAAATTTGGTTTAGTACCGACTTTTGCAGTTTGATATATTTATTGATCTTTTCTCTACTAACTACTAATTTCTACAAGAGCATTCTTGAACAGAAGTGTCACTTGCCCCTAGTGGTGTAGTGAAGTGTAGAAGATGATACTCCTTGTAAATTAATAAAAATATAAGAAAATTTGTATTGTTCTCGTATAAAACTACGACTTGATGGCACATGCGCACAAATAAATTTTTCCCAGAGAGAAAAGAGTCAGACACCAGATGAATATTGTTGAGCTTTTGCATAATGTCTGAAAACCAAGAAGTTTTTAATAAACACCACATGGTCTACAAAAACAGTGACAAGAATTTGTTGTTCTATTAAAACATCTTTACTAGCATCTAACATTTTGGTAAAAGATTGAATAAATGCAATCTTGCGAGTGACCTCAGAATGACCTAAACATTGTAATATCTGAAAAACTGAAGCAGCTCAAACTAACATTTTTACAGGACAAACCAGCACAAACGATTGAGCCTATTTTGCCGACGTTTTACGTTGAGTGGGGGTCCAACTTCACGCACACTTATATTAATCACCTAGAACACCCTAGCAAAAACCCACTCTAGGATTCACCCAGAATACTGTCCCTTAGCAACACCCTAGTAACCACCTCACAACAGCCTTGTAATCACCCAGAACACCCTAGCAACTGCATTACAACGCCCTAGCAACCATCCACAACACCAAAGCAACCCCCAGTAACATCCTTTTAATCACCCAGAACACCCTAGCAACTGCATAACAACGCCCTAGCAACCATCCACAACACCAAAGCAACCCCCAGTAACACCCTTGTAATCACCCATAACACCCTAAAAACAACCTAATAACCATTCAACAGCTTAGCGTTCACCCAGAATTCTGTGCCTTAGCCACATCCTAGTAACCACCTAGCAACAGCCTTGTAATCATGAGAACACCCTAGCAATGGCATAAAAACACCCTAGCAACCATCCACAACACCAAAGCAATCCCCATGTAATCACCCAGAACACCATAGCAACGACTTAATAACCACCCATCCAAGCAACAGCCTAGCATTCACCCAGAATACTGTACCTTAGCAACATCCTAGTAACCACCTAGCAACCCCCTTTGCAATCACTCAGAACACCATAGCAACGACCTAATAACCACCCACCCTAGCAACTGCCAAGTATTCACTCTTGTAATCACCCAATCTAGCATTCACCCAAAATACTGTACCTTGGCAACACCCTTGTAATCACTCAGAACACCCTAGCAACCACCCAATCTAGCATTCACCCTGAATACTGTACCTTAGCAACACCCCAGCAACACCCTTGTAATCACCCAGAACACCCTAACAACCACCCAATCTAGCATTCACCCAAAATACTGTACCTTAGCAGCACCCTTGTAATCACCCAGAACACCCTAGCAACCACCCAATCTAGCATTCACCCTGAATACTGTACCTTAGCAACACCCCAGCAACACCCTTGTAATCACCCAGAACACCCTAACAACCACCCAATCTAGCATTCACCCAGAATACTTACCTTAGCAGCACCCTTGTAATCACCCAGAACACCCTAGAAACCACCCAATCTAGCATTCACTAGAATACTGTACCTTAGCAACACCCCAGCAACACCCTTGTAATCACCCAGAACACCCTAACAACCACCCAATCTAGTATTCACCCAGAATACTGTACCTTAGCAACACCCCAGCAACACCCTTGTAATCACCCAGAACACCCTAGCAACCACCCAATCTAGCATTCACTAGAATACTGTACCTTAGCAACACCCCAGCAACACCCTTGTAATCACCCAGAACACCCTAGCAACCACCCACTCTAACATTCACCCTGAATACTGTACCTTAGCAACACCCTTGTAAGCCCTCAGAACACCCTAGCAACAACCTACAGCTGTGTTTAGTCACAACAAACAGATTTTCTTCAGAAACTGTCCCTATCTAGTTATCACTCATTTCTTAAATGAGACACAAGGAGACACGCTGTGGTCATGTGCTTCTCCTGCCAGTGTTAGTGTTAATGTGGGCCGATTCGTTCCCTCTGACAGGATCCTACAGGCTGCTATTAGACTTAATTACAGTAAGCAGAGGAACGCAGGCGGGTTAATTATTGAGGTGCTGATGTCAGAGGGGCATCGCTCAACTTAACGACCCCACAGCAATGTTGTTTAAGCGCGTGAGGCTACAGCGTGACCGACTGCTCAATAATGTGGTCAGTGACCGGAAACAAACCACTGAGGACCTCCCGCAGACAGTGTTCGGACACTTACGTCCTTAAAAAACGTCTAAATGACTGGCTGATGGCACCACATTTTTTTGATTTATCGATTTAAACCTAAATTAAAAGACGAGAATACTTTTTGTCCGCAAAAACTAACAAAAATAACAACTTTATTTAAACTATTCATTTCCTTCTCTGTGGGCCTCGTCAGTTAACGTAGTGTGATAGCGTAGTGCTACGTCACACGTAGGCTCACTATTGGGTGACGCTGGTCATGTGTGTGTGTGTGTGTGACGTACGACACAGAAGCGCTACGCAGTTTTACTACGTGAACTCACTCGAGGCCCACCGAGAAGGAAATTAATAGTTGAATAAAGTCGATATTTTAGTTTTTTTTCGCACAAAAAGTATTCTCGTCGCTTGATAAACTGAAGATTGAGCCACTGTAGTCACTTGGACTATTTTAACGATGTCTTTAATAACTTTTCAGGGGAACAAGTTTCAGTCCCTCAGAAGCCTATGGAGGAGTGATCCAGCTCTCAGATTTAATCACAAATATCTTAATTCGTGTTCCGAAGATGAACGAAAGTCTTACGGGGTTGGAACAACATGAGGGTGAGGAATTACTGACAGAATTTTCATTTTGGGGTGAACTGTCCCTTTAAAGTTACAAAAAGTTATACAGTAACACAGACAGCAGCAGGAATATTAGGCTGCTGTCACTTTAAGAGTGAATGCATGGATCCAATATAATGAGACACATGCGTTTACTGTTTACGTTCCCTTAAGACATAACTGACTATGTTTACCAGACATGGGCATTTTTTTTATATGTCCGTTCAAGCACAAATAAACGTTAAATGGAGCTTAATTCAGTATTCGCACATGTCGTCAGACGGGGCTTCTCTGGGTAACATGCAACACGTTTGAATATTTAAATTGGCAAGGCTTAAACTTATGTTTCGATGCAGCACTGGACCATTAACTGTACCGAGTCATTCACATTTGATTATGTTCATTTCCTCACAAAGTTGCATTGTTAGAATTCATAAAAATGCAAACTGGCGAGTGACACCGTTTCATATTCTCGCCAATGCTGATTTTTACTTTTTTAATGCATCTGGCGCTTATGTTCATTTTAGGCCCTGGATATAGATTAAAAGCGATTAAAATATATTTTTAAGTGTGACTGAAGTGTTTAAATATTCTGTAAGCTGATCACCAGAAGTATTTCTAGTTATTCTTTCTCTCTCTCTCTCTCTGTGTGTGTGTGTGAGAAGCAAGTTTCTGGACAGCTCTATTGATTTGTTCCAGTGTTTCTTGGCAAACTGATGCCTGGAAACTCCTGAGAAATAACAAACAAGAGCGGCAGAAGCGTTCGCTCAGCTAAACACACAGACACCTCTCTGGGACCCAGTGAAATACTCTACCATCTCCTTAGTTGTTACATGTTTTTTTTTCCAAGTAAAACATCAGAGTTTAGCTTTAAGAGTGAGAGGCTGCCATTTCAGAAGATGCCTGATAAATCTCTGCCGCTCGTGTCTTTGTTTGTGATTCTGTGTGGTGAATCTTACAGCCTTTGAAATGCACAATTCTGTGTCAATCAAATGAGCATTTGACTTTAATTTGGCGCAGTGTTTTACTGCAGAAACGCTCTATTTCCGACGACACACCGCGGCATTGGCCTATTTTGTGCTGGAATAGGAATGTGAGATTGGATTGGGATCCGAGGGAACGCCGAACTAACATGTAATCCTGGAAGACGCATGAAGGTAAAATCAATTAAGCTGAAGGCTTTTATTAGCGACCGATGGCTGTGCGCGTGTTCTCAAGTCAAGTCCCTTTTTTTCATCTTTATAGCCTATATCGCGCTTTTTAGCAGCTGGATAACAGGAAAATAATGCAACAAAGTTTGTTTCGGCTGTAGAGGAGATCTAGAAGAAAATAGTGTCATAGTCCAGTTTAAGTAAATTCAGTGATGGTTCATTTCTGTTGTAAAAAAATAAATAATTTAGTTAATTTATCTATATAGCCCCTCTGTAGAACAGTGATGTCATCGTCCAGCTCTCATATAATGGTGTCAATGCAGGCATATCACTAATATTGTTGAATATTATTGTTCACAGACATTGCAATTTGGGCATTTTTGACTGTGTATTGATCAGTGTGATGTGATTTTTTTAATTCTGCGACTTCAAAGTGAGCACAGATTTCTCGATCTACAGTTCTACAGAGTCCAATAACATGATTACCCTGAACATCTGGAGGAAAAACAGAGCAGAAATAGAACAAAACCGTCTTTTCTTTGTTTCCTGCGATCACTAATGAGTTTCATTGAATGCAGCCGGTGAGCCAGAGAGAATATCTGCCGTTCATAATGATGCCAACAAAAGATAACTTCAAAGTGTGTGTCGCTCGCAGGTCACACACGGTCCGTGGATTTAATGATGCCGTTTCGGCTTCCTTCGCCATCAGTGCTTTCTGAAGTCATCAGGACAGAACAGAGTTCAAACTATCCTCCTTCTTAGGCTTTATCTTCTTCTCCATCTCGAGGAGGAATCTGTTTCTCATCTTTGCTGGATGTGTGTCTGTTCCAGACCTCCTCTTTCTTCACTGTAAATCCACCATCTGATGTATAATGTGCTCAAAATGACATTTACAATCTGTCTGGCTGGATTTCCGAAGCTTCCAGGAATCATTCGGGTTTACAGTCTCTGCCTAAGAAACGACAGCATCTGCACATGCAAATTAAAAGAAATTAAGAATTTAATTAAATTCAAGTTAACTAGACCTCTCTGAGCTTTCTGATACTTTTAATACACATTCAGTTCCACTAGTGTTTAAAAGTTTTTAATGTTTCTGAAAGAAGTCTCTTCTGCTCACCAAGCCTGCATTTATTTGATCAAAAATACACCTTTTCAGCGTATTACGTGAGTCACGAACACGCATCACAGAACAGAGCAAGGTGAGCATTTGTGCTTATAAAACTTTATAGTGCTAACTATAAAACTTACTTATCTTTGTCTAGATAAGACCCTTATTCATCGTCTGGTGTCGTTTAAAGCCCTTTGAAGCTGCACTGAAACTGTCATTTGGACCTTGAACCGTTTGGGTCCTGTTGAAGTCCATTATATGGAGAAAAATCCTGGAATGTTTTCATCAAAAACCTTCATTTCTTTTCGACTGAAGAAAGAAAGACATGGACATCTTGGATGACATGGGGGGAGTAAATTATCAGTGAAAGTTTTTTTAAAAGTGAACTAATCCTTTAATCTCAACTTAATCTCCCTTTAACAGTGCCGTCGTTGCTCGGCAAGGTTCGGGTGTACAGCAGGCACGACCTGGTCATCATCCTGCAACTGTATACTTAGTATTGATGCAAATATATGAGAGTTGGCCCCTTGTGATGAAACACTGAGATTTTCAGGATGTAGCAGAAAACTAACTTGGATTGGCACCAAAAGCTCTATTCTGTAAGCATCCTAAAGTCAATCGTTTTCTGACCCATTAAAAGCAGCAGATCAGTATTCATCCATCATTCCATCACACTTCAGTCTCAGTCACTCACAGCTGACTGAAGCTTTCGTCCGCTGGGCAATAGATGGTTCTGTCACATTCATGCCGACGGGGCGTCTGACCCCGAGCCTGTGTGTGTGTGTGTGTGTGTGTGGCGGGGTGACCGGTCTGATAGAGAAGAGTCTGGTCACTGCCACTGACCTGAGACCAGTGTGTATGTAAACAATACTGGCAAAGCATCAATGCAAAATACAAAAACAATGACAGAAATGCTCTGCAAGAAGCGATTATCGCTTATAGGCCGTTAAGCATTCATGTAAAAGGTATTGTTTTATTTAGCATGCATGTAATTAGATTTATAGATGGAAAAGAGAACTTAAATACATAGTTTTTCAAGCCATTTTTCAATTTTAAGGGTTAAAGTGTCAGCTATGTCCATAAAAGTTGCTTCTTTAGAGTAATGCGACGCATGTGCACACCCAATTTCTTGAAGTTCTACACAAATTAGGCAGGAAGAGGGCCATTTTCAGCCATCTAATGGGATTTGCCATAGAAATACAACATTTTTACAGTTATAGACCCAATTATGGGCCGATCTCCAAGTTTGCATGCTTCTTTAGAATCATGTGCCGCATGTGCTCACCCAATGATGAGAAGTTGTCATTTAGGAATGATTGGCTTTTGGGTAGACTTGGCCATGCCTTTTTTCTAAAGGACCCAGCTATACATCCAACAGCCAATGTTGAATTTTTTTTGTGATAATTAGAGTCCTGAGAATTGTGCCGCAGCGGTTTTATCGAGGTTGAGCCCAAAACCTATAGGACTAGCTTGTGAAAGTTGTTTTTTGAAATAATCTCCCATATTTAACGAATGATTCGATTGACAGCGGTGGTCCGAGAGGCAAAGTCGCGCAGAATGAGGAGTTCTAGTATGTGGTATAAAGGGTGCCGGCGAAAAGTTGCAATGCAGGTTAGTCCAATGCAACACAATGCAATTCAGTGGAATTCAACGCAATGCAATTCAGTGGAATTCAACGCAATGCAATTCAATGCAAAGCAATGCAAAGAAATGCAATGCAATGCAAAGCAATTCAGTTCAATGAAAAGCAATGCAATTCAATGCAAGCAATGCAATTTAATTCAATGCAAAGCAATGCAATTCAATGCAAGCAATGCAATTCAATTCAATGCAATTCAATGTAAAGCAATGCAATTCAATGTAAAGCAATGCAATTCAATGCAAGCAATGCAATTCAATTCAATGCAATTCAATGTAGAGCAATGCAATTCAGCAGAATGCAATGCAATCAAATAAAATATTTTTTTAAACATTCAGTGAATAGTTTTGAGACAAATGTCATATGAAAATACGCCGGTTATGTGGACTAATACTATGATACTTTTGTTTAACTCTATTTCAAGGTCTTGGATTGCTTCCTTTATTCCTCATTGAGCTGATTCTCCTTTTTCACAGGATGTTAACGTGTTTCTGTAGAATAACAAGAGCAAACAGTGTGAATGAGTGAGACAGATGCACTTAAACAAATTAGTTTGTGTACAGACACACTGTAAAACACAAACATCATCACATAAATCACAAGATCTATAACATCTCTGGGTTCTGCTTGTCCTGTAAATGCTTTAAACATCATAAATGGGACATAAAATCAAAGACATTAAACTGACATTACACAGTGTGCTTATGCTTTCAGTGAATTAACTGAACTATTTATGTTCCTGACGTTGAGAAAGAGAAAAAATAACAAATGAATAAATCAGTGATTTATATTATCTAGGTACAGTACATTTGAACTAATTAAATGCATGATACAGAACAAAAAAAATCATAACGAGTCTCAAATATGAAATAATAACTCTTCTTTTTTCTCGGCATGACTCTCTTAAAATGAAAAGTGTTTTCCTCATTTCCAGCAATTAGGTCTGTCCATTATCCCCAAAGAGGCCAATTAATTCTGCATTCAAGTCTTCAGCGAATCTAAAGAGAAAAGTGTGCTTTAGTCCAAATCCATCTTTAACCAAACTTGACGTTTCTCTCTCATAACGGTTCATCAAGAGGGCCGATGCTCGGACAAACGTGGGTTTAGTAAACAAAGATTTTCAATCCTTGAGGCTTTTTATTTAATGTCACACCTGTTAGATTAGTAGAATGACTTATATTTTGTCTTAGATAATAAGGCTTTTCATATCTTAATACATTTATTAGCCCTCCATTGAATTTAACTTGACAAATTTATTCTTCTGATTTTGTGAAGATGTTGCATGGAAACACTACCAGCCAAAAGTTTGGAATAATTAAGACGTTCTTGAAATAAGTCTCTCCTGCTCACAAGGCTGCATTTATTTGATAAAAAATACAGTAAAAACAGTGAAATATTATTACAATTAAAATAGCAGTTTTCTATGTGAATATATAGTAAAGTGTAATATATTCCTGTGATCAAAGCTGAATGTTCATCATCATTACTCCAGTCTTCAGTGTCACATGATCCTTCAGAAATCAGTATAATATGATGATTTTATGCTCAAAAAACATTTATGATTATTATCAATGTTGAAAACAGTTGTGCTGATGTCCTGAGACAACTTTCAAGTAGTTTAAGAGCACTAGTAAAAGTGTTGGTTAACTTTATATTGGTTAAATAATAATTTTTTTTTTTAAATATTTGAAAACTATTTTGAATATATATATATATATATATATATATATATATATATATAAAAAACATTTTTTTAGACAAAAACAGTTATCCTCTTTGTATATATATCTTATATAATTGAGAGGACAAACAGGCTATAAACTTTCATTGTAAACCCTTTGGGCTGAACAATAACAGCGTCCATTTAACATTCAAACATTTTGAGCGTATTTCGTCTGAGGGCTTTTCATTCCCGCTGAACAGCTCGTGATGAGGTCATAATTCCTCCTTAATGGCTCCGTCTCCAATGTTCTGTGATTGATGGACCCTCTCCAGGAGCTCCAGTGGTCTTAATGGACATGACTCGGTCCAAACTGCACTCAAGGGCTTCTGGAAGAGACCAAATGCAACGTGGACAGATGCCAAACTACGGCAGGTCTGTAGACCTTTACAGGACGGCACACGTGATAAATACTGTGAACTGGGGTTATGTTTGACCGCGAGCGGATCGACACGGCAATATATGATGTTGAGCAGTGATCTGACCATCCTTCACTTCAAACCTCAGGCTGAATCGCTGACGCTTAATATCTTTAGAAACTCTAACGTTTCTTTAGACATGGAAAAGAAGAAAGAGAATGCTTTAAAAGCGCTTCTGTGCCACATCAGCACAGAAAATCTGGAAAATCTGCACAATACTCATAATACTCAGAGCAACATGAAAAACAGTCAAAACACCCTGAAAACCGTATAGCACCATGATAGACAACAACACTCAAAACACAGCTGCAGATACTCACCATGCAACCTCTGGTGTCCCTCAGTTTGCTCTGTTGTCCAGGTAAGGGTTAACACCCCTCCAGTCGTGTCCAGGTAAGGGTTAACACCCCTCCAGTCGTGTCCAGGTAAGGGTTAACACCCTCCAGCTGTGTGTCCAGGTAAGGGTTAACACCCTCCAGCTGTGTCCAGGTAAGGGTTAACACTCCTCCAGCTGAGTCCAGGTAAGGGTTAACACCCTCCAGCTGTGTCCAGGTAAGGGTTAACACCCTCCAGCTGTGTCCAAGTAAGGGTTAACACTCCTCCAGCTGAGTCCAGGTAAGGGTTAACACCCTCCAGCTGTGTCCAGGTAAGGGTTAACACTCCTCCAGCTGTGTCCAGGTAAGGGTTAACACCCTCCAGCTGTGTCCAGGTAAGGGTTAACACCCTCCAGCTGTGTCCAGGTAAGGGTTAACACTCCTCCAGCTGTGTCCAGGTAAGGGTTAACACCCTCCAGCTGAGTCCAGGTAAGGGTTAACACCCTCCAGCTGTGTCCAGGTAAGGGTTAACACTCCTCCAGCTGAGTACAGGTAAGGGTTAACACCCTCCAGCTGTGTCCAGGTAAGGGTTAACACCCTCCAGCTGTGTCCAGGTAAGGGTTAACACTCCTCCAGCTGTGTCCAGGTAAGGGTTAACACCCTCCAGCTGTGTCCAGGTAAGGGTTAACACCCTCCAGCTGTGTCCAGGTAAGGGTTAACACCCTCCAGCTGAGTACAGGTAAGGGTTAACACCCTCCAGCTGAGTACAGGTAAGGGTTAACACTCCTCCAGCTGTGTCCAGGTAAGGGTTAACACCCTCCAGCTGTGTCCAGGTAAGGGTTAACACCCTCCAGCTGTGTCCAGGTAAGGGTTAACACCCTCCAGCTGTGTCCAGGTAAGGGTTAACACTCCTCCAGCTGAGTACAGGTAAGGGTTAACACCCTCCAGCTGTGTCCAGGTAAGGGTTAACACCCTCCAGCTGTGTCCAGGTAAGGGTTAACACTCCTCCAGCTGAGTCCAGGTAAGGGTTAACACCCTCCAGCTGTGTCCAGGTAAGGGTTAACACCCTCCAGCTGTGTCCAGGTAAGGGTTAACACCCTCCAGCTGAGTACAGGTAAGGGTTAACACCCTCCAGCTGAGTACAGGTAAGGGTTAACACCCTCCAGCTGAGTACAGGTAAGGGTTAACACTCCTCCAGATGAGTACAGGTAAGGGTTAACACCCTCCAGCTGTGTCCAGGTAAGGGTTAACACCCCTCCAGTCGTGTCCAGGTAAGGGTTAACACTCCTCTAGCTGAGTACAGGTAAGGGTTAACACCCTCCAGCTGTGTCAAGGTAAGGGTTAACACCCCTCCAGTCGTGTCCAGGTAAGGGTTAACACCCTCCAGCTGTGTCCAGGTAAGGGTTAACACCCCTCCAGCTGTGTCCAGGTAAGGGTTAACACCCTCCAGCTGTGTCCAGGTAAGGGTTAACACCCTCCAGCTGTGTCAAGGTAAGGGTTAACACCCTCCAGCTGTGTCCAGGTAAGGGTTAACACCCTCCAGCTGTGTCCAGGTAAGGGTTAACACCCCTCCAGTTGTGTCCAGGTAAGGGTTAACACTCCTCTAGCTGAGTACAGGTAAGGGTTAACACCCTCCAGCTGTGTCCAGGTAAGGGTTAACACCCTCCAGCTGTGTCCAGGTAAGGGTTAACACCCCTCCAGTCGTGTCCAGGTAAGGGTTAACACTCCTCTAGCTGAGTACAGGTAAGGGTTAACACCCTCCAGCTGTGTCAAGGTAAGGGTTAACACCCCTCCAGTCGTGTCCAGGTAAGGGTTAACACCCTCCAGCTGTGTCCAGGTAAGGGTTAACACCCCTCCAGTCGTGTCCAGGTAAGGGTTAACACTCCTCTAGCTGAGTACAGGTAAGGGTTAACACCCTCCAGCTGTGTCAAGGTAAGGGTTAACACCCCTCCAGTCGTGTCCAGGTAAGGGTTAACACCCTCCAGCTGTGTCCAGGTAAGGGTTAACACCCTCCAGCTGTGTCCAGGTAAGGGTTAACACCCTCCAGCTGTGTCCAGGTAAGGGTTAACACTCCTCTAGCTGAGTACAGGTAAGGGTTAACACCCTCCAGCTGTGTCAAGGTAAGGGTTAACACCCCTCCAGTCGTGTCCAGGTAAGGGTTAACACCCTCCAGCTGTGTCCAGGTAAGGGTTAACACCCCTCCAGTCGTGTCCAGGTAAGGGTTAACACTCCTCTAGCTGAGTACAGGTAAGGGTTAACACCCTCCAGCTGTGTCAAGGTAAGGGTTAACACCCCTCCAGTCGTGTCCAGGTAAGGGTTAACACCCTCCAGCTGTGTCCAGGTAAGGGTTAACACCCTCCAGCTGTGTCCAGGTAAGGGTTAACACCCTCCAGCTGTGTCCAGGTAAGGGTTAACACTCCTCTAGCTGAGTACAGGTAAGGGTTAACACCCTCCAGCTGTGTCAAGGTAAGGGTTAACACCCCTCCAGTCGTGTCCAGGTAAGGGTTAACACCCTCCAGCTGTGTCCAGGTAAGGGTTAACACCCCTCCAGTCGTGTCCAGGTAAGGGTTAACACTCCTCTAGCTGAGTACAGGTAAGGGTTAACACCCTCCAGCTGTGTCAAGGTAAGGGTTAACACCCCTCCAGTCGTGTCCAGGTAAGGGTTAACACCCTCCAGCTGTGTCCAGGTAAGGGTTAACACCCTCCAGCTGTGTCCAGGTAAGGGTTAACAGTAACACCCTCCAGGTGTGACCCCTGAAGCTCAGCACAAGGATTACACAACATATCTGTGCTTGCACAAGTTTCAGGTCTCGGCTAAAGGGATTGAATCTTCCTCGCTAACAGTGCAGTTCAAACTCTCTAATCCATTTACTGGCCTTTCCTGGGATCAAAGTGAGGATCAAGTGGTGAAGCGTCTCCTCTGGGGATTAATGCTCATCCATCCGGGATTCTGACACAGAACAACGGGATGCATCAAATCTCTGACGATTCAGGATGTCTAAAACAGTATATGATCAGTACGGCATGGCAACTTCTTTGTACATCACTTTAACTCATAAAATAACTTAAGCAATTTAAACCCCCCAAAAACTCAATTTTGCAAGAATAATTTAAGTTGAAATGACTTATGCAGCCAATTTGATTATACTTAAAAATGTAAGACAGCAACATAACTTAAGTTGTTTTTATTTGAAATAAGTGGAAATTATTCAGTGTATTAATTTAGTATTATTTCTACAGTATTATAGTTTTTACTAATATTTATTAATATGTTCAAATTAACTTTTTTTTTATCATTTTATATTTTCAGATTTCATTCTAATTTTAGTAAATCTTTTGTTATGTAGCCTACTTTTGATATTTTTATTCGTTTTTGAAATAATCTAATTACATTAATTTCATCAGTGTTGATTTAGTATTATTTATATATTATTGAAGTTTTATTTTCAGATTAACTTTTAGTTTTCATTTTAACTTGTTATTTCTTAAATTTTGATCTGTGTTTTTGTCTTTTTTATTATTTTGTCATAATATTTTTTAAAGTCAGTTTTAATTTTAATTTATTTTTTTATTTTTTTTATAATGTGATTTTGCCTTTTTTTTTGTAAATATTTATCAATAGTTTTAATTAACTAGCACTAATTTTGACTCTTATTTTAAATGTAAAATTTTTATTTATTTTAAGATTTTCAATATTGATTTTATTTCATTTCAGATTTATTTCAATTAACAAACAGGTTTTCTTTGAAAAATTTTAGTTAACGATAACAACCCTGGTTGCATGTGATTTTCATTGCATATTAAAGACATGTATGGCAACAGCGTAAAGCTGTTTATGAGGAGAAATACAGCATTATTTCCACTTGAATGGGATGCAGAATTATGAAAGCATGTAACAACAGCCAAACAAGCTTCTGTTTACAACCTCCTGTATATTCACACACTCTAAATCCTCCAACAAGTGCAAAAAAAAATAAAAAAATAAAAAATCTGCTTAATTAATTCTCACATTCAGCAGGGAATTACAAGAAGACCTTCATCTAGAAACAACCTTTAGCTTTATTATCAGGAGATATTAATCTATTGCTTTTTATTACAAATGACCTTTCAATATCTTAATTACCTAATTGCGTTGGCCTATAAACCTGCAACAGAAAGCAATATAATTAAAGATATTTCTGCAGCTCACACTTTTCATTCCTTTGCTTTTCTTTTTAGGCTTAAATCCCTCAGGAGGAGATAAGCTTTTCCGTGGAAAATCTCCCAACTAGAATATTATATAAAAACTTTATGTAAGTTTTTTTTTTCTGCTTCTTCCTACTGAAGTTAAATCGACCAATAAATCAACAGAGACCACAGAAGAGATCCGACTCCAGTGACCTCTAGATGATTTATTCAAAATCTGTTCTAATAACTAATGACAAATGATATATTTATAACTTCATATGCAAGTCGACGTTCATATCTAGGTCTAATCAGAAAAAAAGCATAATGCACCTCTATCTGTCGAACTGACGTCACCTTCAGATGGTTTTACGACTCAAATGAACAATGATGTGCTAATCGCTGTGAGTTACGGTGTAATTGATGGTTTTAACCCCCGAAGGCTCGTGTTATTATCGCCGCTGTGCTTTAATGAAGAAGCCGATAGAAATGTGCTCATGCTGAACATGTTCTGAAGCATCGGCCCGAAACGACACACAAATGCACTCCAACAACACCAACAGCACAGAATAAAACATGCTTTCCTTTAATTATAATTTCTTCATTTCTGGGAAACTAACGAGCATCAGCTGACGGTGCTGGAATATGAATTTTAAAACGTGTATCACTTCAGCTATGAATATGAATGTAATTCAAGCAATCAGTTCAATTTTACAGCCAAGATTAATCAAAAGCAACTCATGTAGAGCCAAAAGTGGGAATTGACATCTTACGCCTTTACTGAAATGTTAATAATGCACAATGCATATTTGTGCTTGGAGTTATATGTATTTTGAGCACGGTGTTACATGCAAAAACAACAAGATATTAGCTTTTCCCTGTCAACTTTTTGTTTATTTATTTTATGCATACTAAAAACCTGTAGCTGTAGTTTAGTTAAGTTTAGTGTTTTGTTGTTGCCTTAGGCTATATTTAAAACATGCTTTTTTAAAAAAACTTGTAGGGTCATTAAAAACATCAGCTTTACAATATCACACATTTTAGTGGGAAATAAATTGACGCTGACAGAATGTTTTACAAGCACCATTTTATACTAGTACACATTTATTTACAGCGGTAAATTACAGTTTTAACATGTGTTGAGATCAGGATTCAGAAGTTCTTCATTAAAGACCTGCGACACACGAAAGGAAATGAGCTTTAATAACCAGAACAACAGAGCAAACGTCTTTTCTGATTATGCATAGAGTATCTGAACATCTGAATAGGAAAAATGATTTTCACTGAAACTCAATAATGATCCGGGAGCAGCTGAAACATGATTAATTACTAAACCTTCAGATTTTCCTTTAAAAAAAAAAAAAAAAAAAGAGTGTAATTTCTTTTTATTGGCTTAATGCAATAAATATTTCACACGTGCGTCACATGGAGTCCTGCAGAACAGAATACAATGTTGTACTTTCATGCTTCGAGTTGCAATATTTTCTATCCCGATGGTTCGTATGTCTTCAGTTTGAATCACACATTTCACTTAGAGAGAGACATAAGTGGAGGTGAAATAAAGAAAATGAATGAAATTAGCTTTTTTTTTTTTTTTTTTAGCTCCATAAGCATTGACATCATACAGGCTTTACAAACACTTTACAAAAACTGATTTGGTAGATAATGCCCCTGCTGGAAAACCCTCGAGACTCCCTCCAGTGATACAGCAAGATTACATCATACTCATGTATGTACAGCTGTGGACCATAGTAAAATATATCAAATATAAGAACTAAAGTGGCAAACGTTGCCTTTATCCAGAACAACATCGAACAGAATCACACGCTACTCAAATATACATACGCGAATGATTGACAGGTGCGTCAGATGATCATGTGATCTAACACGTGTTCTCATGGCAACAAGAAACGTGTTGTTAGAACTGTTAAAAATAATTGCTGAAATTACTAAATGAAACATTTTAAAGAAATTTAATTAGAAATAGTTTAAGATGAAGCACTAAAACGAAAACTGAAATAAAAGTAAATTAAAGCTAAAAAAAGAAATAATTAAATAATCTAAAGGTAAAATAAAAACTGATAACATATTCAAAATATGAATACATTTTGGTTAAGGGAAATAAAACAAATATTATGTGAAATATATCAATTTTGGTTTGGCAATTAAGTGAAATAAAATAAATTTAAGCTGAAGTAGCCTACTAAAATAGCTAAATATAAAAAATGAATAAAAATGTCAAAAGCACATAATAAAATACATAATAAAAGTAGAAAAAAATAGGCCTAATTAAAACCTAATTTAAAATATTAATACATTTCGTTAAATTTAAAACAAAATATAAATATGTATCAATCTCAGCAAATAAGTGACACAAAATAAATGAAAAACAAAAAAAACAAATAAAACGGATCAAAAGCACAATCAATTTACAAAAACTTAAACTAAGATTAAAGTGAAAAGTGAAAATATTAAAATAAAATCAAAATATGAATAAATACTATTTAAAAAATAAATAGTAAAATAAAATAAGTAAAATAACACCGGACTCCAGGGGGCGACAGAGTCAGTTTTCTCTTTCAGCTTAATCGCTGTCATGATGGACTGAACAGTTTACAACAGTTACCAGGATAACAACACCACATCTGGTGTGAGATCTTTCCTGGAAACTCTAGCGCCCTCTTGAGGTCTGGAGACACACACTCAGGACAGGTACAATGCAGCTGCGCTTACGAAGCGTCGGTCAAACATTCGCAGTGTTTTTGCGTAGAACACGTCAAGCCATTCTCACACACACTCACACATTAATTATTCAACATAAATTAAGAAGAGCATTTCATCTGGCATCATGGCAGTTGAGGAAATCGAAACTACAAAGTCACTTTACTACAAAGTCTTGCCAGGTTTCTTTTGAGAAGCGAGATGGAAAATACGAACCGATGATGACGTCTTCAAACGTTGACATATATGAGATGCACCATCTCAAAAGCGCATAGGACATGCCTGGGAAAATAATCCAAAGGTTGAGAAAGCCACTGGGATTCTGGGAAAAGTCTTACGAAAACATCGAAAAAGCCAGAAACCGATGAAGCCTTGAGCACATTTAGATGAGAAGCACTGAGTCTGAAATCACTGCAAAAAATAAATAAAAAAGATGTTCTTCCTCAGTGTTTCTGTCTCGTTTTCCAGCACAGATATCGAAACATTCTTAAATCAAGATACAGTTACTAGAGAAGCAAAATGACTGAAGATATTACATCTTGTTTACTAAATAAAAAGTATTTGCGAGCATTAAAAAAAATAAAATAAAATCAAAACACACTTCATTAATCTTTGAAACCTTTGCGAATCATTTGTTTTCGAAACCAGTGTGATTTCAGTAAACGAGGCTTCGTAGCGTCACAAATGTTTCGAATGTTTGTGTCAGCGAAACCGTGTCAGCGTCGGATATATGATATTTACCTGATCTCAGATTTCAATACATTTGTAGACAATAAAATATCACATATTATAAAGACACTTCATATGTATAATGGTATTAGATGTTTTTATGCATGTTTTCGCTGCAGGGTTCACCAGCGTGTGGCGACTCAAACGATTCGAAACAGTGAATCATTTTGCAAAGCAATTGGTTCAAATGAGTCAAAATTTCAAAAAGCCTAGTTTCTCCCATCACTAGCAGACAATAATAAAAATAATGCAAACCACACTTACATAAAGGAGAACTGACAACGAACAACAGAAATACAGGGGTTGAACAGCGGCAACTAAACCAGACACAGGTGAAACTAATGGGTAACTATAGAAACACCACAAAGACAAAATAAGAGTCAATAGGCTCATGTCACACTTCCTGCTTCCGGAATAGGGATCCGGTCACCAGGGCCTCTCGATAAGGATTTAGATTATCAGCCATAATGTCTAAACCATCCGAGGTAGACTGACCACGAGCCATGAGGTTGTGAAACGAAGGTTTCTGCTCCTGTAGAAGCTATAAGAAATCAACCTTGTTTTAAGATAAACATGTTTTATCCGTGATCTTATGAAAAAACTACACTACCCACAATCCTAAGCATAGCAGCAACGTCTATATAGAACCCCAATGAACCCTTTTTTTCCAAGAGTGAGTACACTTTCCTCAGTTTCCACTTGAGAGTTTTCATTTACCATCCGAACCACATCGTCATGTGACTTCAGGCCGGATGCGGAGAGATTTGGTCCTAGAGCCATAGATATCCATAATAAAGGCTAGATGTCTTACGGCGGAGTCTCTATCGTCATCACCGGCGGCCATCTTGTCACAGACAAGCTTTCTGGCGGGCTCTATGATACCTGATGTAAGGTGAGAACACAAATACTCTTATCTCGCGGAAATCTTGTCCGATTTACAAACGGTTTGGTTTCTTATTAACGTTATTAATGTGGCTATTACTGGATGTTTACATGATTAATACATCATTTTTCATAAGTGTCCAGTGTCATAACTACATCTCTGACGTTTATATCGAACCAAACCGTTTGAAAATCGGTAGAAAATTGAGCAAGTTATGGTTATTTAAAAAGTACATGCATCATAAACACAATGCTACGAGTGAGCGAGCTGCCTGTGGCAAGATGGCCGCCAGTGCTGACGTCGACCTCCATTGGCCAGCAGCGCGGACGAGACATCTAGCCTTTACTATGGATATCTATGTCTAGAGCCGTATCCCTACTAAAAGACGTACTTCCGGTCTTCAATTTTTTTATGACATAGGCCTATTGAACGTAATATAATAAATAGTTCATTTATGCTTAAAACAAGAAACAATATATATATGTTTTTTCTTTCATCTCCCTGTTTTAAGGTATAAATTCACTTAACTTTGATGAATTTTTCAGTAAACGAGTGATTTTTCTTCTCCTGTTCTTGATTTAAGAATGTCTGTATTTGTGTGGGAAACCCGACAGAAACACCGAGGAACAGTGTGATGTTGACGTCATGTCTCGACTCGTGTCTGAGAGATCCTCCAAAACAGAAGAGCTGAGCCGCCGTGAATAGAAAGAACAGTAGATTTATCACAAAAAAACTCTGTTTATATTTGAACATATTTACATTAGTGAAGAAGATTCATTTCTTTTCTTTTTTTCTTCTGTTTTCTCTTCTCTGGTGTGGTGTCAGTTTGTGCTGGGCCTCATTACGCTTTGCTGTCGTCCTGTTTTGTGTGCAGACTGTTGTCCGAGTGGACCTTGATCTCGATCAGATCCGGCTTCAGAACCTCTTTACCGTTCTCCTCCTTCAGCGGGAGCTTTCTGCGTCACAAGGGCAAACACTCGCCTTTAACCCAGAATTCAATTCACAAACAATCAGTCATTCCAATCAATAAACAAAGACTATACATCAAATAAATACAAATAACAAAATATCTGCCACACACACACAACCTGATGACGTCATGCATCTCATTAGCATGACGTCACATGATCACAGCGACACAAAAACACTAACACATCTAACTTCAGATATTCTACTGACTATAAGTATTTTTTTTTAACTACATGTCTAATAACCCGACCCCAACAGTCTCTTAATACTCTAATGACTGTTAATTTGGATGTAGTTGCAAAGTTACTTATAGTTAGTTAGTAGTGGGATGTGTAAAGTGGACTATCGAAATAAAGTCAAACCAAAACTCTGTCTGAGAAATTACTTATAAAAACGACCCAAAACTATTCGATTACTATAATAATCTGAGTAACTATTCCCTCACAGATTAATAGCTAAGGTCCGTTTCACAGCAAATGTGATATATATATATAAAATACAAAATATATAAGAGTAGGGAAGTGGCAGAGGAACAATAAATACAAATACATTAAAACTAATTCAAAAATATATAAAAAGACTAAACAAAAAAAATATGACAAAACGGATAAAAAAATATTTGTGTTAAAATTGTTTACATTTAAATTTTAAATTGAAGTAAAATATAAATATTGAATTTTTTTAAATAAAAAAAAACTAGCAATGTTGCCTTAGCAACTAAGTAAAATAAGTGTAAGTAAACTGAAATGAAGACAAATAAAATCTAAATCAAACTAAGAAAACTCTAAATTAATCAAAATGACAAAAGCGCAATACAACTACAAAAAAAACTACAATTAAAATGAAAACTGAAAATAAAAAAATTCCTTAATTCAAAATATTATCAAATTGCATTAAATTGAAATTATATATAAGTATTATGTGACAATTAAAAAACTAGCAATGTTGCCTTAGCAAATAAGTGAAATGAAATAAGTTTAAGCTGAAGTACTAAAATAAAAAAATAAAACTGAAATAAAAATAAATAAAAGCAAAACAAAAAACTCAAAAAATTACATATGATAAATGATAAAAATTGTAAATAAAAAAAATTGAAAAAAGGAGCAATGCTGCCTTATGAAATAAGTCTACACATAACATGTCTATTAAAAGCCGTTTCGACATGTTTTAGCATAATTTCTTCTTCATGGAATGAAAAATGTATCTAAATCTCAAATTCCAGAGGTTTTATTTTGACTTCTGTCTCAATGCTCATCACACAACAAGGACTATCTGTGTGTGTGTGTGTGAAATAATAAACCTTCAGATGATGGTATTCCACTGACGCTGGACTTTATGCAAACACATCAATAGCATTAGCAAATGAATCTCTGACTAATGCTAAAGCAAACCATCGTTTACTGAACTCACACAGCAGAACCGTATTAAACCAGCAGATACTGCAGATCTGTGTGTGCACACATCAACAGCGCTTCATAGGAATGGGGAAATAGGAAATAATTGAAATTCAAGCCTCATCATTAGATAATTACTGTCAGTTTCTATCAATCATCAGATTCCAAGAATTATCACATATTTACATATGAAAGTGAAAATGATTATGAACTAATATCAGTTAATCTGCATGTTACCTTTGAAGAATTTCAGTGTATTGCAAAGCATTTGTTTTAAAGTCTCGTCTGTTCAACAAGACTGCATTTATTTGATCAAAAATACAAATACTGAAGATTAAATACTAATTTATTCCTGTGATCAAAGCTGAATGTTCATCATCATTACTCCAGTCTTCAGTGTCACATGATCCTTCAGAAATCAGGATAATATGATGATCTGATGCATTTATGATTATTATCAGTGTTGGAAACAGTTGTTAAACTGATACATTTTATTTTCCAAGATTCTTTAATAAACAGAACGATCAAAAGAACAGCATTTATTTGAAACTGAATCCTTTGTAACATTATAAAAGTCACTTTTGATCAATTTAACGCATTCTTAATGAATAAAAGTATTTATTTCCCTCAAATTACTTTAACGGAAGTGATGTTTTCATTGCGAGACTGAAAAAACAGTCAAATTCAGACACCAGATATAATTTTTAATATATTTCCACTGGTGTGTGCAGGACACTATAGTTCATTTATGTAAGTGAGGAGAGCAAAATAAAGTAAAATGTGAGATATTATACCCAGTAATTCTCCATACAGGGACTACCAGTAAAAAATGATTCGGACACTTTGAGCTGATCATGTTTTCTTCAGTGTTTTTTCTGTAAGTGCTAATGCTCTTTTTACACACAGACTGAACAACATGAAGCATTGCTTGGGCACTGGTGGAGCTAAACTGGTATTATCTAATTGTGTAGTTAAATTTAACAGCTGACAGATATTCAACATAATTCATGTGTGAGTCTGACAGAAGGACGGACAAAACCACTGAAATATCAATGAGTTCTGCTCATAGTTTATTAACATTTTAGCGAATAAACTGTGATAATGTGAGAAATGTTGAAGGAGTCTGAATACATCTTGGTTTGACTGTATCTGTGAAATCATCACACACACACACACACACACACACACGCATGCGTCAGATGGAGAGGACGGGTCACTCACAGGTAAGCGGCTTTGCCCTCCTCCAGCTCTTTGCTCTTGCCGCTGGTCGTGGTTTTCTTGTTGCAGAGTTTGCGGCTGATGAACATGAGGAGACCGCAGTGCCTGAAGAAGAAGCAGCCGACGTCCACCAGAACCAGCAGGAGAAGAAGAGCCGCCAGTCCGAGACCCACCACAGCGCCGAGACCCAGACCACTGAACAGGGAATCTGCTGAGACCAGACCACACACACACACTCAACAACTGTGTAGATCCCTCATACACACACACACACACACACACACACACACACCACAGCGCCGAGACCCAGACCACTGAACAGGGAATCTGCTGAGACCAGACCACACACACACACTCAACAACTGTGTAGATCCCTCTCACACACACACACACACACACACACACACACACACACACACACACACACACACACACACACCACAGCGCCGAGACCCAGACCACTGAACAGGGAATCTGCTGAGACCAGACCACACACACACACTCAACAACTGTGTAGATCCCTCTCACACACACACACACACACACACACACACACACACACACACACCACAGCGCCGAGACCCAGACCACTGAACAGGGAATCTGCTGAGACCAGACCACACACACACACTCAACAACTGTGTAGATCCCTCATACACACACACACACACACACACCACAGCGCCGAGACCCAGACCACTGAACAGGGAATCTGCTGAGACCAGACCACACACACACACACACTCAACAACTGTGTAGATCCCTCACACACACACACACACACACACACACACACACACACTCAACAACTGTGTAGATCCCTCACACACACACACACACACACACACACACACACCACAGCGCCGAGACCCAGACCACTGAACAGGGAATCTGCTGAGACCAGACCACACACACACACTCAACAACTGTGTAGATCCCTCACACACACACACACACACACACACACACACACTCAACAACTGTGTAGATCCCTCTCACACACACACACACACACACACACACACACACACACACACACACACACACACACACACACCACAGCGCCGAGACCCAGACCACTGAACAGGGAATCTGCTGAGACCAGACCACACACACACACTCAACAACTGTGTAGATCCCTCATACACACACACACACACACACACCACAGCGCCGAGACCCAGACCACTGAACAGGGAATCTGCTGAGACCAGACCACACACACACACACACTCAACAACTGTGTAGATCCCTCACACACACACACACACACACACACACACACACACACTCAACAACTGTGTAGATCCCTCACACACACACACACACACACACACACACACACACACACACACACACACACACACACACACACACCACAGCGCCGAGACCCAGACCACTGAACAGGGAATCTGCTGAGACCAGACCACACACACACACTCAACAACTGTGTAGATCCCTCATACACACACACACACACACACACCACAGCGCCGAGACCCAGACCACTGAACAGGGAATTAGAGCTTAGATTCTCTGCCCGAGCCCGAGCCCGACCCGACCCGACCCGACCCGCGGGCCGGGCCGGGCCGATATTTCACGCCACTATGCTCGGGTCGGGTCGGGCCGGGCCGTTGATCAAGCACGTCACGTGTCACGCGCAGCGTCTCCTCCACTCGCGGCTCGCGCGCTGTGCTGTATTGTGTTGTGTACTGTAGGCCTAGCTTAAGTGCAATATGGAGCTTGAAGAAATCAAGAAAAAAATTAAAACATTTTCTGTGTTCGTCATTGCAGTTTTTTTTTTGTTTTTTTTACGTTTCTTCATTCGGATCCATTTGCGATCCATTCCATTCTGAATAAATAAACAACGCAGTTTACTGTACATGCTTTGTCCTTGTTACTTTATTCATACAGATAATAATTAACAAATGCACGCAATAAATAAAGGCAATACATGCCTTTCAAGTTATGTGTGCAAAATTCAGAATTAGGCTAAATGAATGTGCAGCAATTTGTACAAATAGAGAGTCTATATATAGTAGCCTACGTGTTGTAGCTATTAAATAAGCACATTTATTTTCATATTTATTAAAATATTATAATGTTATTTTTTCCCATCTATGTTGATTATGAAAGTGAACAGAGTAGATAGGAGAATGCGCAATATAATCGGGAGACATTCAGGCATGACCACTTCATTATGTTCTGTTTTGTAGAAAGCCTTTCTTTAAAGTGAATTTCGTTTTGTATAAATTGTATCTTAATTTTAATACATTTTTCATCAACCAATTGCAGGGATTTAAAGAATCAAAATAGCAGACAATATAAGCATGACATGGATGCGCCGGCGAGACGCGGTCACCATAGCACGTGAACTGGAGCCATCTCATCATAAATTAAATAATTTTTTGCACATTTATTAATAGTATTTATAATATATATATATATATATATATATAACATTGCGCGGCTCCCCCCTGTCAATGGTCTAGCACCCATTCAGCACCTGCATGATATGGCGTCACCCCTGGTTATAACGGCCCACGTATTAAAAATGTTCGGGTTTAAATCGGGCTCGGGCTCATAATTACGGTTAATGTGTCGGGCCGGGCCGGGCTCGGACACAACGTGCACGGGCTCGGGTCGGGTCGGGCTTGATTTTTTGGGCCCGATCTAAGCTCTACAGGGAATCTGCTGAGACCAGACCACACACACACACACACTCAACAACTGTGTAGATCCCTCACACACACACACACACACACACACACACACACTCAACAACTGTGTAGATCCCTCACACACACACACACACACACACACACACACACACACACACACACCACAGCGCCGAGACCCAGACCACTGAACAGGGAATCTGCTGAGACCAGACCACACACACACACTCAACAACTGTGTAGATCCCTCATACACACACACACACACACACACCACAGCGCCGAGACCCAGACCACTGAACAGGGAATCTGCTGAGACCAGACCACACACACACACTCAACAACTGTGTAGATCCCTCATACACACACACACACACACACACACACACACCACAGCGCCGAGACCCAGACCCAGACAGAGGTTCCAATACTTCATTTTGGTGACCTTTTATGCACTAATTTGTGCTGGATTAGCTTGTCTGCTGGTTAACGAGCACGCTTTTTGATGCACCTAAAATATTTACTGCATTGTTGTCAAATTGCTTCCTCATGTAACGCCTTCGTCAGTCCATACACAGTTCATTAGCCTGGTAATACCAGACTCTGCTACTTCACTTTGCTTCGTAGACAGAGTCTGGAATAGCATAATAGAGAAGTGTTTTCTCTCTCGCTAGGGGGCGATTTCTGAAGTTTAACATCATTGGTTACCCGTAAGCCAATCAGATAAGTTTATGTTATGCGCCGACACAGCCGCATCTAAACACAGACATCATGCATCGAACTCAAATCTATGATCGAACTTCCACTGTAAACCTGCTGTAAACACTTGATGATGCGAGCGAAATACCGGAGTGAACATGACTGTAAACGACTTTTGCAGATTATGCGAAGTTAATCTACGCATCCACGGTACAATCACGTGTCTCGTTTCCCATTTCCGCGGTCGTTTCGGTTTTCGATTTCTCTATCCTACAATGTAAAACTCTGCGCTTAGCGGCTACGTCACGGCTCTCAGCCGCCCTCTGTTCGTTGATTGGGCCGGCTGTTTTCAGGACGGTGGAAAACTGAAAGATAGGCTGCTATCTCAGACTGACTACAGGAGCGAAATGAAATTAGCGGAAGTAGGAAGTCTGACGTAGTCAGGCTAACAGTTCATAAGTTTAAAGACCACATATAACAACAGAATAGATTTAATGAACTTTACTGAAATATTAATAATAATTCTTCTCATCATTCTTCATCGTTGCTTTGAAAAGTGTATTGCGAGAACTCTCTCTGAACTGCGAGCGCGCACGCACGCACGCGCACACACACACACACACACACACACACACACACATGTCTGGTTCGCTATCTTTGTGGGGACTCTCCATAGGCGTAATGGTTTTTATACTGTACAAACTGTATTTTCTGTCCCCTTACACACACACACACACACACACACACACACACACACACACACACACACACACACACTGCCCCTGTCCCTAAACCTACCCATCACAGGAGACATTCTGCATTTTTACATTTTCAAAAAACATTACTTAGTGTGATTTATACGCTGTTTTCCTCATGGGGACCGCTGGCTGGTCCACACAATGTAGGTGATTTCAGGTTTTACTATACTTGTGGGGACAATTGGTCCCCACAATGTAATATAAACACGAGCACACACACACACACACACACACACACACACAGCCCAGATCCCTCAGCATGACAATTCAGCTGGTTTGTGTCTGAGAGTCTCTTAACGTCCCCCGTAGTCGATAAAACTCATATTTGATCCCCAAAATGACATATAAAAAAAAAAATTCCTTGAAAAACAATTCTTCATGCCTTAAAATATCTTGAATGTAACTCGACACCCTTGCCTCATTTAGTATGCGCGGCTCTATGAATATACAAATGAGCCCCGCCTCCACTCACTCCCTCACTCAGAGATCCACTGGTTGACGATCACACGTTGATCTGATTGGTTACAAGGTCGTTTGTGACGTCAGAAACACCAGCGATTTCACACCGTGTTTTTGAGACTGTCTTTGGTTCACTGCATTATGTTCCACACAGCACTTGTTCCAATAATACTAACACTTTCTCTTCCTTTCTCAAAAAAAAAAAAAAAAAAAAAAAAAAAATATTTGCACGGGTTCTACGTTGGATTAAACTGTGAAAGGTTATAGCACTTACATTTTGTTGTCCTGCTGTTAGTTTAACTGCTTCTATGGTTCTCATTTGTAAGTCGCTTTGGATAAAAGCGTCTGCTAAATGAATAAATGTAAATGTAAATTATTCAGTGTGTTGACGTAATTTCCTCTGAAACAGGAAGTGGGCGGGGCATATCGAGCAGCTCCGCCCCTTTTTAAAATAGCCAATAGCATTTAGTTTACATCAGCTCAGAGCTGTTGAGTTCAGTAAAGCTGCAGTTTCCTCCTAATGTCCTCAATATCGCTTTAAAATACAGCATTCTGCAGAACTCAAACGTGTCCGATGTGTGTTCAGGTCTGTGGGACTCGATCACATGATCCGCTCTGTGTGTCGTGTCTCTGGACCGGAGCTGAAACCAGACTTCATTCTCACCGATGGAAGCATGTTTACACTGTCGGAAGCGTTCCCTGTCCCCTATATAGTGCACTGTGTGCTGTTCATCATGTAGGAAACAGTAAATGTGTGAACAAGGACTGATTTCAGCCGCAGCTTCAGCGTCTGTTTATAATGTAGGGGGCGGAGCTTCAGACTCTAGAGAGCGTTTGATTGGACAGAAAATCTGAAGTGCAGAGTGATGTCATCATCAGAATCATTGATCCATATTGACGAAAGTGAGAGATTGTAAGTTTTGAATGCTTATATCTTCTAAATGTGAATTTTGTCATTGTTTTGGCAGGTTATTTCTATTTTTTGAATCTATAAAAAACAAGAATAAATGCACTAACAGTCTCAGATTAGTGTGCACAGATTTTTTCTGTTATTACACTGTAAAAATTATTTTTGAAGTAAATAAAACAAAGATTATTGGCATACGTTGTTAACAAGAACATTTTGTTTAATTTAATGTGTTACTTGTCCTTTCTTTGCAATTATTTCTGAAATTTACTAGAAATTTATGACGGAAAATAGTTTCAAAGTAAATCCTACACAAATTCTGTCAGTGTATTTTGCCAACATTTATGTTATCCTATATTTAATCAGATTTCTGAAAAATCACACACATAAAAGCTAGAAGTTCACAGATTAACAGTGTTTTTAGTATCATTTATATGTTTTTATAATAATTATTCATTTTTTAAATTAGATTTAATTTTTATACATTCAGTTTTCATTTCAATTTCAGTAATTTTGTTATGTGCTTTTGTCATTTTATTAGTTTTAGATATTTGTATTTATATTTAGCTTTAAGTGGTTTTTATTTTAGTTTAAGTAATTTACTTAAATATATATATAATTTCAGTAAATTTTAATTAAGTTTAAGTTTTCATGCAATATATATATTTTATTTGAGTTCAGCTTTAAAATAGTTTTCTATTTATAGTTTCTTGTCTCGTATTTTTGCATGGGGTCAAATGTTGCTTTATTGGCAACAGTGCATCATTAAATATAAATATATATATAATAATGACACTGAAGTCAATCTGAAAGAGTCATGACAGTATAAAGATACAGTCCAACAGTTCAAGAGTAATCAGAGTCCGTGACGAGATGATTAACCCATCTGAACAGGCTCAGAAAAGTGGTGTTTCTCAGTATCGATCTGAAGTCCGTCAAAGCTTTGAGGACATGATTCTGCAGTCCATCTTCAAGATGTTTTGATGCGTTATGGATGAAAGCATCAAGGATCCACACGTACATGTCAGGAATATAAAGGAGAGGAGTCTGACATTACACTCGTGGACCGACCCGCGGCGCAAACACACTGACTGAACACCTCAACGTCTATAAAGCACCGATTGATTACGAAAACTGTTAAATACGGGAAGCCTCGAGTCGAGAGAACATCTTCAGAGGGTTTCATTGATTCTTATCAACGAGAGAAACGCCACATCAAACACAGCCGGAGAATCCGCTTCAAAACCTTGAAGATAACTTCACGTCATAATAACTTCACCCACAGCGTGAACACATTTCAGACTCGAAACACTTTTAAGAAATCTGATGATGTTGCACGTCTCATACCTTCATTTTAATCAATAACTGAATTACAGGTTTAATTATGCTTGATTTTTGTCCAGGTTTATGTGCACGTAACCTAAGAACTCGTTCATTAAAAAAAAATAAGTAATATGATATGATTCGATTGACAACCTGTTGATGTTAAACAAATTAAACGTGTATGACGTATTGTTGCAATAACATGCAACACTTTAAGCTTTTTTTATTGTTTTATTTTGCATCGTTTTTATGTGTGTGTTGGTGTGTGGATAATATGGATGAATACAGTTTGTTTTCTATGAGAGATGTCTAATTTTGTTGTATACCATTCAATGACGATAAAGGTAAAACTAACTAAAAACTACAATTCACTATGAGAAATAAAAAAGAGCTACAATTAATGTGAAAAGCGGCTCACATCAGTATTTTTACACGGCCAAAAAAGATCATACTCAATATTTGTGTCTTATTTTCAAGTACAAAATATCTAAACATTCATAAACAAGATACTTGAGAAGCAAAATGACTGAAGATGTTAAGTCTTGTTTTCTGAAAAATAGATCAAAATTAAGTGAGTTTATGCTTAAAACAAGAAGAAAATCTGCGAATGGGGTAAAATAACAATATAATATAATATAATATAATATAATATAAATATAATGCATGTTAACTTAAATTATAAGTTTAATGTAAGATGACATCAGATATTTAGTCTTCATCAGATAAAAATCATGATTTTTATCAATGGCAATGGGGTCAGAAAAATGACAATATAATAAAATATAATGAAAAAATTTATAAAAGTTATGTTATTTTATGCTTAAAACTAGAAAAAAACTGCAAATGGGGTAAAATTACAATATAATATAATATAATGCATGTTAACTTAAATTATACGTTTAATGTAAGATGACATCAGATATTTAATCTTGTTGTCTAAAAAAAGATAGAAATTAAGTGAGTTTATGCTTAAAATAAAAAAATAAAATAAAAACTGCCAATGGGGTCAGAAAAATGACAATATAATAAAATATAATGAAAAAATTTATAAAAGTTATGTTATTTTATGCTTAAAACTAGAAAAAAACTGCAAATGGGGTAAAATTACAATATAATAATATAATGCATGTTAACTTAAATTATACGTTTAATGTAAGATGACATCAGATATTTAATCTTGTTGTCTAAAAAAAGATAGAAATTAAGTGAGTTTATGCTTAAAATAAAAAAATAAAATAAAAACTGCCAATGGGGTCAGAAAAATGACAATATAATATAATAATATAATACAATGAAAAAATTATAAAAGTTAAGTTATTTTATTCTTAAACCTAGAAAAAAAACTTTCAGAAAAATGACAATATAATATATAAAATACAAATATAATATAATTTATAATGCATGCTAACTTAAATAATACATGTTTAAGAATTGTTTATTATTTTAATATAATTATATTGTTATTTTATATTTTAGTACACTACATTATATTTTACTATATATTAAACGACTTAAACCAGTAAAACATTGATATTTTTATCTGTATGAACGACGTGAGTCATTTGAATGGTACACTCTTAGAAAAAAGGGTTCTATATAGAACCGTAGGGTTCTTTACTCAACTCCAAAGAACCTTCTATGCTAAAAAGGTTCTATAATGATTTCTTTTGGCACAAAGGTTCTTTATAGGCTATTATTCATTCATATATTACATTATTCTGCAACATTTTGTAGTTGTAATTAAATTAGTGTTTATTAAACTGTTGTAGTAACTTAATATCACATTTTAATCATGAGAAAAACTGAAATGGCACTCTTCGTGTGATATTGATTAACTACAGAAAATGATATAAATATATACATTTTCTAAACCTCATATCTTGAATTTTGTGATCATTCACATGCATTCATAAATACATTTTAGGGTCTTGATGTTTGTCAATAATATGAAATATTTAATCCAGAAAGGACCAAACAAATGATAATGAATGAACCCCTAAAGGTTCCATATAGAACCTTTTTCCTGGTTACAAAGAATCCTAAAGGGTTATTTTTATTGAACCCTTAAAAAGGGCTCTGTGTAGAACCTTTCAGGGGTTCCAAATACGTAGCGCTGATAGAACCTTTTCTTCTGAGAGTGCAGGTCTTCAGTGCGTTGAGAAACACACTCCTCTGACTGGCGTTGAGCATCACTAACATCATCTGCAGTAGAGCGCCACTGAACGGACTGTCCCCAATGAAGCAGCACTATATTATACAATATTATATGGAGCCAAATGTCCATATCATCAAATTCATGCCCACGCAGCGTTTTACAGTGGCCATCAGGACCTTCAGAGCGTCTGATGACCTGAAACTGGAACGCCAGCTGTCGGCACAGACTGATGCCTACGTCACCACCAATACACACTTTTATGCTTTAAAAAAAGAGCCCTTTTTGGACAAAAAGACAAAGGTATAAGACTGAACATAACGTCTTTAGTGAGGGAAAGAACTACAATCCCATGATTATTGCAAAAAATGCATATATATATATTAAAATATTTGATTATTTTGAGAGTGTATGGAGATTGACTCGATTCAGTCATTCGCAGTGTTTAATGGGAGTGGGCGGAGCTAATGAGATCTTGCTCGGTTCACCTCTGATTGGTGCAATTTTCCGAACAGCATCATGGGTAATGTAGTTATTCACCATGAATTCCTGCTGTTAATCATTTTTATTAGGACTGGGGGTAACACTTTATATTACGACCCGCAAACAACTGCGTAAGTAAACCGAAATTACGGTGTACGTTTCTGTAATTATAGTGTACCTCCGTGTAGGTATAAGGGAACAATATGTTAAGTTGTGGGTAATAAAGGGGTACAACCAGATATATAAGCAAATTATTTATTATGCAATTATTTTAAAACTAACAGGTACCTATTCTGTTAATATATTCCAGGCAAAAATTGTACGTCTGTTGTATATTAAAGTTTTTATCACATTTCTGGCAAAATATGTTCTTGTGCAATGTAGTTACAGGGTAATTTTGACATCTGTGGGTTGTAAATTCAACATATATATATATATATATATATATATATATATGGCTGTATGTAAGCACAGTATGATAAAAATTAAATTTATTGGCTTTTCTTACTAAACTACTTAACGTTAAGCCAAAAAAAAAATGTTTCTGCTATGATTTTAATTTAGAACGTAACATGTAGTACTTAATACTTACCTTATCACATTGTATTGTAATGACACTTAAATGTCAGGGCAAATATAGCCTACTGTGTAAATTTTTTTGTTTGTTTTGTTTTCTTAATAAGAGTACATTTCTCTGTACTGTGCAAATCGTGTTGTTTCGTATTGTTACATAGTAAGTAGTGTTTGTTACCCGTTTCAACTGTATTTACAGGGTAAGTGTGACTCCTGCGGGCTGTAAATTAAAGTGGCGCTTGTTACTCCTTTATAACCCAAAACTTAACATATTGTTCCCTTATACCTACACAGAAGTACACTATAATTACAGAAACGTACACCGTAATTTCGGTTTACTTACGCAGTTGTTTGCGGGTCGTAATATAAAGTGTTACCGGACTGGGCAACGATTAATCGCGTTCGTAGTGTGTTTAATTATTTTGTATATAAAAATTCACACACAATTGCAAATATTTCTTAAATGCATATGTGTGTATTTATATACACTATACAGTATATAAAATAATTATACACACTACACACACACATATTATGTGTACACAAACTTATATTTTGGATGCGATTAATCATGATTAATCGTTGCCCAGCCCTAATTTTTATTTTAAAACTAATCTGAAACAATGCGGGCTGATGGCTTCAACAGAAGCAAATAACATTGATTAACAACCTCGTAGCTCACAGTAGGTTTGTCTTTAACAGTTTACATGTTAATGTTAAAAATGATTCCCCCTATGGAGAAAATTAATGCATTTTCACTTCTGGAGCCGATTGTGGTGCTCTATTTCGGAAAATAATTGTTACAGTGTACATTCAGGCAGATTTTAACCTAAAATCTATAATAAAAATGAGTTAATATTAGGGCTGTCAAACGATTAATCGTGATTAATCGCATCCAAAATAAAAGTTTGTGTTTACATAATAAATGTGTGTGTACTGTGTATAATTATTTTATATATATAAATACATGCACATGCTTGTATATATTTAAGAAATATTTGCATGTACTATATATAGATTTGTATATAATTTATATTATATATAAATATAAATATTTTATATATAAATAACATATTTTTCTTAAATATATAAATGCACGTGTGTGTACTTATATATACAAAATAATTTTACACAGTACAAACACATTTATTATGTAAACACAAACTTTTATTTTGGATGCGATTAATCATGATTAATCATTTGACAGCCCTAATTAATATGCATAGTTTAAATATTGATTTTAATGATACAAATCTGAATTTTTAGCAAGATTTTTGTGATTTATATTTGAAACTTTATAGTAAAAAGCAGTAAAACATTCTTCTTGATGATTGTAGAATGTTTTGCTAAAAATGGTGATTTGTAAAAAAAAAAAAAAAAAAAAATCAACATCCACATTTTATTATCCACATAAAATTATATCATAATTTTAAACAGAAGACAAAAAAGTGACTTAAACGGTGTTAATCGTTTAAAAATCAGTGTTATTTTAGATATTGAGATACTAAATAAACGTGAATTGAATACTATAATAGTTTTTGTGAATATTTTGTACGTTTTAATTTTTCAATTTAAAGTTTATACAATAATGAGAATCCCCATTTACCATCAAATTCTCATTACTGTAATGGGGAAAATTACAATATGAATTAAATATTAGTAAATATTTAAATGGTAAAGCATTTATACATAGTATTTGCTGCACAAGGCTGTATTTGTGTGTTTTGTATTTTAAGCTTATTAGATCTGATTGATCTGCTAATGACTGGACTTACTATCATCTCGATGTGAATAGTGTTGTTATTGTTAACTACAACTATAATAACCATTCAAAGGGCGAAAACATGTTTTTGCTTTTCCACTCAAAAAGGCCATTTTGCACATGATATAATAAATGATTTGAGCCGAACCATCATACACACATTCTTGGGACAACTAAGACTTATATTACATATTAGAAAAAGATCCTCTTCAAATAATAAACACTGAAATTTAGTTTAAGTACTAAAATGAATAAAAACTGAATAGATATATTTAACAAAAATAATAAGGCCAAAATATGAAACACTATAATAAAGTCTCATTACGGTAATGTGGATTATCAGCGAGGGTGTGTGTGTGTGTGTGTGTGTGTGTGTGTGTGTGTGTATACCTGTGATGTGGTTTATCAGCGAGGGTGTGTGTGTGTGTGTGTGTGTACCTGTGATTTGGTTGATCAGCGAGGGTGTGTGTGTGTGTGTGTACCTGTGATGTGGTTGATCAGTGAGTGAGTGTGTGTGTGTGTGTATACCTGTGATGTGGTTGATCAGTGAGTGTGTGTGTGTGTGTGTGTGTGTGTGTGTGTGTGTGTATACCTGTGATGTGGTATATCAGTGAGGGTGTGTGTGTGTGTGTGTGTGTATACCTGTGATGTGGTATATCAGCGAGGGTGTGTGTGTGTGTGTGTGTATACCTGTTATGTGGTATATCAGCGAGGGTGTGTGTGTGTGTGTGTGTGTGTGTATACCTGTGATGTGGTATATCAGTGAGGGTGTGTGTGTGCGTGTGTGTGTGTACCTGTGATGTGGTATATCAGCGAGGGTGTGTGTGTGTGTGTGTGTGTGTGTGTGTGTGTGTGTACCTGTGATTTGGTTGATCAGCGAGGGTGTGTGTGTGTGTGTGTGTGTGTGTGTACCTGTGATGTGGTTGATCAGTGAGGGTGTGTGTGTGTGTGTGTATACCTGTGATGTAAGACTTATATTACATATTAGAAAAAGATCCTCTTTAAATAATAAACACTGAAATTTAGTTTAAGTACTAAAATGAATAAAAACTGAATAGATATATTTAACAAAAATAATAAGGCCAAAATATGAAACACTATAATAAAGTCTCATTACGTTAATGTGGATTATCAGCGAGGGTGTGTGTGTGTGTGTGTGTGTGTGTATACCTGTGATGTGGTTTATCAGCGAGGGTGTGTGTGTGTGTGTGTGTGTGTACCTGTGATGTGGTTTATCAGCAAGTGTGTGTGTGTGTGTGTGTGTGTGTGTATACCTGTGATGTGGTATATCAGCGAGGGTGTGTGTGTGTGAGTGTGTGTATACCTGTGATGTGGTTTATCAGCGAGGGTGTGTGTGTGTGTGTGTGTGTATACCTGTGATGTGGTTTATCAGCGAGGGTGTGTGTGTGTGTGTGTACCTGTGATGTGGTTTATCAGCAAGTGTGTGTGTGTGTGTGTGTGTGTGTATACCTGTGATGTGGTTTATCAGCGAGTGTGTGTGTGTGTGTGTGTGTGTGTATACCTGCAATGTGGTTTATCAGCGAGTGTGTGTGTGTGTGTGTATACCTGCAATGTGGTTTATCAGCGAGTGTGTGTGTGTGTGTGTGTATACCTGTGATGTGGTTTATCAGCAAGGGTGTGTGTGTGTGTGTGTGTGTGTGTGTGTGTGTACCTGTGACGTGGTTTATCAGCGAGGGTGTGTGTGTGTGTGTATTCCTGTGATGTGGTTTATCACTGAGGGTGTGTGTGTGTGTGTGTGTGTGTGTATACCTGTGATGTGGTTGATCAGCGAGGGTGTGTGTGTGTGTGTGTGTATACTGTGATGTGGTTGATCAGCGAGGGTGTGTGTGTGTGTGTGTGTGTGTATACCTGTGATGTCGGGCTTCTGTGGCATGAGGAACTGGAAGAAGGTTGGCTCCGACAGGCCCTTGACGTTGCGTGCCGTGATCTCCACGTTGTAGCGCGTGTTCCACTGAAGCGGCTGAAGAAGAGCGAAATCATTCACACCGGGAACCAGCTTCGTCATCCACTGCTCCTCTTTTTCCTGCACACACACACGCACGCACGCACGCACGCACACACACACACACACACACACACCACACACACACACACACACACCACACACACCACACACACCACACACACCACACACACACACACACACACACACACACACGTCATCAATATTATTATTATCATATTGTTACTCCTCAACATCAAAGAAACTTCTAGATTATTACAAAAAATTACTTTGAATTCATTCACAAATTTGGGCGTTCCTCTCACAAAGCATGATATGACTTATTTTAGTATCATTGATTTACTATTTTAGTTTGTGTTAATATTTAGAATTATAATTTATTTTAAAATCTAAAAATAAAAACTACTAAAGTTAGTAGTACTAATTACCAATTAGTAAATTGAAAAATACAATAATGGTGAAAATGTAATTAATTAATTAAATTAAATATAATGAAAATGTTTTTCATTAAAAGTATTTATACATAGGATTATTTATAATAATTTAATATAATACTATTATATATTTAATATCTGTTCACACTTTAATTTTAGTTAAAGTTTCAGTGATTTTGTTACATCTATCTAGTATTTATTAATTGTACTTTTTGTTTAATTAGTTTTAGCTATTTTAGTATTTTATTAAAACTAAACATAAATGAGAAATGTTGAAATGCTGAAATAAAATAAGTTTACATTTTTTGATGTAAACAATTTTTTTCAATTAACAAAAGGTTGATTTTTCAAAGGATTTATGATAATAACCCTGCGTCAGAAGACTTTATTAACTTTATTATGGTGCTTTAATTGTGTTTTAGGTCAGTTTTGGATCTTCAAATGTTTCCCACAGAACAAAGAAATAAATAATGACAGGCTGAACCTTTTTCACGCATCAAAAACACAATATAAAATAGGCCAAAATGCATAATGACTAAGAATAAGAACAAAGATTTAAAGAAGCAATAAAGGCAGAAAGTTTCCAATCATCTCCATCCCGTTTCATCCTGACACTTCCCGAAAACCCTTCCTCACGTCTCTGTGATCTAATATGTTTATTGTCTCGAAATATTTGATCTTCTTCATCTGTTTTTTTTTCCGTCGCCGTCTGTCTGCGAGATCCACAATCAGACGCTCCAATCTGCTTTTCCATCGCAGTACTTTAGTAAAGCACTTTAAAGAGATTTCACTTCCCATAAAGCTTTGGAGATCTTCAATCTCATACAAACACCGGCAGTTTCTCAAGTGATTGATATGGAAACACATTTTCATTGGCCGAGGGAGATAATAGTGTCCTTTAGTTTCTCTTTTGTGTGTTTTAGTCAACCTGAAATGAAACTTCCATAATGTGGCACATATTGGTTGGCGAGACGTGATATTATTCATCGGGAATTGACTGGATCATGAAAAGAGGACTTTCCAGATGAAAAAAAAGAAAGTTAAGGGGTTAAGCAAGTTTACACAAAACAGACATATTTCTTAGTTTAGAATAACGTGCACTGATTAGTCTTTCACAATAAGAACATGAAGAGGACCTATAATGCCCTTTTACAAAGTCTTGATGTTGTTTTTGGTCTCTACTAGAACTTGAATGTTGATTATTTCCTCATATTCTCCATTGTTGCGGCTCCTTCTTCCCAGTCTGTCAGTAACGCTCTGTTTACTTCCTGTCTCTATGAAGCCCCTCCTTCTGAAAAGCACACTGTGCTCTGATTGGTCGGCTGGATCAGTGTGTTGTGATTGGTCGAGCGCTTCGAGTGTGTTTGTGAAATGTCCCGCCCCTTACCATAACCGCCAGTTTAACACACTACACACTAACTCACCCAGGCCCCGCCCCTTTATTCTGCGTATGAATTATTATAATGAGGAATATTGTGGCGTGTTCGTTCCCGGAAGAAACTCAAGATACAATGGAGGCGTTTCAGGAGTTCAGAAACACTGACACTCATATAGAGAATAACTCAAACAGCAACATTACACACTAAACACAGATGATAAACACAGAATTTCAGGTTGACTTTAAGGTCAAACATATATTGTTCACTTTCTGGCAGCCGTAGATTGAAATAATTGTGAATGTGACTGAAATCCTTTTATTTTACCCACATTTCACTAAGATGGCCTTGAAAATATCAAGGAACATACGTCACACACGTTTCTGACTCTTTCATCAATAATTTAGAGATGATGGAAAACATGAAAACACACACGGGCACTGATGAGTATTTACTAAAAGAGTGAATCCCACAAATACAAGATTATGTGGATAAATGAGCTTCGTTGTATAAATATAAATAACGTCTCACTCTTGAAGCTCCTAAAAAAGGCGTCACTATCTTTGTTCTTTAAGAGTCAATCAAAACCAGCAGAAAACTGCAGGTTTGTGTCGGTGTGACTGTGAGCATGTGTGTATTGAGCTCAGTTTGGCTCTTTTTGTTCATTATATCCGTGACGGAGAGGAAAACTCATGGCGAATCCCCCCCCGCAGTTTCTTTATAGGAAAGAGAAGGACTTCAAAGCGTCTCTCACACACTCTCTCACGCATCCGTATTCTTTAAGCAAATGAGGCCACAGCGTGAGCGCGTACACACTCACTGTACGCCGGACGGAGGAAAAGCAGGATTTTTCCCGAGAACATTACCGATTCAGACACCCACACGACTCCAGGCGACGGGATTCTCTAAAATCAGCTCGGATTAACACACAGTGAATTAAGACAGTGTGCAAATGCAGACTACTCTGTTTCCCCTCGTACAGAACAAACTCAACATGTATTTTTGCAGAAGTAATGAACCTCTAACACGAAGGTTTCCTTAAAGCATTAGTTCACTTTAAAAAAAACTTTTGCTGATAATTTCCTCCCCCCATGTCATCCAAGATGTCCATGTCTTTCTTTCTTCAGTCGAAAAGAAATGAAGGTTTATGATGAAAACATTCCAGGATTTTTCTCCATACAATGGACTTCAACAGGACCCAAACGGTTCAAGGTCCAAATGACAGTTTCAGTGCAGCTTCAAAGGGCTTTAAACGACACCAGACGATGAATAAGGGTCTTATCTAGACAAACCATCGGCATTTCACAAACAGTTTCAGTTTTATAAGCACAAATGCTGGCCTTGCTCTGTTCTGTGATGTGCGTTCGTGACTCACGTAATACGCAGTTACGTTGTAAAGGTCCTTTAAATTAAATCTGAAGTTTTATTATACAGGTTATTATGTATAATTCTATTATTATTGTTATTATACTAACCGTTGCATGACATAATTTTACATGAAAAGAAGCCTGATTGTAGAAGAAGACAAAGACAACATGTACTTGCATTTACAATGATTTTATGCATGCATAAACTGCCTAAAGCGTGAGCCACTATAAGTTGACTATCAGCGCCATATAATATAGTTAAGATTAATATAACTTCACAGAAACATTCACAAGCATCTACTGTGTTGTCCTCCACCATCTGTGCATTTTGAAGAGTTTTTAAGAGTTTTTGCATTGTAACATTAAGCACATCCACCCCATAAATACTAGTAATAAACACACATCCATAAATATTTGAATGTAAATCAAATCTCAGCCAGAGCAAAAGTTTCCAGAAAGCTGTTTCGAACTCCTGAAACTAACTTCAATTTGGCTAGATTTTGTTTTAAATGACGTCACACCAGTTTGTTCTTTGATTTTACTTTAAAGTCCCCCTGTAGTCAATACTTAAAACTCATCTTTGATCCCCAAAATGACATATTTAAATGTTTATCCTGTTAAAAACAAAATCTTCATGTCTTAAAATAACTTGTAACTCAACACCTTTGCCTCATTTAGTATGCACAGTTCTATGAATATGCAAATGAGCCCCGCCTCCACTCACTCCCTCACTCAGAGATCCACTGGTTGACGATCACACGTTGATCTGATTGGTTACAAGGTCGTTTGTGACGTCAGAAACACCAGCGATTTCACACCGTGTTTTTGAGACTGTCTTTGGTTCACTGCAGTTTTAAGGAGAAAATACTCAACAATGCTTCAGCTGTCGACTTATGAACTGTCGACTTATGAACTTACACATGGTGTGTCTTAAAGCGTATTAAAAACACCCCATAGACATATAAATAGGGTTGGGTACCGAAACTCGGTTCCAATAGGGAACCGGTTCCGACGTAAACGGTAGTAACCAGACCGAATAAGAACGACAATTTCGGTGCCTGATTTCGGTGCCTGTAAAACATCTCGCGGCACGAATGATCCAATACATATAAATAAAACATCTCTAGTTAACCAGCAGAGCATTCATTTCGTTCGTTTGTTAAATAAGAGGCGATCTAGCACTGAAATGTGTTTTTTAAATCAAGTGATCAAAGTGCTCTTTGCCTCTGCGATCAGTGGCGCGGATGGCTCGCGCACCCAGCATTGTCTTCACTCGGACGCGCGCTTCAATCGAGACTCTCTATTCGTTCCAGTGAACTCACCAAATATAATTCACAAAAACGTGTCCCTGCTTGATATACAACCACTGATGAGCATAATTGGTTTTGATGAGAACAAAAAAAAAAAAAAAAACTGTACGAATGCGGATTACAACTCAGATCCTCTGACACGCTTGACGAAAGTTCAAGTTCAGCAGCTGCCAGTGTCTCTATAGCACGCAGTGTGTTTATCGTACAATTTATATGCGAAAATTAGATTTTATGTGCATATGATAGGCTACGAGGTTTTCGCGTGCATTTGATGCGCACTTCATTGCGTGTAATACACACGCATCCCACACCACTAATTCTACCCAAAGCCAAATGTATTATACACACGCACCCCACACCACTACTAAACATATAACCAACCCATGCGTATCCTATGCACGTAAAAACTCATTTTCGCGTATAAATTACACGATAAACACACTGCGTGCTTGAGACGATCTAGTAGTGCGATCGGGTTGCGACATCACAGACGATGATAACAGCAGCCGTTCCTCTTCGGACAAGTCTATTAGGCCTATTTTAATGCCAACTGCAAACCTTGCATATCAAGTAGGCTAGCAAACACAGTTGCCATTAAACAGCGAGTGTGACAACGTGTGCAAAATGTTTTAACAAAGTTCCAACACTTCTTTATACGAGGCTATAGGCTACTGTGTGTGTTAAATATTTCTGCTCAGTGTCAGATATTTCTCTGCTTGAAGTAGTCATAATATGTGAAGACAAAATGTTGATCTTAACTAAAGTATTTTACATCAGTAGCCTATTAAACGGCGCAATTTTTCATTTAATCAGAAAATCTTTAAATAGCCTATTTAAGTTAATAAATAGTTTCGTTTTCTTAAGTATCGGAACAAGAACCGTTTAAGCACCGGAACCGTTTAAAAAATACCGAGTAGGTACTGGTATCGGATAAAACCCAACCGATACCCAACCCTACATATAAACAACATTAAAATCTGGATTTTCACCACAGGGGGACTTTAAGTATACCTCGAGATTTAACGTTCGAATAGCAAAGAAAAAAACCTGAAGTTAAGAGAGTTCATGTTGTTGAGCGCACGCACCGTTTTATACTTCAGGATGTACTCGACGATAGGCATCCCGCCGTCGTCTTGTTTGATCAGTCCGAGTCTGTAGGCTTTCCCGACTCCTCTCTGTCCGTGAACCGTCGGAGGACTCGGCTCGCCTGCAGGAGAACACACACAAGCAGACAAGTGAAGACGTGACAGCTACTTTAAACTATAAAGATCCATGCAAACTAGAACAAACAGCATTATAAAGATGAAGGAGCTTAAAAACTTTGAAATCTACAGAGAACGACTGAAGCAGTTACACACTGTGCAAGGTCTTATTGTCCTTGTTCTCAAATGCATAGTGACGGGAGCGACAGCAACTGAATCAAACCAGCACTGGAGTTTTAAATACGTCTATCTGAGTGAGAAGGGATGAGCAGAAAAGAGACGGATGATGAAGTACTCACGGATGGCTAACGTCTGGAAGGATTCTGTGTGGCTGAAATCACCCTGACCCTTTCCATTGACCGCCGCCACTCGCACCTCATACGTGGTGTTGGGCTCCAGACTGGCCAGAACTACTGTGGCTGAGAGACGGAGGAAAGGAGGAGAGAAGGAAGGATGGAAGGAAGAAAAGAAGGAAGGAAGGACGGAAGGAAGGAAGGAAGGAAGAAAAGAAGGAAGGAAAGAAGGAAGGAAAGAAGGAAAGAAGGAAGGAAGGAAGGAAGAAAAGAAGGAAGGAAGGAAGGAAAGAAGGAAGGAAGGAAGGAAAGAAGGAAGGAAGGACGGAAGGAAGGAAGGAAGAAAAGAAGGAAGGAAGGAAAGAAGGAAGGAAAGAAGGAAGGAAGGAAGGAAGGAAAGAAGGAAGGAAGGAAAGAAGGAAAGAAGGAAAGAAGGAAGGAAGGAAGGAAAGAAGGAAGGAAAGAAGGAAGGAAGGAAAGAAGGAAGGAAGGAAAGAAGGAAGGAAGGAAGGAAGGAAGGAAAGAAGGAAAGAAGGAAGGAAAGAAGGAAGGAAAGAAGGAAGGAAGGAAGGAAGGAAAGAAGGAAGGAAGGAAAGAAGGAAAGAAGGAAAGAAGGAAAGAAGGAAGGAAAGAAGGAAGGAAGGAAAGAAGGAAGGAAAGAAGGAAGGAAGGAAGGAAGGAAAGAAGGAAGGAAGGAAAGAAGGAAAGAAGGAAGGAAGGAAGGAAGGAAAGAAGGAAGGAAAGAAGGAAAGAAGGAAGGAAGGAAGGAAAGAAGGAAGGAAAGAAGGAAGGAAAGAAGGAAGGAAAGAAGGAAGGAAGGAAGGAAGGAAGGAAAGAAGGAAGGAAAGAAGGAAAGAAGGAAGGAAGGAAGGAAAGAAGGAAGGAAGGAAGGAAGGAAAGAAGGAAGGAAAGAAGGAAGGAAAGAAGGAAGGAAGGAAAGAAGGAAGGAAGGAAAGAAGGAAGAAAACAAGGAAGGAAAGAAGGAAGGAAGGAAAGAAGGAAGGAAAGAAGGAAGGAAAGAAGAAAGGAAAGAAAGAAGGAAGGAAAGAAGGAAGGAAGGAAAGAAGGAAGGAAAGAAGGAAGGAAGGAAAGAAGGAAGGAAAGAAGGAAGGAAGGAAGGAAGGAAGGAAGGAAGGAAAGAAGGAAGGAAGGAAAGAAGGAAGGAAAGAAGGAAGAAAACAAGGAAGGAAAGAAGGAAGGAAGGAAGGAAGGAAGGAAGGAAGGAAGGAAGGAAAGAAAGAAGGAAGGAAAGAAGGAAGGAAAGAAGGAAGGAAAGAAGGAAGAAAACAAGGAAGGAAAGAAGGAAGGAAAGAAGAAAGAAATAAGTAAATAAATACACAAACAAATTAACAAAGAAATAAATAATAAATAAAAAAGTAAAGAAAAGTATAAGTATAAGTATATATAAGGTATAAGATCAATTTAATTACTAAAGCTAAAAATGAAATAAAAAAAATAAAGAAATTGACACAAACGCATAACACAATGACTAAAACTTAAACGGAAAACATAAAACTAAAAGCATATAGCTTATTATAGCTTAAATTAAAACGTATAGCTTATAACTAAAAGCACTTTATTATTAAATACTACTAATATAGAAAAAAATACAAAAACATTTTAAATACTTTAATAGTGTATAAATAATATTAAATGGCTGTAATAATTCAGTCTAACAGAGAATATGTAATTTTGCATTAAAGTAGCAAATCGCAGTCCTCGGCCGTTATAAACGACTGCATTCATTAATTTACATGAGAAAGCACTAATAAAAGCGAACGACTCGATGAGCGCGTTATTACTTAGTCAAAGAACATTGAGTTCTTAATTAAAAATCCACAAAGAGTCTGTGGATGTAATTGAAGTAATTACACTCTATATTCGAGGTGGAGGCCGTGAAAAGAACATTATTAGACTGACTTCATCGAATCTGATCTTGAACTCTACACTCATTTCTGCAACGCAAAGTGGAGGAATATAACGGCTCGCTTTATTTGTTTTTAGCGTTTTGCATTACGCTTAACACGAAACACATTATTTAAAGGCCTGAACAAAATCACCGATTCTTGGACCAAAGTAAAAGCAGTTTAATGAACAAACAGCTTGAAGTCATTATCGTTTCTTCTTCTGCTGCAAATGTGTTGAGCTGCAGTCGACTGTCAACACTTCCCGATCCCGCAAACACGGCCATAATGACTTTCAGGAAAACTAGGAGACGGTAAACATGCGTTCCCTTCGGTTAAATGACCTGTTTTTACTTGCAAAGCTTATCGCTTTTGCTCTGAGGACAGAAGCATCTCAAATTAGATCTTTTTTTTATTTTTATATATATATTAGCTGATTCTTCCACACAGAAATTACTTTAAATGGAGAGGGTTTTTTTCTTCCACAGACTCTATTAAAGTCACCATGAAATCAAAATGGACAATTCTTGTTTTTTAAAGGATTATTGCAGTGATTATTCTAAATGATTTATCGGTGCACATCATTATTGTTTTCTTCTCTTCTCTGATGATGTGGGCGGGGCAACCTGTCACTCACATGAGATCAGCCAATAGCAAACCACAACCATCCAATCACGTGCCCACAGACACAATCAAGCCCCGCCCACATGTGTTCCTGTTCCAGAAGCGCTTCACTCGGATATACACCACCAGTCAAACGTTTTGGAACTGTAAGATTTTTTATGTTTTTAAAAGAATTCTCTTCTGCTCACCAAGGCTGCATTTATTTATTTAAAAAAAAAGAAAACAATATACAGTAAAGTGTAATTTATTCCTGTGATCAAAGCTGAATGTTCATCATCATTACTCCAGTCTTCAGTGTCACATGATCCTTCAGAAATCAGGATAATATGATGATCTGATGATCAAGAAACATTTTATGACTATTGTCAATGTTTTTTTCAGGATTCTTTGATGAATAGAAAGTTCAAAAGAACAGCATTTATCTGAAACAGAAAGCTTTTGTAACATTAAACTCTACCGTTCGAATGTTTGGGGCCAGTAATCATTTTTGTTTTATTTTTTTGGGGGGGAAAAGAAATCAAATAAATGAATACTTTTATTCATCAAGGATGAATTAAATTGATCAAAAGTTACAGTAAAAACAGTTATAATGTTACAAAAATTATATTTCAAATAAATGCTGCTCTTTTTATCGTTCTATTAAGAATCCTGAATTTTTTTCAACATTGATAATAATAATAATGAATGTTTCTTGAGCTGAAAATCATCATATTAGAGTGATTTCTGAAGGGGTAGTGATGCTGAAAATTCAGCTTTGATCACAGGAAATTACACTTTAAAATATATTAAAAAAGTTATTTTAAATTGTAATAATATTTCACAATATTAATGTTTTTGTTGTTAATAAATGCAGCCTTGGTGAGCAGAAGAGACTTTTTTTAAAAACATAAAAAAATCGTACAGACGCAAACCTTTTGACTGGTAGTGAACGACACATTAGGGAAGAAAAGACCCGCGCAACTTAAAGGATTAGTTCACTTTTAAAAAAACTTTTGCTGATAATTTCCTCCCCCCATGTCATCCAAGATGTCCATGTCTTTCTTTCTTCAGTCGAAAAGAAATGAAGGTTTTTGATGAAAACATTCCAGGATTTTTCTCCATATAATGGACTTCAACAGGACCCAAACGGTTCAAGGTCCAAATGACAGTTTCAGTGCAGCTTCAAAGGGCTTTAAACGACACCAGACGATGAATAAGGGTCTTATCTAGACAAACCATCGGCATATCACAAATAAATAAAACAGTTTCAGTTTTATAAGCACAAATGCTGGCCTTGCTCTGTTCTGTGATGCGCGTTCGTGACTCACGTAATACGCAATTACGTTGAAAAGGTCACGCTTCTGTCCTGACGGAAATGTTCTTTTAGCCTTTTTAATATTAAAACACCCAGGATACGCACACGAAATGGGCATTTTAAACGATAAACTGACACAAAGACATTTGAATATGTGTATATGGTCCTCCTTCCTCACATTCGTAAACACTGACTCGGTACTTCCACCGACGCGTGACCTTTTCAACGTAATTGCGTATTACGTGAGTCACGAACGCACATCACAGAACAGAGCAAGGCCAGCATTTGTGCTTATAAAACTTAAACTGTTTTATTTATTTGTGAAATGCCGATGGTTTGTCTAGATAAGACCCTTATTCATCGTCTGGTGTCGTTTAAAGCCCTTTGAAGCTGCACTGAAACTGTCATTTGGACCTTGAACCGTTTGGGTCCTGTTGAAGTCCATTATATGGAGAAAAATCCTGGAATGTTTTCATCAAAAACCTTCATTTCTTTTCGACTGAAGAAAGAAAGACATGGACATCTTGGATGACATGGGGGGAGGAAATTATCAGCAAAAGTTTGTTTTAAGTGAACTAATGCTTTAAGTTGACTGTAAGTTTTAAAGTGAACAGTTGGTCACATGACACTCACTCTGAACACCATGTGATCTCACTGTCCTCCAATCCTGTGCGCTCGTGTCTTTGTAGTTGATGATGTAATAGCTGATGGGGACTCCGCCGTGCGAGTCGGGCTTCATGAAGGAGACGGTGGCGAGACGCTGGGAGACGGCCGTGAGACGTACGGAGTACGGGTTCGACGGGACGTCTGAAACACAACACACATAACACACAAACGCTTACAACCAGTGTTGGGTGTAACTCAGTACAAGTAACTTGAGTTACGCAATCAGATTAATGCATTACTTTTTCAATTTACAACAAAATATCTAAGTTACATTTTCAAATAAGTGAAGAGGTGTTGTGTGTGTGTGTGTGTGTGTGAACATGATGGTTATTTTAGATCTAGACTAAATGTAACCATGCATATGTATTTACTCATCTCACTTGCACGAAAACATTCAGTATTCCTTAAAATGAATAAAAACAGTAAAATGCAATCTTAGAATTTTACTAAATTACACAAATATACTTGATGTATTTAATCTCACTTTATTAACCAATATTTTGCTGCTGACCTTCAATGATCTAATTCAACCATAATAAGCAAACATGACTTAGATTAGATGTATAAATAAGAGTGTTGAACTGTATCCTATTGTTCTTTAATCCAGAACGGCTGAAAGGTTTGTTTGAGCGGCGCCCTCTGCTGTACAGGAGTAAATATGCATTTCCTTCAGCCGGAGGATTGTTCACTTCACTTTTGGTGTGAAAGGGCCTTAACATTTGCCAAAAATATAACTTTTTTTGTTGTTATTAAAAAACAAACAAGCCCAGGTGAGAAAAAGTAGTGCAAAAGTAATGTACACATTCATAAAAAGTAACTAATTAATGCAATTTTGTACTATTTTTGGGAGTAACACAATATTGTAATGCATTACTTTTAAAAAGTAATGTTTCCCCAACAACACTATTATTTTTCATCTTTATTGTAGATCGTAAAGTGCGTGTGACCATCAGCTTCATTCATTTCTCACGATATAAAGAGCCCGACAGACTTGTCATCCTGTGATGAAGCGTGAATGCAGGATAAACACATGACAGAGCATCAGATAAACCGTGGGAACTCAGAATGATCATCATTTGTGCTGTTCGTGAATCTTCAGAGTCATCGACATCATTTAACAGGAGAAATCGCTCTCGTCACTGAAGACATCTGTCAGTGAGCGCAGTTCTACTGTTTCAGCCATCGTCAACGAAACAAAACTATACCAGATTCAAATATGCAGTACATAAAAGCAATGTTTTGCAATGTGACTTTAGCCATTAAAAAATATGCAGATCGGCATCATTAGATGAAATATGCAAACATATTAGCATATATAAAGAGTGACCGACCTGAGAGCAACTGTTGTGTGATCAACATAACACAGCGTTTTGTCAAAAGATTGTTTATTAACAATATGAGCATGTTAATGAAGATGTTTTTGGCACTTTAAGATGAAATGGCCCATTAAATGTCAAAGAAAAAACTCCACAACCAATAACAGAAACACCAGATGAAAGATTCTTTATGAACCCAAAGACATTGTGTTTCTGTAAGCAAAATTACACTTTCAGAAAATAGTATGTGTGTGTGTGAGAGAGAGTGTGTGTGAGTGAGTGAGTGAGTGAGTGAGTGTGTGTGCGTGTATGTATGTGTGTGTGTGTCTATGTGTGTGAGTATATGTGTGTGTATGTATGTGTGAGTGTGTCTATGTGTGTGAGTATATGTGTGTGTATGTATGTGTGAGTGTGTCTATGTGTGTGAGTATACATGTGTGTGTGTGTGAGTATACTTGTGTATGTATGTGAGTGTGTGTGTGAGTATATGTGTGTGTGTGTGAGAGAGAGAGAGTATGTGTGTGTGTGTGTGAGTATATATGTGCGTGTGTGTGTGTGTGTGTGTGTGTTTGTGTGAGTGAGTGAATGTGTATGTATGTGTGAGAGAGTTTTGGTGTGTGAGTATATGTGTATGTCTATGTATTTGTGAGTGTGTCTATGGGAAAATGCCATGTGAGAGTGTGTGTGTGAGAGAGAGAGAGTGAGATAGATTCAGTGTGTGTGTATGTGTGTGTGTGTGTGTGTGTTTGTGTGTGTGTTAAAGTGTGTGTGTGTGTGTGTCTGTGCGAGTGTGTGTGTGTGTGTGTGTGTGTGTGTATTCTCTGGGGCTCCTGAAGTGAACTGAACCTCTTCATGGTATATTAAGCAGCTCTACAGTAAATGGAGACAGTGCTCTGCTATATTAGTGAGCTCTCTTGTAAATCACGCAGCACTACAGAAGATTAGCTTCAGTTCAATTAGCAATGGCCAGATGGGAAGGACATATTGTTATGGAAAATTGAAATATATTTATCAATGCTTAGCACATCACTACAGTTTCTCAGGTGAACCTTCTGCCTCGTCTCAAACCAAACACACTCTCAAATCCTTTCAAGAACACAACCAGACTTACAAAAAAAATGCTTGGACACAGTTAAATACTTGCACAGACAGAAAACAAATCAGGAAATACACAGATCCAAACAAAACTGTGAATATCTTTCAAAGATCAAGAACATATTACAAACGAATAAATGATTCAAGAGAAGTTTAGCATTTGAGGTAGTTGGTAAACACACACCTGCCTGTGCTAATATAAACTCCTGGTATCGAGCGCCGATGTTGTTTCTGGCGGTGCAGTTGTAACGTCCAAAATCCCTGTCGGACACTGGAGTGACCTGTGGATACAGACACGTGAAAGCATGAACCCATCTGAAACTACAGCACACAGAACTCAGTAGAAGTTTGTGTGTAAATGTTCACTGGGTTCAACAAGAGCAACACAGCAACTTTTCTTTATTAATTAGTTTAACCAGATTTCCGGTCGAACTGCTACACCAGAAATATCATGCTTGTCCTAAACCAGCACTACAGACCCGAAACATGCGCTTTACACCGCAAAAATACACTTCTACTCAGTGTTTCTGTCTTGTTTTCCAGTATAAATATCTAAACATTAAACATCAAGATACAGGTACTTGAGATGCTAAATCACTGAAGATATTAAGTGTCTTTTTCAGAGAAAAACGTATTAAATTCGTATTAAATCGTACAAAATTAAGTGAGTTTAAAAAAAAAATCTGCTAATGGTTTAGAAAAATAACCTTGTTTTCCCTTTGAATTAACTTTATTTTTTCTCACCCCACTGACAGATTTAAAAAATAATAATTTAAGTGTAAACTCAATTCTTTTGGATACCTTTTTTAATAAAACAACACTCATTATCTTAAGTAATTTTGCCTCTTACAATGCATCTTGATATTTATGCTGGAAAACAACACAAAAACATAATTATTTGCTGTGACAAGGTGCTTTTAGCTACACAATCTAAATTTTACTAACACTAAAAGTGTCGGATTAAGTCAATTAATTAGCAATAAAGAAGCATAAACCACCAATTAGGATCAAATATTTCTTTCAGATCAACTACACTGTAAAAACGTTGGTCTACAAACAATGTTCACTTTTAAATTACTGGTGCATTTCACAATTAACAACAAAGAAATAGCAAGAAACACATTGAGTTAAACGAGAAACTTAGAAAACTGAAAAAGTATTTTCTTGTAAATCATACTCCAATAATCGTTTTGTAAGGAGCAATTATCGGTCAGTGTGAGCTAGCAACAACTTGCACATATTTGGGTGTCAATGGGACAAAGCATTACAGAGATACATCTCATTCAGTTTGGCATCAAATTCATTAAAGTGTTAAACGGAAAAAGTTTATCTATCAACACAAAATCCATAACTATTTGCCGGCATGGTCTGAAGATGATCTGAGTCTAATTTGATGAAATTCGGACCAACGGGCTAGAAGGAGCTTGAAAAAGTAGGAATCTAGTAGAAGACCTAGTAGAAGGAATCTATCAAGATCAGTCTCATACAATAGGCAAAATTAATCAAAAGCTATTAGCATTTTTTGAAATTTTGTTATCGTTTTTGACTACAAGGTATATTGTACAAAAATATTGTGCACCTACAAGGCATCATGCCAAAGACACATGCCAATTTTCATAATGATATGCCAATGCATTCATAAAATATAGCATTTTACGTCAAAATTCTAAATGGCCACTGCCAAAAATGTCCTATATGAGAAAATTGGGTGTGGGATTTGGGACTGAGTTAGACACTCCAAAATTGCTGTGGTTAATGTTCAGACTGTCACCTATCCATCTGCCAAATTTCATAACTTTCCCACTAATGGTTATATGGGCTGCCATAGACTCAAGAGCAGCAGAAGAAGAAGAAAACTAAGAGATCCACCTTTGGTGCTCAGGTATTAAAGGTACAGTATGTAAGAATTTTTGTACCAAAGTATTATTTTGTACCCAAATATCCAAAAACCACTTGCACAGTGTTATATATTTCTTTCAATTATGTACTTACATTATCCTAAATGTTTCCAAGAATTCATAAATTCAGAGAAATTCACAATTTTTAAATAGTGCCCGTTCCTTGAAACTTGTCACCTATCAATGACGTAATATCCGCGTAATCCCTGGTGTCCGCTTGTACTCCCATAGTAACCATGGCGACAGACATGGACAACTGTGTAATGTCTAGCGGCATGCTCACGCTGTTGTTGTCTCGTTCAAACATTATGGATCATGGCAAGCAGACTTTGGGACAAAAGAACTAAAACGAGGATCAATATCAGCGTGGCGTTTTCGAGATGCCAGAGCTAGCGTCCGCGAATAACTTCCACTCGACAGAGAGCTAGCGTCCGCGACTAACTTCCACTCGACAGAGAGCTAGCATCCGCAAATAACTTCCACTCGACAGAGAGCTAGCATCTGCGACTAACTTCCACTCAACAGAGAGCTAGCGTCCGCGACTAACTTCCACTCGACAGAGAGCTAGCATCCGCAAATAACTTCCACTCGACAGAGAGCTAGCATCTGCGACTAACTTCCACTCGACAGAGAGCTAGCGTCCGCGACTAACTTCCACTCGACAGAGAGCTAGCGTCAGCGACTAACTTCCACTCGACAGAGAGCTAGCGTCAGCGACTAACTTCCACTCGACAGAGAGCTAGTGTCCGCGACTAACTTCCACTCGACAGAGAGCTAGCGTCAGCGGCTAACTTCTACTCGACAGAGAGCTAGCCTCCGCGACTAACTTCCACTCGACAGAGAGCTAGCGTCCGCGACTAACTTCCACTCGACAGAGAGCTAGCGTCCGCGTCTAACTTCCACTCGACAGAGATCTAGCGTCCGCGTCTAACTTCCACTCGACAGAGTGCTAGTGTCCGCGTCTAACTTCCACTCGACAGAGATCTAGCGTCCACGACTAACTTCCACTCGACAGAGAGCTAGCGTCCGCGTCTAACTTCCACTCGACAGAGATCTAGCGTCCGCGTCTAACTTCCACTCGACAGAGATCTAGCGTCCGCGTCTAACTTCCACTCGACAGAGAGCTAGCATCCGCGTCTAACTTCCACTCGACAGAGATCTAGCGTCCACGACTAACTTCCACTCGACAGAGAGCTAGCGTCTGCGTCTAACTTCCACTCGACAGAGATCTAGCGTCCACGACTAACTTCCACTCGACAGAGAGCTAGCGTCCGCGTCTAACTTCCACTCGACAGAGATCTAGCGTCCGCGTCTAACTTCCACTCGACAGAGAGCTAGCGTCCGCGTCTAACTTCCACTCGACAGAGAGCTAGCGTCCGCGTCTAACTTCCACTCGACAGAGAGCTAGCGTCCGCGAATAACTTCCACTCGACAGAGAGCTAGCGTCCGCGACTAACTTCCACTCAACAGAGAGCTAGCATCCGCAAATAACTTCCACTCGACAGAGAGCTAGCATCTGCGACTAACTTCCACTCGACAGAGAGCTAGCGTCCGCGACTAACTTCCACTCGACAGAGAGCTAGCATCCGCAAATAACTTCCACTCGACAGAGAGCTAGCATCTGCGACTAACTTCCACTCGACAGAGAGCTAGCGTCCGCGACTAACTTCCACTCGACAGAGAGCTAGCGTCAGCGACTAACTTCCACTCGACAGAGAGCTAGCGTCCGCGTCTAACTTCCACTCGACAGAGATCTAGCGTCCACGACTAACTTCCACTCGACAGAGAGCTAGCGTCCGCGTCTAACTTCCACTCGACAGAGATCTAGCGTCCGCGTCTAACTTCCACTCGACAGAGATCTAGCGTCCGCGTCTAACTTCCACTCGACAGAGAGCTAGCATCCGCGTCTAACTTCCACTCGACAGAGATCTAGCGTCCACGACTAACTTCCACTCGACAGAGATCTAGCGTCCACGACTAACTTCCACTCGACAGAGAGCTAGCGTCCGCGTCTAACTTCCACTCGACAGAGATCTAGCGTCCACGACTAACTTCCACTCGACAGAGAGCTAGCGTCCGCGTCTAACTTCCACTCGACAGAGATCTAGCGTCCGCGTCTAACTTCCACTCGACAGAGAGCTAGCGTCCGCGTCTAACTTCCACTCGACAGAGAGCTAGCGTCCGCGACTAACTTCCACTCGACAGAGAGCTAGCGTCCGCGACTAACTTCCACTCGACACGCCGCTCTTGCATGAGCTTTATTAGACAGCTGAACAAATTAAACTAAATGTTATATATACAAATTTTTATATAGCTCAACATGATGAAATGTTATAATATGATCAGTATGTTATTCTAATGTTGATCGTACTGCTAGTCACATATAGCCAACAAACTAATACATAGAATAACATTATAACTTTCAACACACTCAAATGCTGTTTGGTATAGTCTAACATTAAACCAAGTGCTGCGTTACCTCACAAGTTTCATTCGTCTAATAAACTGTCCTGTGTGAGTTGTAATTCAGCACTTGTGGGTAAGATAGTTCGGAAGAATGAAATGTCCTTATTCCTTTATATCCGCAGGACTTGCGTGTGGCGCTGAGATCTGTCTCTCATTAGCAATCGCGCTCGCTTCACACACAGTCATCTTAAAAACATCAATGTTTAAACTCCATAAACTTATTAGATCCATCAGCATGATGGCAAGTTCCATGATTCCGCTTATCACTGCGTCATCAATCTACGCCTATGTTATTGTATTAGGTTAGCGACCCCTAGCGGTGAAAAAAAATTCATATTGTAGCTTTAAAGTGCATGAGTGTGATCTAACTGAACCTCCAGAAGTGATCGTCCCTCTGCAGTGTGAATACGAATGTTGCTGGTCCCTTGACTAGAGATGGTGAAGCGGTCTCGTCTCCACAGCATCGTGGCAGGAGGGTTGGACCTCACGTCACAGCTGATGTTCACTGCGTTTCCCTCCCATGAGTAGAAGATGGTCTGATTAGTCTGGAACTTCGGTGCATCTGGAAAAAGAGAAACAGAGATTCAATACTGGCAGAACCTAATGTGTTCGAGCAGGTTTTTAGACTATCCAGCTGATCAATAAAACCCTATTTCAGTCTTTATACTTCAAAATGTCACATTTGATTCAATGTTACATGCTGTTTCTTTGTACTTGTACGTGAAATTTAAAAGCAATTTCTGAGTGATTGGCTTTGTTTTTTCCAGTGTAGATTACAGCTAGAAACCAACAATTAGAAGCTTGTTTCCAAAGTAAAAATAAAGGCTCATTCAAATGTCATCCATCAGGGCTTTAACACAAGCATAACATGTCAAGCATAGTGTCACCCAATGAAAAGTATAATATATGTATTACACACACACACACACACACACACACACACACACACACACACACACACACAGTACTGGTCAGAATTATTTGCCTCCTTGGTAAATATGATCAAAGATGGCTATAAAAAAATCAATCTGCATTGTTTATCCTTTTGACATTTTATAAAAACAATTTAAAAAAATGCAAAAATCTAACCTTTCATTGAAGTAAAATAATTGAAAGTTGGGGGAAAATCACATTATGAAATAAATGTTTTTCTCCAAAGCACATTGGGAACAATTATTTGCTCCCTTTTATTAAATACTTTTTGCAACCTCCTTTTTCCAAGATAACAGCTCTGAGTCTTCTCCTATAATGCCTGATGAGTTTGGAGAGTTTAATAAGTTAATTAATATAAAAAATAAATGTAAATATTTAAAAAATATATTAATAACAAATTAACACTGGACTGAACATGCAACGCTGTACCTTGAATTTCTTTCCATGTATTTTAATGCACTTGGGAATGCTGATGTGAACCGTGTGAACGGCCTTTAAAGAAGAGTAATATTGATTGCAACCAAGAAAGACTTCACAGTCTCACTCCATTACGTCAGATGCGTTTGCGGTAAACAGATGCAAGTCATAAAGATGAAATGCATTTTCCACAGACCTAAAACTGATCCCATGCTTCAGTTTTAAGCGCTGAGGGTGTCTACATTCATTCAGCGTTATTCCTGTTTTACGCCGACTAGAAGGTTTCCATTAGAGAGATTGATGCTGGGCTCACTGTCACATCTAAGGAGCCGCGCAGAGAAGAGTGGCTGTACTAAATAAATGAGTTCATTAGCAGCCCGGTAACGGTTGGCTAGCTCCTGCCACGCTCATTCAGAACGTCCTTTTTCACCCGTTGGCCGTGAACCTCCACGCTGAACATATGACACGACGACACATCGCGGCTCGGTGATATCAAGGTCAGCGTTGCATTCAAGGCCTTTCATTATCATCTCACTGCATTTCTGCGATTGTGACAGATGCAGTTTCAAAGTGGCATTAATGTGCAATGTTAGCCTCATGTACGAAACAGCGACTAATGAATTTAAAGCAATAAAAACGGATATCTACGAAGGTCAGGTTTGACAGCGAGTGACCACAACAACGGTTTGGCATTTCAGGAAACGGACCTGGAAATGAATAACGAATATGAGGAATTAATTACTCGGGAAGAATTCCTTCCGTAATTAGCCCCACTGAGGGCCATTTTTTCCTTTTGTGTAGGATACTCAGAATCATTAATTTCAAGTGGGGTAAAATAATTAATTAAGCCAGAAAGATACACTGGAAAGGCTACAGAGAAGTTGCTGCTGTAGTATTTTTTTATGAAGTTGGTGCAACTTTGGCTCAATAGTCACTTTTTTGTGTTGCTATGTTGTTGCTAGGATGTTGTACAGTAGGTGTTTGCTATGAAATACTTCTAGTGATGATTGACACCAAAGCTTGTATTTTTTAACTGAAATACACATAAAAGCTTGCACAAACATCCCTGCATAAAAACAACAATGCTTGGTGAAAACGTTTTTTGTGCATCTTACACTCGATATCCAAGAACATGCTCTTCTGATGACCTCCGATCCTGCTGAGAGCTTCACAGTCGAACCGACCCCAGTCTGAGAGTCGAACGCCACTGATGGTCAACATGGATTTCCCGTTCCGTCCACGCACTTCCACACGGCCGTCCTGACTCTAAACCAACACAAACAAATCAATGTACATAAGTGAAAATTTTAGTTTAGTTTTAGCAATTTAGTATGTTTTTTGTGTTTTTCCCATTATTATTATTATTATACAGTAGTTAACATTTTACAGTAGTCAAACATAAAAATTTTACATGAATTTTGAACAAAACCCGGTCTTGTCTTAGGACAACTTTGATGAACTTTTTTGATCTACTTCAAATGTTGACTACTGTATATTATTTTTGGTATTTCTTGCGCCGTTTTAAGTTGGTGTAGATCTTCTTTGTTTGGACGCAGACAGTTTGTTTCTTTAGGGGAATACAGGTCTGATATTGGACCAGTTTCTACTGGCGCCCCTCAGGGCTCTGTTTTAGGACCCTTTTTAGTCTTTATTCCTGCTTGGGTAACTTGGCCAACTCTATGTATTGAAGTCTCCCTGTGGTGAAAATCCAGCTTTTAATGTTGTTTATATGTCTATGTGGTGTTTTTAATATGCTTTAAGACAAACCATGTGTAAATTCATAAGTCGACAGCATTGCTGAGAACCAGAGACCAAAGTCTCAAAAACACGGTTTGAAATCGCTGGTGTTTCTGATCAGATCAACATGTGATTGTCAACCAGTGGATCTCTGAGCTGAGTGAGTGAGTGGAGGTGGGGCTCATTTGCATATTCATAGAGCCACGTATACTAAATGAGGCAAAGGTGTCGAGATACATTCAAACTATTTTTATGCATGAATAATTTTTTTAAATATGTAATTTTTGTGATCAAAGATGAGTTTTAAGGATCAAATAAATGACTACAGGGGGACTTTAAGTATCACTTTTATGCGAATGACACACAAATCTGTATTCATTATAAACATGTTCAAAGTGAGACTGTTTCATTGCTATTTAATAAATAAAGCACTAATAAAACAATTATTGTATGGGCGATGCGCAACAAATAATGTTTGGTGTAGGGAAAAACTGCAGACCTGCAACACTGCGGGTGATTCATAGGGTCAAATAGAGCTTGATTTAACCTCCCTATTTATAACTGTTAATGTGTTATTGTCGAGTTAACTCGCCCTAAATTCAACACAAGAAAGATGTTCTTCACACACAGTATGAGTTGCAGTCTGAACATGTTTTTCTGAATTCTTTTGATTGACAGGATATAATCGGCCCTGATCATTAGCTGTAAACAATCGGCCGATAGTGAACATAATTGCTTTAATCGGCCGATACTGATTATTGGCTGAAACATCGGTGCATCCCTAGTTTTAGTTTTGGTGAACTGACTTCTGATATGATTCTGTCAGGGTTATTCCAGATGAAACCGGCAAACTAATATTGAGTTGATCAGCTGTAGTGTGGTCACACTATCTGTGCTTGCGGTGAGATAAGGGACTGTGAATATAAGGGGATTTGATGGAGCTCGTCCCCCAACGCCCACTTTAATGATCAGTGTTCTTCGCTTTCCCTGAAAAATCGATATGTGTCCACCCTCCGCTTGATGCCTCAAGTCTCTGAGAGTGCAGCGCCTGACAGTCCTGGAGCGAATGTGTGTTTTATTTGACAGGGGCCGTTATTGTAGGCTAGCAGCACCGAGACCCAAAGGCTTCCCTTCCTTTACGCTAATGCATGAGAATCATTTCTACATGGACAGCGAGAGCTGACGTACATGCTCCTGGTGTTTCCACGCCCGGAGAACATGATGAAAACACATCCACATGCTCACATTTACTGAAAAAATATATGAGTGGAGATTGCCTGTGCTAAAGTGTTGTTTGCAGTTGCTATGCAGTTGCTAGGGTGTTTGTGGTATAAGGTTGCTGCATTGCAAAATGAGTGGGTTTTGATGCATTGCTAGTTTCTACGATGTGGTTCAGTAGGTGTTTGCTATGAGCACTACCACTAGTGACTTCGTAAACACCACAGTATGTATTTTAACCGTAATAAATCTTTAATACACATATACACAAACACACAACCAATGATGCCCGTGAATACAAGTACATGAATATAAACTGCAGAAGCTCTGCCTGCATAAAAACAACAATGCATCGTGAAAAACCACCTTTCCGACTGAATGATTCTAATAAACAACTAATAAAAGCAGTTGCCAGAACCATATTTCTCATTCTGTAGTGTCATGACCTCCAAATACTAATTATTTTGGAGAGCTGGCCTGTAAGCAGATCCCAGAAACTGATCAGTGACTAACAACTGCAGACTCTCTTTCTCTCTCTGTGTGTGTGTGTGTGTGTCTGACACCATCTCGCCTTGGGCAGATGCTTCCTAACTGTTTGATATGCGACTGAGGTCTCAGTGAGACACGACAACCACAGCACACAGAGAACAGAGGAGAGGACGACAGAGCAGCAGATTGACAGACAGATAGATAGATAGATAGATAGATAGATAGATAGATAGATAGATAGATAGATAGATACTGTAGATAGATAGATACCGTATTTAGATAGATAGATAAATAGACAGATAGGTAGATAGATACTGTAGATAGATATATACCGTATTTAGATAGATAGATAGATACCATATTAGATAGATAGATAGATAGATAGATAGATAGATAACTGTAGATAGATAGATACCGTATTTAGATAGATAGATGATAGATAGATAGATAGATAGATAGATAGATAGATAGATACCGTATATAGATAGATAGATAGATAGATAGATAGATACTGTAGATAGATAGATACCGTATTTAGATAGATAGATAGATAGACAGATAGGTAGATAGATACTGTAGATAGATATATACCGTATTTAGATAGATAGATAGATACCATATTAGATAGATAGATAGATAGATAGATAGATAGATACTGTAGATAGATAGATACCGTATTTAGATAGATAGATAGATAGATAGCGTATATAGATAGATAGATAGATAGATAGATACTGTATATAGATAGATACCGTATTTAGATAGATAGATAGATAGATACCGTATATAGATAGATAGATAGATAGATAGATACTGTATATAGATAGAGATACCGTAGATAGATAGATAGATAGATAGATAGATAGATAGATACCGTATATAGATAGATACTGTATATAGATAGATAGATACCATATGTAGATAGATAGATACCGTATATAGATAGATAGATACCATATATAGATAGATAGATACCGTATATAGATAGATAGATACCGTATATAGATAGATACCGTATATAGATAGATACCGTATATAGATAGATAGATACCGTATATAGATAGATACCGTATATAGATAGATAGATAGATAGATAGATAGATAGATAGATACCGTATATAGATAGATAGATAGATGGATAGATAGATAGACAGACAGATGTAGATACACTATATTGACAAAAGTATTGGGATACCCCTCCAAATCATTAAATAGGCGGGCAGACGCTTCTACAAACATTTGTGAAAGAACGGGTCACTCTCAGGAGCTCAGTGAATTCAAGCGTGGTACCGTGATAGGCTGCCACCAGTGCAATAAGTGCATTCATGAAATTTCCTCACTACTAAATATTCCACGGTCATCTGTTAGTGGTATTATAACAAAGTGGAAGCAATTGGGAACAACAGCAACTCAGCCAAGAAGTGGTAGGCCACGTAAAGTCCCAGAGCGGGTCAGCACATGCTGAACTTTCTGCAGAGCCAATAGCTACACACCTCCAAACTTTGTGTGGCCTTCAGATTTGCTCAAGAACAGTGCGTAGAGAGCGAGAGCTTCATGGAATGGGTATCAATGGGCAAGCAGCTTCATCCAAGCCTAACATAACCAAGTGCAATGCAGAGTGTGGGATGCAGTGGTGTAAAGCGCGCTGCTACTGGACTGTGTGGAGATGAGCAGTGGACACGTGTTCTCTGGAGTGACGAATCACACTTCTCTGTCTGGCAATCCGATGGACGAGTCTGGGTTTGGCGGTTGCCAGGAGAACGTTACTTAAACTGACTGAATTTTTACAAGTGTAAAGTGTAGTGGAGGGGGGATTACGGTGTGGGGTTGTTTTTCAGGGGTTGGCCCCTTAGTTCCAGTGAAAGGAACTCTTAATGCTTCAGCATACCAAGACATTTTGGACAATTTCATGCTCCCAACTTTGTGGGAACAGTTTGGGGAAGTTCCTGTTCCAACATGACTGTGCACCAGTGAGCAGGTCCATAAAGACTGGCCTGACCTCAACCCCATAGACCACCTTTGGGGTTGAATTAGAGCGGAGACTGCGAGCCAGGCCTTCTCGTCCAACATCAGTGCCTGACCTCACAAATGCACTTCTAGAAGAATGGTCAAAAATCCCCATGAACACACTCCTAAACCTTGTGGAAAGGCTTCCCAGAAGAGTTGAAGCTGTTATAGCTGCCAACTCCATATTGAACTCTACGGATTAAGAATGGGATGCCATTAAAATTCATGTGCATGTAAAGGCAGGCGTCCCAAAACGTTTGGCAATATAGTATAGATAGATAGATAGATAGATAGATAGATAGATAGATATTGTTGCACACTGGATTCATGAAAGCAGCTCAAAAAGGTTTCTCATGTGTGTGTCCATCAGCAGACAGACAGATACAGTGTGTCCATCAGCAGACAGACAGATACAGTGTGTCCATCAGCAGACAGACAGATACAGTGTGTGTCCATCAGCAGACAGACAGATACAGTGTGTGTCCATCAGCAGACAGACAGATACAGTGTGTGTCCATCAGCAGACAGACAGATACAGTGTGTGTCCATCAGCAGACAGACAGATACAGTGTGTGTCCATCAGCAGACAGACAGATACAGTGTGTGTCCATCAGCAGACAGACAGATACAGTGTGTCCATCAGCAGACAGACAGATACAGTGTGTCCATCAGCAGACAGACAGATACAGTGTGTGTCCATCAGCAGACAGACAGATACAGTGTGTGTCCATCAGCAGACAGACAGATACAGTGTGTGTCCATCAGCAGACAGACAGATACAGTGTGTCCATCAGCAGACAGACAGATACAGTGTGTCCATCAGTGTGTCCATCAGCAGACAGACAGATACAGTGTGTGTCCATCAGCAGACAGACAGACAGACAGACAGACAGATACAGTGTGTGTCCATCAGCAGACAGACAGATACAGTGTGTGTACAGTGTGTGTCCATCAGCAGACAGACAGATACAGTGTGTGTACAGTGTGTGTCCATCAGCAGACAGACAGATACAGTGTGTGTCCATCAGCAGACAGACAGATACAGTGTGTGTCCATCAGCAGACAGACAGACAGATACAGTGTGTCCATCAGCAGACAGACAGATACAGTGTGTCCATCAGCAGACAGACAGATACAGTGTGTGTCCATCAGCAGACAGACAGATACAGTGTGTGTCCATCAGCAGACAGACAGATACAGTGTGTGTCCATCAGCAGACAGACAGACAGACAGACAGACAGACAGACAGATACAGTGTGTGTCCATCAGCAGACAGACAGATACAGTGTGTGTACAGTGTGTGTCCATCAGCAGACAGACAGATACAGTGTGTGTACAGTGTGTGTCCATCAGCAGACAGACAGATACAGTGTGTGTACAGTGTGTGTCCATCAGCAGACAGACAGATACAGTGTGTGTACAGTGTGTGTCCATCAGCAGACAGACAGATACAGTGTGTGTCCATCAGCAGACAGACAGATACAGTGTGTGTACAGTGTGTGTCCATCAGCAGACAGACAGATACAGTGTGTGTACAGTGTGTGTCCATCAGCAGACAGACAGATACAGTGTGTGTACAGTGTGTGTCCATCAGCAGACAGACAGATACAGTGTGTGTACAGTGTGTGCCCATCAGCCGCTTCTGAACAGGATGTTGTTCTGTTGGAGGGAAACGAGTGGAAGCAGGAGGCGTGGCTGACACACACTCGACTGAACACCCGTGATTATCTCCACACACACTCGACTGAACACCCGTGATTATCTCCACAACGCTGGACAAGACTCTGAGGAGCTGTCATCTACCTGAGTCCTGCAATGATGAAATCATCAGAAATATGGCCTGTGCTAATGACTATAAACAAGAGGAGCTTCATGATCACTGCCACCTCACTGAGCAGCCGACTCCATATCTGACATTTAAAGGGACATCCTGAAACACTTTCACGATGACAGAACTTTATGGAGCCAGATCAGTCTCATTAATATTTCAAGCAAATAACATGATGCACACATGTGTAGCCAATTTCACATAAATTAAACCAAACTTACACAACACCGTGTTTGGTGGCTCGAGAACGCAAACTTTGAAATAGGTTCCAAGGTGCAAGTTTTGATCTCCGTGCAAACTTAAAAAAACATAAATCTGTGAAAACGGCGACGGCACACACATGCGTATTGTGTTTAGTCTATATGCGCGTTTGAATATAAAAAAGTTTTCGTGCACAGTTGTATATCTACAAATAGTGTTTTGCATTTGTGGAATGTATTTTATGAATATAGAATTTTATTTTGCGCATAGTAAATGCTTTTTGTGAATATTATATTTTTTTCACGCGCGTGAATCGTTTTTTTTTTTTGCACATGAATTTGGTTTCATGCATGTGAAATTGGCTATGCATGTGTGTATCGTGTTTTTTACGTGAATTATTAATGAGACTGATCTGCTTCCATCGATCTTCAAGGTTTGTGTGTGGGTGTGTGTGTTATTCACCTTATCTCCGTCTGTGAAGGTCTGTCCATCACTGGCTCTCCTCCAGGAGATCTCGGGCAACGGTTCTCCTTCAGCCGTACAGGAGATCATCGCAGCGTTTCCCTCCACAGCCGTCACGTTCCTCAACAGGGTGATGTGAGGCTGGACTGAACACACACACACACACACACACACGCACACACGCACACACACACACACACACAGAAGGAAGTTTCAGCGAACAGCAGACGTCTCTTCTCTCCCAGTTTATTTCAGACTGTAATAGCTTTGAATTACATCTTAATTTGCACTAAACCCAGTGTTTAGAGTGACAGAGGACATTACACTTACAGCCTTAAACTGATTCTCCTTCTCATTTAGAAAATAGAGAACAAAATAAGAATCATACATGAAGAAAATATTTTTTTTGCATTGTGAGATTATTTTCAGCACAACTACGCATATATACATACTGTATATATATATATATATATATATATATATATATATATATATATATATATATTCACGATTAATTGTATATGTATATTTACTATATATATTACTTCATTATATTTACTAACTTTTATGCTTAATTCATTTGACAGCACTAATATACATATAATAATTAATACGTCTCCTTTTTTGTAGTTCGATAGAAACAAAATTTTTTTCCTACTGTAAATGTATCTGTGCCGGTCTACTACTGTCGTGTTAATTGTGCAATTCATGTGAAGAATTACTTAATGCGAATCTCACATTAATCTTTGAATAATGACAATTAACATAAACACAGATATTTGATTGCACAAAAGTTCTTAAAGTCGCACCATCCAGCTACTGGAGTGCCTCAGGGCTCAGTGCTGGGACCGCTTCTCTTCTCCATCTACATGTCATCACGAGGATCTGTCATTCAGAAACATGGTTTTCCTATCACTGTTATGCTGACGACACACAACTCTACCTCTCATTCCAGCCAGAGGATCTGACGGCTCGCATCTCAGCCTGACAGACATTTACAGCCGGGGACACACCAACCCCGACGTAGTTTAGATCTAGTCGGACGCCGTCGTTTTTTTTTTGGGCCGATTCAACATGTTGAATTCATTCAATTAATTTGGGCCGATTCAACATGTTCAACATGGCTCTAGTCGGGCCGTCTGTGAAAGAGTGACCTCTGATTGGCTGTTCAGTTTAGTGAACGAGTCAGTGCAACGAGAATAATAGCAAAACAGCGAGAAAAGAAGTCAAAACGGTACAGAAATAGAAGGCTGTTCTAAAGTTACGTTACCTTACCTGAGTGTTCCCTGGTAAATATTTCAATATTAACATGAGCAGAGTAGAATAAAGAAAGTGTTTAGCAGGATTGATATAAAAAACGGCTAATTCTGCCCATTTTCTTGGGTTTTAGTATATTCACATATTCTGTGCATATTGTAAGTTACAGCTTCACTTATGCTGTTGGACCCGTTTCTGCACTTACGCATCTGTATATACAGAACACTATGTTTCTGCACTTCTGGTTAGATGCTAACTGCATTTCATTAGCTCTGTACTTGTACTCTGCATAATGACAATAAAGTTGAATCTAATCTAATCTACAGTAATCTAATTTACACGCAGGCGCAGAACGCGCATGTTAGCTGACAGTCGGCTGTGGTTCTCTCAGTGTGTTCAAGTGCAGCTTTCCCCCCCGACGCAGGCGACAACACAGTCGGCGTTCATCAGCGCTAGTTCTTTGGCTGATTGCTGGATGAAGGACCAAGACCTTCAACTCAACCTTGCGAAGACAGAACTGCTCGTGGTCTCAGCCAACCCAACACTTTATCACAAGTTCTCCATTCTTCATCCATAACTCCATCAAGGTCAGTCTATAACCTTGAGGTTGAGATTGATGATCAATTGAACTTCACAGACTACATTGCTAGAACTGCTCGGCCTTATACAACATTAGCAGGATCAGGCCCTTCATCAGAGCTACACAACTCAAGTTCAAGCCCTTGTTCTCTCCAGACTGGACTATTGTAATGCTGGTAACACTTTATTTTGATGGTCCCTTTTGAACATTCTGTTGACTATAAGTAACTTTGCAACAATATGTGACCCTGCATCACAAAACCAGTTTTAAGTCGCACGGGTATATTTGTGGCAGTAGCCTACAAAACACTGTATGGGTCAAAATTATCGATTTTTCTTTTATGCCAAAAATCATTAGGATATTAAGTAAAGATCATGATAGTAAATTTCCTACCTTAAATATATCTACATTTTATTTTTGTAAGTGGATGCAGCACAATCGCCAACAGAAATGGAAACCTTTAAAGGCAATATATATATATATTTTTTAACCCTCAGATTCCCGATGTCAAATAGTTGTATCTCGGCCAAATATTGTCCTATCCAAACAAACCATACATCAATGGAAAGATTATTTATTCAGCTTTCAGGTGATGTATAATTTCAATAAAAAAATGGACACATAAGACTGCTTTTGTGGTCCAGGGTCACATATGTCAATGAACTCTTATTAGAGTATTAGTAGACTGACTGCTTAATATCTGATAACTCTTTATTGTGATGCTCCTCCAACAGACACTCTACTGTAACTTTTCAACTACGTCAACTTAATCTAACCCTTTCTAACCAGTCTACTAATACTAATACTCTACTAAAACTCTAATGAGAGTTAGTAGACGTGTAGGTGCAATGCATACTATAGACAACCGAATGTGTTAAAGGGACCATCAAAATAAAGTGAAACTGTAATGCTCTCTCTCCTTCCAGCATCAGTCCAACCTCTGCAACTGATCCAGAATCTGCCGTGAGAGTGTCTTCATCGAGCCGAAGAGATGATGTTTGCCTACAGAACAGATTGCTTGTCTCTTTGTCTGTCAATTGTTTGTATTATTTTGTGAAGCGACCTTGGGTCCTTGAAACTTAAAAAAAAAAAAAAAAAGGGCCAATTTCGCTGGTACTTATGACTAAGTGACAATAAAAGGCTTACTTACTTACTTACTTGAAAGGCGCTATAAAAAATAAACATATTATTATTATTATTATTAACAACCACTGGCTCTGCTGCTCCCTTTTACCTCATTACTCAAAACTCATGACTTATATGCCACTGGATCCATTAATACTAACACTTTCTTTTCTCTTCTACTCTATATCTATTTAAAATATTAATAAAAAATAAAAAAAATACACATACTGCATAAGACTAAACTGGGAAGGGTCACAACACTTACATATTATTGTCCTATTGTTAGTTTACCTGCTTATATTGCTCTTCTTATTTGTAAGACGCCTTTGATAAAAGCATCTGCTAAATTATGAAATGTTAAATGTTAAAGAACTGATGCAATTTGTCCCTTGAAAGTCACTTTGGAATGAATAATCAAGTCAAGTCACCTTTATTTATATCGCGCTTTTTAAAATATAGATTGTATCAAAGCAGCTTCACAGAGACAACAAAGTTTGTTTCTAGAAGAGAATTGTGTCATCGTCCGCCTTAAGAAAGGCAGATCAATAATATTATTGAATATTAAATGTCCCCAATGTTTGGATAGAAGCGTCTGCCACGTGTAAATGTTATGATCACAGAAATTATTTATAGTAATAAATACATTTTCTTTTTGGATGAAATGTGACCTGGAGAGTCATCATATTAAAATACTTCTCAAGGAACATTTATTTCCTCTAAATGTCTTTCCTGTGACTCACGATAAAATGTCTTTCCTGTAACTCACGATAAACCCTGTAAGAAGTGCAGTATGTGTGTGTGTGTGTGTGTGTGAGACAGTGTGAGTGTGTGAGACTGGGCCCTATCTTGCACCCGGCGCAAAATGCCTTTGTACACTGACGCATGTATCATTCGTATTTTGCACCCGCGCAAAGCGGACTTTTCCCTCCACAGACGCACGTCGGTAAACTAGAGAATGAACTTGCGCTCCCTGGGCGGTTCAGCGCAAAAGAGGAGGCGTGTTCCGGCGCAAACAATCCCTGGTGCTATGTTTCCAGAAAACAATTGCACCACTGACCAGAAAAAACCTCGTCTAAAGTCAGTGGCGCGTTGAGGAACATTCAGATGCTATTTTAAGCGCGCATGCTTGGTCATAATACAGAGTGTGAACAACGCGCATACACTGTAGATGATTCTCTAATCTACACAGATGCATTTTCCTTTTTGCAAATGATACATTATTATAAGGAAAAATATTAAAACACGAGGGAAATCATTGTTGTGTCCATGACGATGGGAAAAATAGGCATAAAGCTTACATATTTACCCAAATTATTATATGCATGTATAACCGAAGCTAATTTGTGTGTGTTTGTCCCGTCCCCAATGTCACTCCTCTTTCTTACGGCCCTGACGAGAACATCGATCTCCTCGGCTGTGAACCGATTCTGAAGCGCTCCTGGTAAATGTGCCGTTATTATAGTATTGCGCCGTGGAACACAAAGTTACTTGCGCTTCACGCTTGATACTTGCGTTTCAGATCGTTAAAATAGGGCCCAGTGAGCGTGTGTGTGTGTTTGTGTATGACTGTGTTTGTGTGTGTGTGTCAGGGAGTGAGTGTGTGCGTGTGTGTGTGTCAGTGAATGTGTGTGACAGGGAGTGAGTGTGTGTGTGTGTGTGTTTGTGACAGTGAGTGTGTGTGTGTGTGTGTGTGTGTGTGTGTGTGACAGGGAGTGAGTGTGTGTGTGTGAGTGTGTGTGAGTGTGTGTGTGTGTGTCCCATAGATAAGCTGCTCTGTGTGTCTTCCTCAGGTTTCCCCTAAACAGCGCAGGAGTCGAGGGCAAACATCCCCACGGTGAGTTTCATGTATAACAGCCGTTCCTGCGCTGGAGAGAAATCACACACAGCGCCTCTGAATAAATCTGTGCTGGAATGAATGAAACGCAACAGAAACAGCTCTTCACACCGAGGGCCTTTGAACAACGTCTGCACAGATCAAGGAGTTATTTGTAGCGGGAGACGCAGCCGAAACACCCACAGGCTGTGAAGAGAGAGCGTTAGACACACACACACACACACACACACACACACACACACACACACGCACACACACACGCACACACACACGCACACACACACGCACACACACACACACACACGCACACGCACACAGACACACACATGCACACAGACACACACACGCACACACACACACACAGACACACACACGCACACAGACACACACGCATGTACACTCTCACAGACACACACATGCACACAGACACACACCCACACACACGCACACAGACACAGACACAGACACGCACACACACGCATGTACACTCTCACACACTCACACACACGCACACAGACACACACAGGCACACAGACACACAGACACACACAGGCACACAGACACACACAGGCACACACAGGCACACAGACACACACAGGCACACAGACACACACAGGCACACAGACACACACAGGCACACAGACACACACAGGCACACAGACACACACAGGCACACACGCACACAGACACACACGCATGTACACTCTCACACACTCACACACACACGCACGCACATTCTACAATTTAGGTAATATTGCATGCATGAATAAAACTTATGCTGTATTTAGAATGGTTTTCTTTCAAAATAGATGAGTAATGTATTTTAGAAAATGAATAGAGTTAATCTGGAAATATTTACTGTTAAAAGCTTCATGAACACGTTTGAACATGTCAACATACAAAAAGAAAACCCGTTCTTATCATTGTGAAGAGCAGACGTCAGAGTTCAAGTAGTCTTTTCTTGTGAACTACTCACTCCACACTTGACTTGGTTTCAATTTCTATATATATAGCCAATACAAAATCTAGAAATATAATAAAAAATAATCACATTTAAATATGAACAATAAATGTTCAGGGTCTGAAAACTTAAAAAAATAAATAATAGGAAATAAACACTAATGCACATCCAAAAATGTTTACATTTATTTATCCATTTAAATACTGATATATTATCCAATTAAATACTGATATATTTATATTTCATATACTATTATATTTATTAAATATAAACTATATCATATCATTTAATATTTATTGCTGAATTTCAGGTGACAGATGGTCAATATTTGCTTTATCTATATTTTTATTTTCAATTGTTGATCAGAGCGTTCCCTAAATAAAAAATAAATATGTATAATATTTCAATATTTATAAACTGTATTGATGAATTCAACGGATGGTCAATATTTTCTTTATATGTTTATTTTCTCAATTATTGATGATCAGAGCATTTCCTAAATATTTAGAAATAAAAAAATAAATATTTATAATATTTCAATATTTATAAACTTCAACGGATGGTCAATATTTGCTTTATATTTTCATTTTCTCAATTATTGATGATCAGAGCGTTCCCTAAATATTTAGAAATAAAAAATAAATATGTATAATATTTCAATATTTATAAACTGTATTGATGAATTCAACGGATGGTCAATATTTGCTTTATATGTTTATTTTCTCAATTATTGATGAACAGAGCATTTCCTAAATATTTTGAAATAAAAAATAAATATGTATAATATTTCAATATTTATAAACTTCAACGGATGGTCAATATTTGCTTTATCTATATTTTTATTTTCTCAATTATTGATGATCAGAGCGTTCCCTAAATATTTAGAAATAAAAAATAAATATGTATAATATTTCAATATTTATAAACTGTATTGATGAATTCAACGGATGGTCAATATTTGCTTTATCTATATTTTTATTTTCACTATTATTGCTGATCGGCTGGTACCCTAAATATTAATTTTACACAAATCTCACAGTTTTAATTAGGTTTAGAGATGTGTGTACAGTGTGTGAAGTCTGGTTCAGTTTAGCTTGTTTGTTTTCTCCCTCGTGATTGAATGTCACGCTCTACAAACGTTACAAAGTTACAACTGTGTTTCCGCTCCACGTTTGGCACAACAAAACTCCCACCCAATCTGAGCACAATATAAATGTGCTTTTGGAAGAACGAGCGTCTCCGGGATCTTGATGGAGGAGAATAAATCTCCATACATTTCCATACAAAAGACTGGAGGTCCAATCAAAATAATCAGCTTCTGAATATGCACAGCAGCTTCATGAAAAATTGAATTGAATCTGGGTCCTATAACAGAACCTGCTGGAGTTCTTCCACGATAATTGAACAGTCTTTCATTTCTCTGTTTGAAACAGCGGCACGTTTTCTGCGCTGCCGGCCTCGTATTTGTGGCGCGTTGCTTCATTTTCTTCAAGAGAACCTGAGTGGAAAGCAACTGAATGGAAAAAGAAAAGATGACTCTGAAACCCGAGTGAAGACTTCCTCTGTCACACGAGGCCTTGTCCACACTGTTAGTTTGAAAACACATCTTTTTCTCTCCGTTTTGTCCTTCACACGGAGATGGCCTTTTTATAAATGAAAACAAACCTTTTTGAAAACTCTCTCTGAAATGGATAAATTTGAAAGCGCTGTTTTCTGACTTTGAAGCCGGAGGTGTTTAAAAACGATGACGTAAGTTTAGTCACGTGACGCATATTGTACCAATAGATATTCATATTTATACCATACTTCATTAACAACTCTCTCAACTATCACTACACTACATCCCTTCCTTTGTTAGTATTAGAGAACATAAATACTACAAAATAACAAATTACCCTTCAATGTAAAAAATTATTGTGATTTTAACAGTAAAACACTGTAAAAATGCTACAGTGAAAAACATTTCCGTACTATATACAGTAAATAACTGTGATAGATCTAATGGTACGTTTAATGTAATTTTATTGTAAAATGCTGTTAAAATTACCGTTTTTGAAAGTGATAAAGAACAACTCATTGTATAATTAACAGTGAAAAAACGTAAATTGACATTCCCACAATTCCCTGCGTGACACTTCACATTTGATGTGTTTTTTCTTAGTTTAACTGTTTCTTCATAGTTTTCTTAGTTTTTTTCTAATGAGTTATGTACATTAGGGTTTTATGTAACATTTAATGTTGTTAAATGGATGTTTATTGCATTTTTTAAATTTTATGTGTGTTCCCATGATGGTGTTTAATGTTTGTGCGAATCACACTTTTGCAGCTTCTTTAAATTAGGATTAACATTCTTGTGGAAGATCTGCTTATGATGAGCTTTGGTTGATCATGTGACTCTCATCTCCACTGTGATTGGTGGTTGTCAGTGTATTACACTGGTACAAAACAGATACTAATTCATCAATGAGTCGGTAAATTAACATTATATCAGATAATGAAATACAGTTTATTACTGTAAATTTAAGTAAAGTCTGTAAAACCAATAACGTTGCTACCGTATTTTTGACGGTAAAACTCTGGTAACCACAGCTGCCGTTTTTTTCCGTAAAAATTACGGTTTATTTTTTACAGTGTTCGTTTTAAGATTCAATATGAATGTATTTGTATGCATTTATGTAATGTATTACCAATAGATATTCATGTTTATACCAGTATTGTGCCTGTTGTGTTTGTCTTTATTGCTGTTATATCCACTTTATTAACAACTCTCTGGACTACATGCCAGCTCTCGCGATCGCTCTTCTCTTCCTGACCCCGTTCTCGTGATATCACTACAGAGCCTGATGTGTGCTGTTCACTTTAACACCGTTGCTAAAATATGTTACTTTGCACACTCTTCATATCACAGTCCTGCAAAGATGACAGAATTTACTCACGTTTGCTGTCCTGCGGTAAAACGTGAGCAGTTTTAGCGTTTTATAACATATAATGGTGAGATCAGTGAATGCTGAGATCTTCTGCTAAATAAAATTATCCTGTCAGAAGAAGTGCACGATTAGTGTATTTTTCCGTCTGTATCATCTCTGTTATCTTCTGTGAGGTTTTACGCATGGTAAAAAGTGAATTTAATGTTTCTCATCCACACTGAAACCTCAGAAAACGCCTGTGGACTGGGAGTGTTTTTAAACGAACATGTATCCGGATTGATGTAGACGTGGCCTGAGACAACACAACAAAAAGCACTAATAAATGAAGATTGAGGATGAATGTTTCCTCACCGAAGACTTTGAGGATCAGCTGACTCTCCGAGCTCCCGGCCTTGTTTGAGGCGCGACAGATGTACGGTCCTCCGTCCCCTTGACCGATGTTTTTAACGGTCAGCGTGCTTTTGCCCCCATCCATAGTGTTCAACACATACTGCTCCGAACGCTCGATCACGTGACCCTTCCTGAGGAGAGAAAACATCGTAACTGTAGCTGAAATAACAACAGATAGCCTATTAAAGTAACAGATATTACTAAGTCTTGATGTTGTTTTTGGTCTCTACTAGAACTTGAATGTTGATTATTCTCCCCATATTCTCCATTGTTGCGGCTCCTTCTTCCCAGTCTGTCAGTAACGCTCTGTTTACTTCCTGTCTCTATGAAGCCCCTCCTTCTGAAAAGCACACTGTGCTCTGATTGGTCGGCTGGATCAGTGTGTTGTGATTGGTCGAGCGCTTCGAGTGTGTTTGTGAAATGTCCCGCCCCTTACCATAACCGCCAGTTTAACACACTACTGACTAACTCACCCAGGCCCCGCCCCTTTATTCTGCGTATGAATTATTATAATGAGGAATATTGTGGCGTGTTCGTTCCCGGAAGAAACTCAAGATACAATGGAGGCGTTTCAGGAGTTCAGAAACACTGACACTCATATAGAGAAAAACTCAAACAGCAACATTACACACTAAACACAGATGATAAACAAATTTTTTTGTCATGTTAACAACACATATTTATTTTATTTTAGATCATTACTCCAGTCTTCAGTGTCACATGATCCTTCAGAAATCCTTCTAATATTATGATTTGCTGTTCAAATAACATTTCTGATTATTATCAGTGTTAAAAACAGTTTAATATTTTTGTGGAAACCGTGATGCATATTATGTTTCAGGATTCTTTGATGAATAGAAAGTTCGAAAGAACAACATCGAAATAGAAATAATGTTATATTTTTAATGCACTCCAGCTGAATTAATTAATTAATTAAAAAAAAGTTTTAGTTCTCTAACTAAACTTTTTACATCTTTCTTTGTTAGTCAAACTGAGACAGAAGAGTTTCTGAGTTTAAGCTACAGAAAGTGCAGAGACAAAAGAAAAGTAACTATAGTAATAAAGATTCATGTAAGGGACAATTCAATCTCAATAACAAGGACACAATTAAGGGAAGTGGAAGCAGGGCGATCAGGCAAAACAAAGGGAACACGCAATTAGATTTAACAAGCTAACCGAAGCAGTCGGGAACACGAGTCTGGACCCAAACACAATCCAGAGCCGAAAATTAAGATTCTGTCAACATTTACAGAGTCATTATTCAGTGAAAATGAAAGAGAACATCTGCTAAACATCTCCTTTTGTGATTCACAGAAGAAAAAGCCATGAATCGAATCAGCAAAATGATGACAGAATGTTAATCTCTGGCTTAACTATGCCTTTAAATAGGATGAGGAACAGATGCAAACTATAACTAATTAACAGCTGAAAATAATGATGATAATTATAACGGTGTGCTAACATTAACCTCACAAATCTGATTAAATGTTATATTTTCCGTCATCATAACTGGTATGCTGAAGTGTATATTTATAAGAAAATTATCATCAAATAATTTTATGTTTATGGCACTGAATTAATCTAATTAATAATAATCAAGTGAGATCTGGATCACGTGATCATTCTGTCATCATTTAATAAATCCGATGTCGTTCCAAACCTGTTTGACTTTCTTCGTGGAACACAAACTATAATATACTATATATATAATATATAAAAAAAATTAAGAACAAACAGTTTTAGACCATGTGGACGTCCATTGTATGAACAAAAAACACACACAAAAAAATCTGTACGTTACCACAGGAGAAAGAAAATCATACAAATATGCCTTTAAATAGGATGCAAAAAATAACTAATTACCAGCTGAAAATAACGATGATAATTAACTAAAGCAGTAACAATAACCTAGATGAGCATATAATGCACACTTTCTGCTCTGGTATATTTAAATGAAAGATTATTCTATGAAAATTTTAATCAAATGAATAATAATGAACTGAAACCTGCAGGATCATGTATCTCCTGTCTGTGCAATTGAACGGCATTTAAAAATCTCACATTAATATTCATTTGTGACTCTACACAGTGTCTTTAATAGCAGTGAACTCATATGACATCATCTGCGTTTTAAGTGGCTGTGGAGTGAACTTTGTTCGTCTGCGGTAAAAATACCTCAGATTTGATGCACATTTTACGAAACTTCCAATCATTAATGGGTTTAAAATGGTGGGAACTATAATTGCTGTATTTTGCGCTTGTAATATTCAGACTGATGGACCTTCAAACTTCTCTGGACCTTCTCATCAGTTCCACCCATGAGAAAAACAAATCAAAACTGGAGAGAAAATCTCCAGACAGCAATGAGACTATAGCCTCGTTTACTCGAACATGGTTATTTAGAAAAACTGAGATATTTCCCTTCGTTTGTGCCCTTCGTTTACACACAAACGGAGAATTCGCCTCTGAAAGCGATTCTTTCTAAAAATTCCGGCCAGAATGGAGATTTTGGAAAACTTTATTTGCACGTTTGCATGTAAACGAGTTTTATGCCGCCGGCGTCACAGATGCGACAGAACTTGCACTGCGTCAAAAGTGCGACCTGTGTTTACATCTTCATTTGGCTTTGGTGATCATGGAAGATCAGAGTCGCAGTCGCGGTTATGTTGAGCAAACCCTTTACTCTGTTTGGGTTTACAGATACGCTGATCTATCACGTCCAGGATTTTCTGGACTCTGATTGGCTGACGTGGGCTTGAGCTTCTCGTTACACTGACACCTACAGGTCTGGAATGCTCTTGACGGCATATATACACGGGTTCATGGAAACGAGCACTTTTCTGAAAACTGACAGGTGTGCACAATGTTATTTTTGAAAACGGAGAGGGTGAAATGTCCGGTTATGAGAACAGCCGGCCAAGTGTAAACTCCTATATGGAGAACAAATGGAGCCTGTTGTCCAGCTTCTCAGATGTTTCTCACATGCATCTCCTCTAGAACTCCAGAAAGATCTCAACGACGTCTCAAACTGTGCTCAGATTTGCCAAAGTATTGAAATGTACAATGCTACTCTTCTAGTTCACACAGGTCAGCGAGCAAACATTTTCAAAAGGCACGTTGAATTTCTTCCTCACACAATGCAAAGATTTCAGAGAAAGCCCTGAGTTTGAGTGATTCCGGCCCTCACCTCAGTTATCATGCAAGGCTTTGAACATCTGATCAAAGCACAGATCACCTCTTCACTTCCGACGCCACAGACACGCTGGCATTTGCATACAGAGAGAGAGATGAATCGAGGACACTGTGCCCTATATACTAGCAATGATGTCCAGCGCTCTCCACACTCTCTCAGACACACACACACACACACTCAATCACTCACACACTCACTCTATCACACACACACACACACACACACACACACACACACACACACACACTCACTCACTCACACACTCACTCACACACTCACTCTATCACACACTCACTCACTCACACACACACACTCACTCTATCACACACTCACTCACTCTATCACACACGCACTCACTCTATCACACACTCACTCACACACTCACTCTATCACACACTCACTCACACACACACACACTCTATCACACACTCACTCTATCACACACTCACTCAGTCACACACTCACTCTATCACACACTCACTCACTCACTCACACACTCACTCACTCACACACTCACTCTATCACACACTCACTCACACACTCACTCACTCACTCACACACTCACTCACACACTCACTCACTCACACAATCACTCTATCACACACTCAGTCACTCACACACTCACTCACTCACACACTCACTCTATCACACACTCACTCACTCACTCTATCACACACTCACTCACTCACACACTCACTCACTCACTCACACACTCACTCTATCACACACTCACTCACTCACTCTATCACACACTCACTCACTCACACACTCACTCACTCACACACTCACTCTATCACACACTCACTCACACACTCACTCACTCACACATGCGCACACGCACACACGCACACGCACACACACACACACACACTCACTCACACAAGCTAGGAAAAGGTGATTTATGTCCAGTTTTTGAAAGTTTTTCTTGGTTATGCGAACATTCCATTGTATCATTCTGCAGACCTGATAACTCTGAACGAACGTTCTATTAAAGCATAGTTAGCTCTAAAATAAAAATTAAGTAATTTTTTACTCACCCTGGCGTTGCTCACTTTCAGTCCACAAAAGAAAATGAAACATTTCATATAATCATAATTCATATCGCAGTGAAATAGCGCCCAGCATCAAGCTTTTTTGACAAAAATCCTGATCTTGGCTACTGTGCTGAAGACTCGCACAGAAAAACACACAAGTTGTGAGAAGAAAAGATTAATAAATAGGAAATTCCCCAAAAAAGTCTCTGTGTTCTTTCTTCACTGAGTTTAATATCTCTGGACAAGACCTCAGTCACGACAGTCAGATTGACAAATGTGAACGCGATATCTTCTAGACGACGAACATAACGGATATATTCACCCCAGAGAAGAATGTATTTCAAGTTCAGAAAAAACACAAGGGCATACAGCATCAAAACAACACCAGGGTGAGTAAATAATGACAATTTGTATCTTTTGAGTGAACTACCCCTTTAATGTCACCGGAAGAACGTTTGTTTATAACTTTGCTAGAACATCAGTCAAAGTTGTGAGAATGTTTCCTGTCAGCTCCAACATTGAGAGTTTCTCTTGATGAACGTTACTGTTACCCACCAGTACCAGGTCACCTGAGGGTCGGGGGAGCCGGAGGTGATGCAGGTGAACGTCACCGACTCCTGGTAGTCTGCCGTGGCGTTGAAGGACTGCTGTGGCACGGACAGAACCGGAGGAACTGGAACGACACCAGAATCACAGATAATCATGCATGTTCAACAGTTTCTCTCTGAATGCTGAATGCAGGTAAAGTCAGATGCTTGCATTTGTCATGTTTGGATTAGACTAACAGTTACCCAACATATGTGTCTCCTGTCTGTAATTAAACCAAACAATAACCTTCCGTTCTCTCTCTTAAATCCAACACTGAAGTGATTAAACTGCAGTTCCTCCAGTGGCCACTAGAGGCCGGCTGCAGAAGAGAGTCAGTCCCATAGACCCTCATGTTAAAATGTCCAACTTTACAGCAGAAAAAAATATGTTTACAGCCTGGTGCAACAAGTGGTTTTGGTCTATATAGCTAATTTTGCCATTCATGAAGACTGTGATTTTTTTATAACTCATCCATTTAAATTACATTAAAGGTCCCCTAGAATGTGTTGAAATAATATTTTAATTTTGTCTCTGATATCTACATAGAGGGTATGTGGCTTATTTAAGGGCATTCAAATCCAGATATGGTTTTACAGGTCCATTTTCAACTCTAGAAATTGTCCCTAGAATGAAATTGTCTGTTTTTACCTTATTTAGAGGGTCATGAATATTAATGAGGAGCTCTGCTCTGATTGGCTGTTTCACTGAGGGCTCATTACAGTCGCTCAGAGTGACAGCAAACGGGTCCAGCGTGACAATGGAGAGATTAGGCGTTCAACCGTTAATTTTTTAGCCTGTTTCAGATGAAGACGACGATTTTGAGGAACAACCAGTTGTTTTAAGATTGGAAAAATGGACGCTTCTGAGTGGTACATTTATTTTCAGTGAGAACTTAACGGTCACGTCAATACTAGAACTTACACCTAAACGTTAACTAGCGTATAGCATTAACTTTGCTCGTTAACTCATAACGTCAGCAGTCACAATTTTATTTTTAACTTGGTAAAAACATGTAAATTATTATAATGTAACCATATAATTTTACAATGATAGGTTTTTCACGTTGAATCAAGAACAAAAAACAGTGAACTGTGTAGCGCGTGAATGTGTTGTTTGGAAATTTTTGGAGGCGTACATATTAATGATCCGACTGTTGCATCACATTTTTCAGGGGTGTTTTCAAAAACGAGATTTAAATAAGGAGAAAACAATGGTGTTTGAGACTCACTGTATGTCATGTCCATGTACTGAACTCTTGTTATTTAACTATGCCAAGAGATATTCAATTTCAAATTCTAGGGCCCTTTTATTAAGCCTTAAAGTTCTGAATAATTAAGGGCGTGGCCACTTGAGTGACAGGTGGATTGACGCTGATGTCACTACTAATGATTTTCAGAAACACTATGAGTTATGTCACGCACACTAATTTAAACTAATTTAACTATCAAACCACGTCAGCCGTTTGTTTACTTCAGTTTGTTGTATTCTTCAGTTTGAATCCTCTTAAATTTCCCACAGTAATGTCCTTATTTCAAAACATCTGTTTCAAGTCAGTCTGGTGGGCTGAATCGATCTGATACGATGATTGAAGAGAATTAAACAGACCTCATCAATGTTTCTCGTCGAGCACAATCATTATTCGCCACTCTGTAATTTGCTCCCTGTTAGAATTCGCCCGAGTTCAAAGAGGTTGAAATGACGAGTTGTTTTGGGTGATGTGTATCTGTGAAGGACATCTCGGTGACATTTCCTTTTAAAAGATCAAGCGAGAAGTTGCCGATTCGACCCCTGTCTGCGCCCAAACGGCTCCTCTGATGATGAAAGTCGGGGTTAAGGGCTCGGAAAGAGCACGCTAGCGCATGTCTGCATGCTAATCATCAGCGTAAACGTATTCCACGTACACAACTGTACAGGATAATTAGAAGAAACGGAGACGCAACAAACTAGGAACCAGAATAAAGACAACGCACTTGCTCAATTATGTGAAGAATCTCTGTTAAAAACACAATCTCAGACTGTCACAAATGCTGGTTTACGCTGGTTACGAGTTTGAGCTAGAGAAGTCTTCAGCTAACTGGTGGAGACACAAGCACAACATTATCAAAAAACACAACATATGACAGCTGGGATGAGGCAAGATGGTTGACTAGTTGTTCAACAACCGACTTAGTGAATTTTTTAACTAACCCTGTTTGGGCCCTAAAAATGCGTAAAGTTGCATCTCTAAATTCTTAATGTAAATATGACGTGTACATATATCCACACTCCAAAAAATTTTATCTAAGAAAGTAAATATAAATCTTAATTTAAGAAAATTAGTCTTCTTGTGAGTTTTAGCAAATTTTAAGGTAGTTTTTACCAAAAACAAGTGACAGCTATAAAGTGCAAGTTTTTGTGCATGAATCTTAATTAAGAAAGGTCAAATATGATTGTTTTTGTTACACTGCAAAAAGAAAATCCCTTCTTGAAACAAGCAAGATGCACTTAAATCTAAGTAAAGTGTACTAAAATTATTAATTTATTAACCCAATTAGAATCTATTTTCATGTTATTGTGCATCTTAATTTTTTTTTTAAATAAGCTGTTTAAGGTTTAATATTCTGAAAATGTAATATGCAATAATGCAATATGCACTAAAATTACTTTTTGTTTATCATTTTTGTCTAGTTTTAAGATCCAATAGCATTTATTAGTGATTTGCCGGTATGCTATTTTCAAAAATTCTAATCAAGTCAGTTTTGCTTACACCATTAGCATATTTTCTTTGCTTGATTTTAGTATACCTAGATGTAAGTGCATCTTGCTTGTTTCAAGAAGGGCATTTCTTGCAGTACTATATTTTTGTCTTCAACAAAACATTTTGGTTTAATAACACAATCACCAATCATATTTCTCTCAAAGAGTCTTCAATCTTCCAAACCAGCCTCGAACAGATGGTACGCGTATGCAAAATGGCCACGTTAATTCAATAAGGAAGGTCAAAGCAGAAAGGGGCATTTCATTATAACAGCGGATGGTGTTTCAACTCGCCGTTACGATCCACTGCAGCTCAAGCCAATGGGAATAAATCTAGGGGAAAATTCTGGATTCAATCTCTGTTCTTGGATACGAGACGCTTTCTAGTCAGCGTTTGCTAAGTGATTTAAGCAGCAGGTTGTTCTGTTTTCGTGGCAGACGGCGCTTGCCATGTCTTCGGGATAATAGGATGTGCCTCATTGAGCAAGCTTATTGGATCTTCCTGAGAGCTATAAGTGGTGATGCTAAATTGAATGGAATATGCTTCTTTTTTTCTTTGCATGCTATTACATCAGTTTAAAGAAGTATGAGTTGTGCAAATACTATTGTGTCCGTTCAGGCAGAGCTCAGCGCTATCAAATCCTGACGACGGCTCATTTCGCGGAACAAGGTAAATGAATGAGTTCAAAAGACAGCCGATGTTTCGTGAAGCGCTCGCCAAGATAAGGTCGTCGTTTGCTTGTGACTCACAGAAGCTTGAAGAGTGTGTTAATTGAAACATTTAGTCTCAAATCTAGTCAGCAGAAAATTGAGTGTAAAAACGCTGAGATGATAAACTACGTGTGGATTTGTAATGTGAAACGCCCATTTTAGTTTGAATGTGAAAAGACCACAGCATCATAGTCTTAACTGGTCTCTTCAGACTGGTTTACATAACCATCATAGACATATTTTACCAGCAAAACCTGTCCTGATAAAGCTGGTTGACCAAGGAAGTCTTGCTAAGCTAGTTTAAGCTAGTTTAGCAGTCTAAAAGCAACACACCACCATCTAAAACACAATGACCAAATGTATCATTTCCCATCAAAAAATTCATAGATGTGTACATTTAGTACATGTAATGTTAACCAAGTGAAATTTTTTATTTAGAAAGAAAAAAATATAACTGACCAATGTCATTTCACATTGTCATTCAGTAAAACTTCAGCTCCTTTTACAGCACAAAGTGTGTTAATGGACTTTCTTTATTAAAGACCCTTTTGAGGCAAGACGACATAAAACTCAGGTTACAATACAGTTTTGACAAGTAAATCAACAAAACTTTAACATAATATTGGTTACCACATACAAGTGTGACAGAATCACTACCTACCTTGTCTAAACTCTCAAACATAATAACAAAAATAGGTTCTAAAATGTTTTTTTTTGTTTTTTTTTAAGTGATGCCGTGGTTGTTAAGTAACAAGATAACTTAGTAGGTTCGAAAGGAAAATCGGCCTAGAAAATCACAACTTTCATTTTCCGTCGGTCTTAGTTCACGATGTAAGAAGAGGCCAGTTTTAAATAGGAAGAATATTGAAACTCTTTGGTCACTTTTTTGAGAGAGATGCTAACGGTCTAATCAGATTCAATGATCTATGCTAAGCTATGCTAAAAGCTCCCGCCAGACCCGGAGATCGGCTGAATGGGTTCGAAAACGGTAAAACTGTGTAACTCTAGGGGAGCTGGACAATGAGCCTATTTCCCAAAAAAGTGGAGTATTCCTTTAAGGCTAACGATTAATTGATCGTTAACTTACTTAAACAACGATCGATTACGGGAATTTAAAATCAATCCATAAAGTCAATCCAGCTTTACTTGTTCTGAACCAAGAACAATCCCTTTAGATGGTTTTTAAAATATGTCAGCATCATCATGATGATCTCAATGTTTCACTGAATCGTTCAGAAGCTGCAGATTGTTCTGTGCTGACAGCCGTTATTGAGGGAGAAGTAAATGGATGATTGAGTCGATAAGCTACAGCGTGACACTGAAACACTCGTACAGTCGAGCGCCGCACAGTTATTGAGCCGTTCAGATCTCAGCGAGGAAGTGCACATGTTTCCACGCAGTGAACAGCAGCTCTTACCGTTCACCAGCACCACGATGTCCCTGAAATCGATCTCTCCTCGGGCCTCCACGCGCGCCTCGCAGCGATACACACCCTCGTCTGCTTTGCTCACTCGCAGGATCTGCAGGTTGTTGGTGGGAAGGACTTGAAATCTGCCTTCAGGAAGAGAGAGAAACACAGACATCACAACTACTGTATGTGAGAGTGTGTTATTCACAAACAGTCTGAGACAGATGGATCTATACGCCACTTAATGCATAGGTTTAATTGTACAAGTTACGTGCTCTAAGTGGTGTCCGCAGAATAATATAGAGTTCATAGACATTTGGTGTCGCTCTTCTCTTTAAAATGGCACAAAGTCTTAGAGTTGAACCTTGACTAACTGTGACCCAGGTGAAACTAAACCCACCGTCAACTGGAGATGTCAAAGTATTCACATGCATTACTCAGGTAGAAGTAAAGATACTAGGGTTTAAAAAGACTTCTGTAGACGTTGAAGTATCAACTCAAGCTACTCAAGTAAAAGTACTGGTTTCAAAACTAAGTATAAAAGTAAAAGTAATGCAAGGAAAAATTAAGCACAAAAGCCTATAGGTCACTACACCTCCTCACAAACACCGTTTCTAAAGGCCATAATGACTATAATGTTTTATTCAAATGTTAATGTTGATACATTTGGGATGCACTGTTTCAGCCGCATATATGCCCATTGAAAATGAACACATTTTAGTAACCTTTCCCACTCGATAGATAAAGCGCTGTGGAAAATTCGGCTTGTGCACCGACCCCGAAGTGATAAAATAAAATACAATTCTGTATCAAATTTATAGGCAAGACAAGTAGTTTGTTTAGCCATGGTTTGTAGGGAATTACAAAACTGCGCACATATATTCAAACGCAAGTAACTATAGAATCAGTTCTTAATGCGCATGTGAACGCCATGAGCGTTTATCATAGGTTTGTGTTTAAAGTCTGTTTAGAGAGAACGGCGTCGTCTTAGCGGCCCATAATTTAATAACAAATGATCATTTCGCAGGAAGTGAATCAATCAAAACTAACTTTATCTGGAAATAACATTATTCAAGAACCGCTATTAAGCCAAAACAATCTCTGTTACCTTAAATTATATGTTTATCTCTGTAAAGCTGCTTTGAAACAATCTACATTGATAAAAGTGCTATATAAATGAAGATGACTTGACTTGACTACTAATATATTATAGAACCATTTATGTGTAATACATGAGCAGGTGCGATGGATCGCGTACAAACCAGTAGGGTGTCGGAATGGTTTATGTTTATACTTCTCATCCAATCAAATTCAAATCTCTCCGGATGGCGTGATTTATCTGGATAGTTTAAAAAAAAAAAATATGACAAGCCGGAATGAAAACAAGCCGAAATTAAATAGGAGTAACGAGGCTATTTTTAAAATGTAAGGAGTATAAGTAAAAAGTCGGCTGAAAAATAATTACTAACACAGAGACTCTTTCACCCAGATATCATCATACAGAGACTGTCTCTGTTCCCCGAACTAGGAAATACAAAAAACTCCTAAACCCATTTAAGGATAAAAGTGTAATTGATGTTCAACAAATAAAAAACATATATAATACAGATGAACAAATTATAAAGCTCTGGTTGCTGAATATTCAATCCCTTTCTTAAAAAGCACTTATTGTTAATGATATGATTACAGATCATAACCTAGATGTGCGGTGTTTGACAGAAACCTGACTAAAACCAGATTTCATTACTTTAAATGAATCCACACCCCAAGATTACTGTTATAAATGAGATGAACCATCACTGAACTTACTTAAGATGGATTATGACACTATTTTCTTCTAGATCCTACTTATTTTCATGTTATCTCTGCAAAGCTGCTTTGAAACAATCTGGATTGTAAAAAGTGCTATATAAATAAAGGTGACTTGACTTGACTAATCTTTTAGCAACAGTAATAGTGATACTGATACTCGCGTAAGCAAACTGCACTAATAAAATAAATAAATAAATTGTGTCTGTGCCAAAGAACCCTTCAGACTTTACAGTCTTGGATTGATCACTAAACTAAAAACCAGACATAGGGTTTGTAAGAGAAAACATTCTGTTATGTTTAAAGCCTTTGACAGCAATATAGTCCTCTGTGCGGTGAAATGAAAAAAGCAGAGGATTTAATCAACACACTTCTTTTTCATCTGAGCACAATAATAGGAAAATATTATCATCAATCCTCAAAACTACTTCTACTTCCATTTCAAGGACGTTTTCTAAATGAAACACCTTCAGGATTGCAGCCTTTCTTTCGCTCCTGCCATCCCTCGCTGATAAACACACACCTTTTCTCTTCTCATCCACCAGAGACATTTATAACCGGCTCCCTAATTAGAATAAAAATAATCAAATCTCCATCTTTTAATCTTCCAGGCTGGAAAAGTACAGATAACTTGTCAAAGTCTTGCCTTTGAATTCCAATTAAGGGTTTGACACCTAAAATGTAGATAGAAGTTTTTATTCCATCAGCAGAGAACTTTACTGAAGCAGACTCTGAATGTGCTTTATTGTTTTAGCATCTCAAACCCAACAAACACCTTTTCTTAAAATGTTTAGATAGCAAAGTGTGTTTGTGCATCTTTCTTTACAATAAATGACAGTTCTCTTTATTTGCAACTCACTTTTGATAAAAGCGTCCGCTGACTGATTAAACAAAAATGACACTTGAGAATTATTATTAAATCAAATCAAATCAAATCTTTGTCAAATCAATTAATCACATCTAACATAAAAGTTTGTAAATATATGTATGTGTGTGTATTTATGTACAGTGTGTATGTACACACACACACACACACACACACACGCATGTTGGTGAGACAGAATTATGAGGACTCTCCATAGGCGTAATGGTTAACTGAACAAACTATATATTATATCCCCTTACACTGCCCCTATCCCTAAACCTGCCCATCTCACACACACACACACACACACACACGCACACACACACACACACACACACACACACACACACACACTGTCCCTATCCCTAAACTTACCCATCACAGGAGACATGCTGCATTTTTAATTTTTTAATAAAACATTGTTTTTTATGTTTTTTAAGCCATTTGATTTATGAGGACTTTTGAAATGTCCTCATAAACCACCCATAAGTTGTAATACCAGTGTAATACACATGTCATTACACAAATTTGTGTCCTCATAAATCACATAAACAACCCCCCCCCCCACACACATTATATATTTACAAACTTGCATGTTAGATGTGATTAATGCCGATTAATCAAATCGATTAATTGCGATTAATCACATCTAACGTATAAATTTGTAAATATGTGTGCGTGTGTGTGTATTTATGTACAGTGTATATACATACATTATATATTTACAAAATGTTATGTTAGATGTGATTAATCAAATAGAGTAATCACAATTAATCGTATCTAACATAAAAGTTTGTATATATATATATATATATATATGGGTGTGTGTATGTTTATACACACACATACGTATATAATTACAACAAGAAGTTCTGGTCTATGCTCCAAAAGAGATTAACAGGTACTAAGAGGATCATAACTATGTTTCATGTATCATAAACATTTTTATGTTTTTTTTTTTTTTAAATTAAGGATTTCCTGAATCCGTTCATTGAAATGAATCTTTTCATTGAAATAGAAATAGCAGAGGGTTAAATGAAGCGTCTCAGTTCTTACTGTTGGGTTGGGACGTGATTTCCCTGTTCTTGTAGAACCAGGACACGGCTGGCACGGGTGAACTGATGACATCACAGATGACCTCCGCGACCTCGGCCTGACGAAACTCCTGCGGCGTCTTCACCTCGCGAAACGTCAACTTCTCTGTGAACAAACAAACACAACAACTCCTAAAAAGACCCCAGGAATCTGGACACAGCGTCAACCGGACACAGACCGGCTCAGGGAAACAAATCCTGCAAATTAAAAAGTCTTATTTTGATTTTGTCGTCTGTCACTTTAAATGCTGAAGCTCTTTAAAGCAGGATGGATTCTGATTGGCAAGTGGCTGTTTGTATAATTCATCAGCTAGAATTTTTTTTTTCTAAAAGTGATTCCTTTCGGCAGAGGTTGCGAGCATGTTTAAACTACAGGATTTATACTTTTATTAATTTGATTCGCTACTCCACATAGGAAGAACATGTTCATGCCAGCTAGTTACTGACCTGATTCAGACTAATACACACACGATTGATTTTGTCTTGGTCTGGAGCGAGCTTTACGTGAGGTAATGTGACAAAAATAAGTAAGGCATCCTGAAATCTGTCCCTATAGACCTTATTCAGACCAGCGCCATGACAGGTATGAAAGTGAGGCTGTGAGGGATAGACTTACTGTGTTTTCAATGGGATCCGATGTAAAAAGCTGTATAAAGCTCCTAGATCACTTATAATTTTAAACAGATCATATTGTCTGGATTATTTGGTCTACTGGAATTTCTCAGAAACATATTTTTGCATGGTTTCGTCAGCAGAACAATCCACAAACACATTTAATAGCAGTACAACCCACTGAAGAGATGGAGGTCTATCCCTCACAGCCTCGCTTTCATTCCTGTTAAAAATCAAAGATGGCGCTGCTGTGAATAAGGTCAATGACTCTCAATTAGAGTGCGCTGCAGTTCCATTTTTCACCACAGATTTACATGGGAAAACTGTGGGGGCGCTGTAGAGCTGAGGAGCATCATAACATTAAAGCAGGGACTTTTCCTCTTCGGTCGCCCTACTGGTTGGAAATTAAATTGTCCATTACCGCTGTCGTAAATAATTTAGCCTACCATCGTACGCACGCTCGCTGTTTATCTGCACCGGCTTTAGAAGGAACTATGTCCACAGACAAGGTCGAGTATGTTACATAATTTCATGAAAGGATGATGCATTGCGACATCAGAAACGAAGAAAAACTAAATAATGACTAAAGACGCTTGACATAAAGCAAGTCAAATTTGTAGTTTTCTTATGTCTCATTCGGACTACAGAAACGCGACCCGATCTGGCAAACCTAGTGTGCATAGTGTGGTTATAGCAGATATAGGACCGTAAAGTGAATCCAGACGTGCCTTTCACCCTGTTACGACTTGATGAACCACTGAGAAGATTTTGGAAACATTATTTTAAGGTAAAAAAAGTTGCTTTAAATCCTGCTGTCTTTACATTATACAACTAAAAGTAGTCCGAAAAATATTTGTTGTGAATATTTGGCTGGTGATCACATTCATTCTCTCAGTCATTCCTAAAGTGTGCTTGTAAACAGACAGAATCTCTCTCGCTGTAAGATAAAATCATTTTTCTATTCTGAATCTCATAATTTGTCTTGAGCTGTGAGGTCAGGCGCACTGGGCCTTGTTTCTACACAGCGACTATTACACTGATGTTTTCAGCGTTTACCCTCATTGACCTACTGAAAACACTGAAGATCTGGCTTCATTTCAGCGTGAGGACACAGTGGAGAATACGATCCAAACACACTGAACTGAAGGTCATCTGACAGAAAACACTCAATCTTTTCACTTCTGAGAAGCAGAACGCATCTTATTGATGAAAGTAGATTTATTCAAAAACAAAATGTGTTGAGAGTGATTTGCTTTTTATTTTCTGTGTTTTTTGTGTATCGACCTTCATAATGTACCAGTTCAGCCTGAATGACAGTGAGTGTGTGAAGGAAAGTTCAGTCACTCATCTCAACTTCCAGTAACGTTAATAGAAAGTTTGTTCAGTATTCTCATGCATAATGTTCTTTTCATGGAGCATTTTTTTTTTCTTTTCTGAAATGATTTAGTTGGACATTTGTCTAAATGTAACTACATGTTTTAGACTGTTCGGAGAACATTCCCATAATGTTTATAGAATGATAAAATTAAATGTTTCCTTAACAAGTTTGCATAACCAAAAAAAAAAAAAAAAAAACGGGGCATTTTGCATTTTCAGAGAATATATAGAAATAATGTTTTCATAATATAATGGGAACATTAGCAAAACATATTATGTAAATTTCCTAGTGTAAATATATAAAACATTTATTTTTGTGAGTGAATGCAGCACAATCGCGGACATAAATGCACAACTTTAAAGGCGATTTTCTCATTGTTCATAAAAGTATATTTCAATATAAAGTTCAATGATCATAAAGTATATTTGAGACTATAGACTATATAGATCCATAGTAAAGAATAACTCTTAACAGAGCATTATCCTGAACATAAGCTTTCCTTTCAAAACCAGCCAGACTCCTTTACATAAAAACACAATTTCAGGCTTTCATAGACAACCTAGGAAGTCGGGGAAGGTCTTTTTTTTTTTTTTTGTTACAAACTTTACACACATTGTCATTAAAAAGTGACTAATAAATTCAAATTCTGATATATAGCCCTTTTAAAACTAAAGATTGTATGAGTTTTAAAGGTTTGATGTCGTTAACCTGCACCGTTTATGCAGATCCAGAGACTAATTATTCCCCCCAAAAAGTGCTCATTTCATTCATAAAAACTAGAGCACCGTGAGTCCTGGAGCTAAAAGCCTCAACCTGCTGATTTTCTTTGCCATAAGCATGAGCAGAATGCATGAGATGTACAGCACACACACACTGTGAATGAGTCTGAGAATGAAACTACTTTTTCCTCAACATGCAAGTACTGCTACAGTAAGTAATGCTATTCTGCATTAAATGATAATTTGCCAGCTCTGATCAATCTGACGACTTTTACCCTCACAGGTCTCGGCTGTTTCCAGGAGAAATCATCCTTTGAAGAAGAGCTGCGCTGGGCAAGGTGTGTGTGTGTGTGTGTGTGTGTGTGGCAGATCAGAACTAGCACAATGTTTCTTTCAGAGTGCCGTGTCAATGTGTCAAGCTTCATTTAAATTCAGTGCTAATATGCTTCTATAATATAAATAAAATCTGCATAAAAGTTGCTGGAGGACGCCAAGCAACACCACAGCATTCATGAAAGATACTGGCAACACTTTACAATAAGGTGCATTAGTTAACATGAACTGAGAATGAACAACACTTCTTCAGCGTTTATTAATCTTAGTTAATATTAATCTCAACATTTACTAATACATTATTCAAATCAAAGGTTGTATTCATTAACATTAGTTAAAGCACTGCGAACTAACATGAACAAACAATGAACAGCTGTACTTTTATTAACTAACATTGATAAAGATTAATAAACACTGTAATAAATGAATTGCTTTGTTGTTAGGCATGTTAAGTAATGAACCTAAAGTGTAAAGTGTTACCAAGATATTATATGTAATATCATTTAGATTTTTTTTCTTACATTTTTACATCCAATCCAGTAGCGTGATCTACTGACGACACGCGAATTAAAGCGTTTACACTTGGCATTAACATATCAAGCAGAACGGATCATAAGCCAATCAGGACGCGGTGCGTTTACACCTGTCCACATCAAGTCTTCTGTATTCCGGCAAATTTGAGATTTGCTCTGCAAGTCAGTCTGGCCAAGAGCCCATTCAAGACCATTTCCAATTTTTCCAAATCGAGGCACCAATCACAAACGTTGAGGCGCGATCGCTCTGATTGATTTTAGGTCTATCCAATTGCGCCCAGAGGCATTTGAGCAAAGTCCGTTGGTGACGTCCATAGACATAATAAACACCTATTGGCCGCTGGAGCGTACGTCAACGGCCATATTGCGGAGGGCAACTTTCCCATACCTCTCATTATGGGAATTGATAAATAAAATATTATCAAAACACTCCAACGCCTCCATTCTTCACAAAAGATGGATAAAAAAAGCGCACAGGAAACAAAAACATTGAACAAATTATATACAACCCGCCAAATCACAGAGATGATATTATCACTCGGTGTTCAGGAAATATGGAAGCTCATTTGCGTGGGAATTTTTACTTTACAAATTACAGACATGTCCGATTCACACGGGATTAAGATCACAGACGACCTCCACAGTTATTACAGATGACTAGAGGTCACCAGGTAATACTGATCCGTGTGAACAGGGCTTTAGTGAAGGACTACAGACTCATGTTGGTGAGGGAACTCACGGTAAATCTCCAGCACCACCGTGGCCTCCTGACTCTGAGCTTCAGCGTCCACCGCCTGGCACCGGTAGATCCCAGCGTCCTCGATGATGGCGTTGTAGATGGTGAGCCTGGACCGCACGCCCTCCGTGTGGACGATCACTCTCTGGTTGGAGACGATGCGCTCGCCTTGAGGACTGAACCAGTTTATGCTGACCGGCTCACCGATGGCTACAAAACAGAAAACCAACAGAGATTTGGGGATTTCTGATATTATTCATATTTTGTGCGGTGGTCAGTTCACAGCATGTGTCAGAAATCATCTTTTCCAATAAGTTTAATTATATTTTTATGGGCATTTTTACCTTTATTTTGCCATTTTTTTTACCTAATTGAATGTATGCATCATCTTACATTTAATCAATACATTAAATTATAATAATAATAAGACACAATAGGCCGGTTACCAAATTAAATGAAATCAGTTTCAACACAATGCAGAGGAAACACAGAATCTGCATGTGAAGTGGCATTTAGATGTATTTACACTGTTTAATGCAAATCAGAGGACATTTCTCCTGCAGTTACACATGCATAATGTCTTGATGTTTTAAACATAAAACGTTGAATATGCGCAACTCTCTGTGTGTTTTTGTAAAGTGAGGGACATACTCGATAATTTCAGATCGCACATCCTCAAAATAACAATCACAATATTATCGTACACCCCTGAAGGGTTAAAAATGTAAGATTATGTTTAATTTAGGTTCCAATACCAAAGTATATAAACTGAGAATGTTCTGTTTGTTGAATTTAGCATTTCAGGTTAGGATGGTAATGATATCAGCTGTGAAACAGTTTCCAGCAAGAGAATACGGCCAATCCTGTTTTTCTGTATTTGTCAGATTACTGATACTCTTGATTGCTTTTTCCTGACATTCCTGTTTCTGTCTATTGTAAACAGATTACTGAAACTCTTGGTCCTGTTCTTGAGTCTCACTGTTTGAATAGTTATGCTGATTGGATTAGGATTGTTAACACTCTCGGTCTAGTAGTTCCTAAACCTGTTTACGTCATTTACATGCTTTGTAAGTCCCTCCCCTTAAAATGTTATAAATTGCAAGGAAACGTTTTCCTTAGTTAGACCCGCGACGACGCTTGGAAAAGACTACAGCAACGCCAGCTCGTGTGCAATAAAGAACCTGCAAAAGATACAACCGAGTCTCCTGAGTTTTCTACACTTTAGAAGAAATAAGAACACAACACCCCTAACCGAGATGTAGTAGTGTTTGCATCAGTCTTTAGATGTCAAATCTAAATATCACATGCATGCTTCCATACAACCCGTTTCTGATGGTACATGCATGCAACTCCTCAAAGCTCACATGCAGTCGTCTCGGTTTACACTCGCTGTGATTTGCGACGGCTCTTTAGCTGTGGCTTGAACGCCGGGACACGTGGAGAATTAGCGAGTGCCGTATGAAACTCTCGTGTGTACAGCGGCTCGGCTGAAGGTCACGCAGCAGATATTCCCGGCCCTGCGATCTGAAGAGCCTGAACCCTCGAGCGTGAGGAACGGGAGACGGTGTTAGCAGGCTTCAGGGTGATGTGTTAAAGATGAGAGTTGCATGAACAGAACAGGTGATAATTGAGGTGATGTTTGTGTTATTTGCTTCTATGATGCATCACTAGATCTGAACTGTGCATGAATTTTTACACATCTCCTGCATGCTCTTTGTATATATTTTTATTTAATTTGACTTTTAATCATGTTTTGCAGAGACCAAAAAGAGTGCACAATACTCTCTAGTCTGTTTAAAGGAACAATTCACCAAAAACTGTAAATATGCTATACGGTAAAAACCTGCTAACAGCAAGTTTAACTATAATAAATCTAACAAGACGTTTCATGCCATTTTAAAGTAAAACACTAAAATGTACAGTTTTGTTATCCATCATGCACATCAGGGGTTTATGATGCATCATGTTGTTGTTAAATTAATGTTAATTGCATTCTCTTATTGTCATGTGTTACTATGATTTGTTGTGTTTATGACATTGTGACTCTCTATATTAGTATTTCCCTCAGCTTGAGGAAAAGCTACTTATTTGTCTCTTTATAGTAAAGTTCGTTTACTGTAGTTTTTTTACTATAAATGTCAAAGATTCATTTTACAGTGTAGCAACACCAAGGTCATGCTCGATCAGAGAATGCGTGAACTTATCAAAAGCCGACATTGAATGCCAAATGTGACATTTAAGCTCCAGAAATGACCAAAAAAAAAAAAACCTCATCATAAAAGTATCATAAAATGTGACTCGTTCAATATATTCCAATTATTTTAGAATGAGTGACAGGTTTGTGTGAAGAACAGTCACAGATTTAATTTGCCATAATAATCTTCTCACAGTAACACATTTCTAGCGATGATAATGCTTGGTGTCATTAACAAATCTTAGAAGAAGTGATGGTGCTGGTGTTATGCTTCTATAGTGATATTTTGATGGTGTTTTTTTGTTTTTTTAGCTCGACAGCCTCTGATCACAGACAAAACTTTTCTCAAATCACATTTATTTCTAATGAACAGTTTCAGAAGTGATGCACAGTAATAGCAACCAAATCAGAGATGGCATGTGTGTCCGAGCATCACACAAGAAACTGTATTTGTACCCTTAGATAACAGCGTAGCTGAGTGAAATATCAACGTGCTGAAATGCTTTGTGTCCTTAGGAAATGTTTTATTATATCTGTATGTCCCCGGCCGCCCGTAACACCCCTCACCAGCGGCTCTGATCAATTTATTCCAGGTTGTTCATTGATAGATCTCCGCACAGACGCTTGCCGCTCGATTCACACAAGCTAATGCATTCAGGGCGTATGAACGACGGGGAGAAATCTATTTGTTGTCATGGCAACACCCCGTCGTCCGCGTGGGATTTAATCGGGCGATGAAAAAGTTAATCACTCCGCTGTCGTTCTGCGTTCAACAGGTGAAGTCAACAGGTGTGCTCAAACCACTAAACATTCTACTGTATATACACCTGACAAGATCAATAAAAAATAATAAAATTTGTTACTTGAAAAATATATAGAAAATTTTTTTTTAGCTAGTTTTTCCCAATATTTCTCATGTTTAACTTGATGTGCTAAAATAACTAAAACTAAAAATAATAGAAACTGAAACTGTATAGACATATTTAACAAAAACACCATTAAAACACACACAAAAAACCTTTAACTAAAATGAATGTGAAAACAGAAAATATCAAAATTAAAAATAATTAAAAATATTAATACAAATATACAGTATCCCCTTGATACAAAAAAACACTGATTAAAGGAACTTTATCATTATATATTTGTTCAATTGCAAAAGAGAGAGAGAGAGAGAGAGAATGTGTGTGTGAGAGAGAGAGAGAATGTGTGTGTGTGTGTGTGTGTGTGAGAGAGAGAGAGAGAGAGAGAGAGAGAGAGAATGTGTGTGTGTGTGAGAGAGAGAGAGAGAGAGAGAGAGAGAGAGAGAGAGAGAATGTGTGTGTGAGAGAGAGAGAGAATGTGTGTGTGTGTGTGAGTGAGTGAGAGAGAGAGAGAGAGAGAGAGAGAGAGAGAGAGAGAGAGAGAATGTGTGTGTGTGTGTGTGTGTGTGTGTGAGAGAGAGAGAGAGAGAGGGAGAGAGAGAGAGAGTACAATACAAATACATCAGGTGCCAGGGGGAGGTAGAAATATATTTACAATTGGGTATAAATATTTTTTTAATTAATAATAATAAAAATGTCTCCAGTATTGTCAGTGTACAATTTTAAATGTAAAAAAAATTCAAAAATATTAATGATTGTGAAATTTAGTCAAAAATACGAGTAATTAAAAAAAAGTGTTGTTTATTATCTTCAGATTCCTTTTGATACTCATTTCACTGTCGTTCAGAAGTTTGCCGTCTCTTTTTAAGAAATTACTACTTTTATTCAGCAAGGACACATTAAAATGATCAAAAGTGACAGTAAAGACATTTATAATGTCACAAGAGATTCTTTTTAAAATAAATGGTGTTCTTTTGAACTCTCTATTCATCAAAGAATTCTGAAAAATAACATTTATCACAGTTTCCACAAACATATGAACTGTTTTCAATAATCATAACTGTTTCTCCAGCATCAAATCCTCATATTATCCTGATTTCTGAAGGATCATGTGACACTGAAGACTGGAGTAATGATGCTGAACATTCAGCTTTGATCACAGGAATAAATTACACTTTACTATATATTCACATAGAAAACAGCAGATTTACATTGGAATAATATTTCACTGTTTTTACTTAATTTTTTATCAAATAAATGCAGCCTTGATGAGCAGAAGAGACTCTTTAAGAAATCGTAACGACCCCAAACGTGAGCCTTTACAGAATGATTATTATCACTGCACTTTTTGAGAGAATGTACTGCAAGTTTCAGGCCTCAGTCCTCTGAAACCTCCCGGATTCCTGAGATGTACATGTGAACTGTGAAGTGTGTTAATATTCAACACTTACCCGTGCATGTGAAGAATTTCGACTCTCCGACACTCAGCTCCACTTTATTGAGTGATATGGACACCTGAAGCACAGCTGGGACACAGAGAAACACACAGTTATTATGTGCTTTATACAACACAGACCGTTCCAAAGCATCTCATGATAATAAACCGGAAAATAACAGTGCAAATGTGGTGAAATTCATCAATATCCTTGCAAACATAGAGTCAGAACGCAGGACGGGTCACTAGCTTGGATTCTGCTGAGGAAACATGGCCAGTCATTGATCCTGAAAAATAATCCTGTAAAAAAAACGGTAAAATACTGGCAGCTGTGGTTGGCAGCATCATACCGTTAAAGGATTAGTTCACTTTTAAAAAACATTTGCTGATAATTTACTCACCAAAGGGCTTTAAACGACAGCAGACGATGAATAAGGGTCGTTGAAAAGGTCACGCTTCTGTCCTGACGAAAATGTTCTTTTAGCCTTTTTAATATTAAAACACCCAGGATACGCACACGAAATGGGCATTTAAACGATAAACTGACACAAAGACATTTGAATATGTGTATATGGTCCTCCTTCCTCACATTCGTAAACACTGACTCGGTACTTCCGCGGACGCGTGACCTTTTCAACGTAATTGCGTATTACGTGAGTCACGAACGCGCATTTTTATTTGTGAAATGCCGATGGTTTGTCTAGATAAGACCCTTATTCATCGTCTGGTGTCGTTTAAAGCCCTTTGAAGCTGCACTGAAACTGTCATTTGGACCTTGAACCGTTTGGGTCCTGTTGAAGTCCATTATATGGAGAAAAATCCTGGAATGTTTTCATCAAAAACCTTCATTTCTTTTCGACTGAAGAAAGAAAGACATGGACATCTTGGATGACATGGGGGTGAGGAAATTATCAGCAAAAGTTTTTTTTTTAAAGTGAACTAATCCCTTAAATACGGTGTGTTACTGTTTTATAAATTAACAGCAAGATACCGTATTGTCTTCAGTATAAGCTTCAGTATAAAGCTTTAATTTAACATCTATATGCTGTCACACAAAAACAGTAACACACCGTATTGTTACGGTATGATGCTGGCTGCCAGTATTTTACCGTTGTTTTACAGGATTATTTTTTACAGTGTGTAAAATCAACGTTAGGGTTAGGTTTAGGTTTTTGAGGATATTACAACAGCTCCCCCTTCTCTGGCACTTGTCCAGAGAAGTAAGGCGACTGAGGAAGGCACGGGCCGACGCACGTCAGACGATACCATTGCTCCATCTTGGAGAACGTTCTTACTTAGAACTTGGGGCTAAAATCTGAAGATTTGAGTATCTCCAACTGGGTGTATAAACCACAGGACTACTGAGGGTAGGTTTAGGGCAGGGGCAGGTATAGACTTAAGTCTAACTTGATTTTTTTTTTATATATTTTTTTTTAAATTTATTTATTTTTAAACAGGGACAATGCAAAATATACATTAACCTTAAAAGGAGAGATGCATTTTACCAGGTTATAGCACTTGTGCTAATTTTCACCTGTAGTCCCTGGGCAGGCTGATGTCAACAGATACGCATATTAATAATACATTTATCTCAAAAACAGCACAAAAAAAAAAAAGAAAAAAAAAAAAGAATCACACCCTTCATTCATTCTTCAACATTCATTTACAAAAACCCTCTTACATACACATCAATTATAATACATTATGCGAGCATGTTTGTTTTAAAAGAAGCCATTTTTTGGCCCGATGTGAAAGCGCCAAAATCGCAAAATTGCGACATGTGTGTAATATCTTGCTAATATGGTGTAATATCTCATTTGTATTCCCTACCACTAGATGGCAGACATGTAATACTTCGATTCAAGATCAAAATGACGTCATGTTCCTATTCAAAGTGTTGGAGGAAACAGCAGAGCAAGTGAGCGATCGTGTCATTGATGCGGAAGCAGTTCAGTTCAGAGCGTATGAGTAAATTGTGAGATTTGTGAGAGAAAATCGCCAAATGGCTAATAAAAACTTGTACCGTGAGGATGTGTTGCAAATGTTATTCGCCGATTCTTACTCTGAAGGGGAATATTTGCCTTTTGTAAATGACGATCGGCCGTCTAATGATCGCGCTTCTCCCGGTACATCTTTGATAAATTCAAACATCAATTCAATATCTACTATTTCCTGAATGTTACCGAACTGATCAAATAGTAGGCTACTGTTCACATGCGTTTTGCTACTATATAGTATAGTAATAATTTAGTACTTTCTCCTGTTATTGTTGGTTTCCTCTTTTCTCATCATTTGGAATGAGAAAAATAAAATAAAACATGCAAATAAGTTCAAACATCAGTATAATATCTACTATTTCCTGAATATTATGAAATTCAAGAGGGCCGCCCCCTGATGACCTCATAATATGCAAATTAGATGAGTATATTTACACCCCACATAAACTTTCAGTCATCCCCAACATTTTTCTAAGTTACAGTAGATCTCTATCTTTAAGCCCTTTCAAGCCACAAGCTTTTGAAATTTTGATGTCAAAATCCAGCATTTTTTCAAAAAAACCTTGGCGCCTAAAGAGTTAGGCGAAACCCAACTCTATTCCTGGACGAATCAATGCGTGTGCAAAAACTCGGTGTGCAGACCATAGGGTCACTATGGGTAGGTCTAGGGCAGGTACAGGTATAGGCTTAGATCTAAATTGATAAAGCGATGCCAAATCCAACGATTAAGACGACTAGGTTTGTGATCCATAGGGTTAGGGTTTGAAAAAGTAAAAGTTTAAAGCAGGGAGTCTGAGGAAGGCACGGGCCGATGCCTGTTAGACTATACCAGCGCTCCTGACTCGGGGACTTCATTCCCACTGGAATTCCGGGCTAAGGTTTTTTTCTTTTTTAGAATAGGTACAGACTTTGATAAAGTGATTCCCAATCCAAAATCAAGATGACTAGGTTCGTAATCCATAGGGTTACTTTGGGTAGGTTTAGAGTAGGAGTTGGTACAGGCTTAGATCTTATTTAAATTGATAAAGGGTTAGGGTTAGGGTTAGATTTAGAGTAGGGTTTGGTTTAGAGTAGGGTTAGATTTAGAGTTAGGGTTAGGTTTAGAGTAGGGTTAGGGTTAGGTTTAGAGTTAGGGTTAGGTTTAGAGTAGGGTTAGGGTTTCACCACATGCGTCCTTGGAGAAACTAGTCAACTATTCATGACTGTTTCCTGAAACCGTAGTTTCATGTTCATATGAATCACATTGGTTCAATAATATAGCACTGTCGTTAATGATGCTTCACTCTAGGGCTGCTCGATTATGGAAAAAATCATAATCACGATTATTTTGGTCAGTATTGAAATCACGATTATGTAACACGATTATTTCACATGACTTTGGGAACATGTTGCATTTATTAAAAAGACACCTTTCAACAATTCTTAATTTTTTTAAATTTGAACATTTAACTATTAAAATAAATAATATAACAGATAATACTTCAATAAGTATTTTAATAATTCTCGCAGGTCTACCACTTATAAGGAATAGGAAGAAGAGGAAGAGGAGGAGGAGGAGGAAAAGGAAAAGGAGGAGGAAAAGGAAAAGGAGGAGGAGGAGGAGGAGGAAGAGGAACAGAGACTTCTTGCTTGTGCTCAACAGAGACTTCTTCTGTTGAGCACAAGCACATGATAAACTTCAAGTGTTTGGCGAGTAACTGAAGACTAGTGAATTAATGATCCAGATGCTGTTCAGAGACAATAAGAAACATGAAGCTTGTTTTGTCGGACTAATCGGATTAGTGTGTTTATTCACTGATGGCCGTTTGGCAGGTGTGAAAATTAGTCTAAAGTAGAGCCCACGCAAAATAATAAAACACAAACCTGTGCGAGTAATTAAACTCCAGAAGACTTACAGCAACATAATGCACATAAACATCGCTTCTATAAGCTCAAGTCAGCTTAGCAGAACTCATTTCATAAATAAATATTTAAGGTTTGTTAGTTGTTTAGACGAGCGTCATTCAGCTCCAATTTCAGTGGTAAAGATATTATTCTTATATTAACATTCAACAAGGTTTTTGAAACTTATGCTCATCAAAAAGGCGTTTATTTGAAAAAAAATAAAGTAAATATATAGTAAAGTGTAATTTATTCCTGTGATCAAAGCTGAATGTTCATCATCATTACTCCAGTCTTCAGTGTCACATGATCCTTCAGAAATCAGGATAATATGATGATCTGATGCTCAAGAAATATTTATGATTATTATCAGTGTTAAAAACATTTTCATATTTTTGTGGAAATCATTCTAATATGACACTCTGGATCACGAGTAATAATAGCCAACAATACACTGTATGGGTCAAAATTATAGATTTTTCTTTTATGCCAAAAATCATTAGGATATTAAGTAAAGATCATGTTCCATGAAGATATTTTGTAAATTTCCTACCGTAAATATATAAAATATTCTATTTTTGTGAGTGAATGCAACAATATCGTGATTATAAATTCACAACTTCTTCTCAATGTTTAAATTTTTTTGCACCCTCAGATTCCAGATTTGCAATAGTCGTATCTCGGCCAAATATTGTCCTATCCTGACAAACCAGACATCAACGAAAAGCTTATTTATTCAGCTTTCAGATGATGTATAAATCTCAATTTAAAAAAATTTACCCATGTGACTGGTTTTGTTGGCCAGGGTCACATAATGATTTGATGCTCAAGAAACATTTATGATTATTCCATAATCCTGACTATTCCTTCAGACAACGGAAATGAATTCAGCTCATCTCTAGTATCATATGTCTAACCTTGGCAGAGTGATCTGCATTCAGAAGAGCCTCACCTGATATTAACTGTGATCAAGCACACACACACGGGTCGTGCCGAGAGGAAAACGACGCTCGCGCTGTAATCCACTGTGATTTAACAGAGGAATCTACGGGTCGTGAGAGTCTCCGTGAGCAGTGCATGCTGGGAAGAGAACGGGGGGTTTCTGTGACACACACACACACATGCGGAGACGCCCTCGGGCATAAATACGGTTTGACTTCATGTCAGCGTTTCTTCTCATGTTTCTGTTATGTTTAAATGCACTGGAAGTCCCACAAACACCTGCAGATCCTTCTGACGCAGTTTTACCCTGTTTACCGTGTTACGCTTCCCTGAAGCAACACTCTTCCCTGAACATCCCTGAGAAAATACTGTAGTTATGACTCCGTATATTTGGGAATCGTAAGTGTTTCTGGTTTCTCACTAATTTAGTTAGTGAGTCATTAGATTCTTCAGACTGATTCATGAGTTTTTTTTTTTTTTGACTGATTCATTAAAATAATTGGCTCAAGAAAGACAGACAAAAACATAAAAAGGAAAGGTGCATCTAATTATTGTTTTTGTATCATTTTCTATTATTATTTCAAACACTGCCGGAGTATGTTGGTATGGACATGATTCAGACATTTAACTGAACATGGAATATATATATATATATATATATATATAAAGAGAGAGAGAGAGAGAGAATAATATATTCTATAGAATATTCATATTTCTTATGTTAACCACATATAAATATAATAGTATTTATAGTATAAATATAAAACAATATACAATTCTTAAAAGTTTTTATAAACTATTATACAATTTGTTTATATTTTGAACTAGTTTTTATTTTTATCTTTATCTTTTCACTGTCCTGTCAATATCCCTTTAGTTAACTTTCACTTAATTTGTAATACTTTTAGTACTTTATATTTATTTTAGATATTTATTTCAGTTAGTTGCCTAGGCAAAATCTACAAATTTTGTTCAACTTTAAGTTTTCCGTTCAGCTTTATTCCAGTTCCCGACGGTGTGTGTTAGTTGACAGTCACAGAACAGGTAAAGACATTAATGTGTCATGAATGGTTCAGTGATCATCTCTTTCCTTTACTACAATTACCACTGTGTTTTTCATATAAAAACACACAGATTTCTGCAACAAACGACCCGTGACGTGAGTAACATGCCATGTTAAAGAACACGATCCTGAATCAGATCTGTCAGGAACGTCTCCCAGAATGCACTGCTTCCTGACAGCATCTCCTGTGTTTCCAGTTGTCGTGTGTGAGCTCGAGTCCCGGAGGATCGACTCCAGTGAACTCCACCAAACAACCCGTCTGTCAGCAGGACTAACCGTGGCATGAGACCGAACACGGCGGGCGTTCAGACCTTCAGCTCGCACAAATGTCATTCAATTCAATTCACGTTTATTTGTGTAGCGCTTTTCACAATACACATCATTTCAAAGTCCACATTACAATGTAGAGTTATGTGATATCAGAGGAAACTGTCTAAATCACGCATTTCAGAAATGTATACAAAATCATAGTTAGCTAAAATTAGTGCTATCAAACGATTAAAATATTTAATCGTGATTAATCGCATTAATGTCATAGTTAACTCGCGATTAATCGCAATTAATCGCACATTTTTATCTATTCTAAATGTCTCTTGATTTCTTTTTGTCCAATTATTTTTTTCTCATTTTAATGCTCTTATCAACATGGAAAAGTGGATCGGCTTGCTTTGTGCAAATGTTTTTTATTGAAAACAACATTGGCAATACTGTGTTCAATTTCACACTAAAACATTCTCAATTGAAGCAAATAATCTCTCACACAGTGTCACACTGTCCATCAACAAAAGGGTGAAAGAAATACTGACAAGGTCCTGATATTGACGAGGGGGCGGAGAAGGCGCATCAGCTGTGTGTGTGTGTGTGTGTGTGTGTGAGTGTGTGTGTGTGTGTGTGTGTGTGTGCGCGTTTGCTTGGCCATCAAGTGGTATTTCAGACTGGACGTGCTGCGATGATGATATAGCTCAAATGGATATAGTTAAAATGGGTTTGCGTTAACGCCGTTAACAACGCGTTTAACTGACAGCCCTACTAAAAATACATTAATTTAAACAATGCAATTATTTATTATTTAATGCAGAAACAATGAGCTCATGGAAGTAATGAATATTTGTTAACAAATGATTATGACATTTAGAAACGATCATCTGTGAAGTTTATTTACGTCTGACTGATGACGCTTCACGCAACCTGCTGATTTTAACAGGACAATAATTACTTAGACCTCGTGACTGAATAATATTATTCATTCATATGGTAAAGGTAAACAGAACAGAACCAACATGAATTTATTGCAGATATCATTAATTGATTTGAATGTACAACATAATTAGATCATTTTAGTCGTAATCAGAGGGAATCAGAATGCCATACTGACTGAGACAGCTGGAGCTGGGGATGGAGGAGGGTAATCCTGACTGAGACAGGTGGAGCTGGGGAGGGAGGAGGGTAATCCTGACTGAGACAGGTGGAGCTGGGGAGGGAGGAGGGGGGTAATCCTGACTGAGACAGGTGGAGCTGGGGATGGAGGAGGGTAATCCTGACTGACACAGGTGGAGCTGGGGATGGAGGAGGGTAATACTGACTGACACAGGTGGAGCTGGGGATGGAGGAGGTAATCCTGACTGAGACAGGTGGAGCTGGGGAGGGAGGAGGGTAATCCTGACTGAGACAGGTGGAGCTGGGGAGGGAGGAGGGTAATCCTGACTGAGACAGGTGGAGCTGGGGATGGAGGAGGGTAATCCTGACTGAGACAGGTGGAGCTGGGGAGGGAGGAGGGTAATCCTGACTGAGACAGGTGGAGCTGGGGAGGGAGGAGGGTAATCCTGACTGAGACAGGTGGAGCTGGGGAGGGAGGAGGGTAATCCTGACTGAGACAGGTGGAGCTGGGATGGAGGAGGGTAATACTGACTGAGACAGGTGGAGCTGGGGAGGGAGGAGGGTAAACCTGACTGAGACAGGTGGAGATGGGGATGGAGGAGGGTAATACTGACTGAGACAGGTGGAGCTGGGGAGGGAGGAGGGTAATCCTGACTGAGACAGGTGGAGCTGGGGAGGGAGGAGGGTAATCCTGACTGAGACAGGTGGAGCTGGGGAGGGAGGAGGGTAATCCTGACTGAGACAGGTGGAGCTGGGGAGGGAGGAGGGTAATCCTGACTGAGACAGGTGGAGCTGGGGAGGGAGGAGGGTAATCCTGACTGAGACAGGTGGAGCTGGGGATGGAGGAGGGTAATACTGACTGAGACAGGAGGAGATGGGGATGGAGGAGGGTAATACTGACTGAGACAGGTGGAGCTGGGGAGGGAGGAGGGTAATACTGACTGAGACAGGTGGAGCTGAGGAGGGAGGGGGGTGATCCTGACTGAGACAGGTGGAGCTGGGGAGGGAGGAGGGTAATACTGACTGAGACAGGTGGAGCTGAGGAGGGAGGGGGGTGATCCTGACTGAGACAGGTGGAGCTGGGGAGGGAGGAGGGTAATACTGACTGACACAGGTGGAGCTGGGGATGGAGGAGGGTAATCCTGACTGAGACAGGTGGAGCTGGGGATGGAGGAGGGTAATCCTGACTGAGACAGGTGGAGCTGGGGAGGGAGGAGGGTAATACTGACTGAGACAGGTGGAGCTGAGGAGGGAGGAGGGAAATGCGCTCCTGAGAAACATGATATGTGATGATAATTCGGGCACTTTTGTGAAAAAATCCTGTTTGATTTTTGAGACGTAAGTGTTCATTGAATCAATTGTAAAATCGATTTATTCATGTCTAAAGACGTTTCCATTTTCAACACCAAATATAGGCAAATCCACGGAGAACTAACAGACATTAGGACGAACGTAAAGAGGGCGCTTGAGACGTGCACGAGTCAGCAATATTTCTGATGATTTATTAGTGTGAAGTTTCGTGCACAATGACAAACAGGAGTGCAACATTCAGGGATTGAAATGAACACCCGCCAAATGTGGGTAAAAATGAACTTTGGCTGGAAATGCTGTCAAATCACGAGCCAATTTGGCGTGTTTCTATGTTTACTCACTTTGCTGGGGAAGTTTGTGTGAGCCAAATCTGTGCGGATTTAGCGCAAATACGCAACTCAAAAGTCATCATGATATATTAAAAACACAGAATGCACAGAATCTGAGCATATCTGGCTTGCTTGAAAACACACGTCACTAAGCAACAAATAACGACGCGCTTGTACACTTGCATTGAAGAAATAGCGAATATTAAAAAGCATTTGGTTAACAGAAAAGACATTGTTATTTTCCAACATCCTACATGTTCTGTGTACTGTATTGATCTGTCCACCTAAAACACATTTTTGGTTAAAAGAAAAAAGATGAGGAAGGGAGCTCGAGACAGGATTTTGTTTGATTAAGAAATGAATGTATGAAATCCAAATTGTAATATACATTATATATATATAAGGCCGTTAAAATTGATTCCCTATTTTTGTTTTCGAAACTTAGGGTTAGGGTTAGGGTTTGGTTGGTCTGATCTATTGTGCAACCGATTTTTCGAATGTAAAGTGACAGCCCTGATAATTCTGAAGGAGCTTATATATGTATAGGCTACGTGATAGGCGTCGTATTCCTATAGTGGATCAGCTGATGAGAGCTTGACTAACGTGACCTGCCAAAACTGACGCTATACGCTTGATTAACGTCTCATTTGGTAGTATTAGTTAATGCATTAGTTAAAATGGATTAACAAGCAATATATGTTTACCTAATGTATTTACCTCTGTTAACGTTAGTTAATAATAAATACAATTGTTCATTGTTTGTTCATGTTAGTTCAAAGCACATCAACTGACATAAACAGAACTGTATAAGTAAATGTCGAAGATTAATAAATGCTGATGTTTATTGTTAGTTCATGTTCACTAATGTAGTAAACTAATGTTAACAACTGAAACCTGTCGAAAAAAACTTCAAGTTTTTGAGAAAAAAACTGCTCAAAAAACGGAGCAAAAACACTAAGGTTCAATCAGCAAAAAATAATAATAATAAATAAATGAACGGATCAAATGTAAACCTTCAATGCAATTAAAGTCGCTTTGGATTAAAGCATCAGCCAAAAGCATGAATATAAAAGTACAAATGAGCATTTACCGCAGTAAAGCGCTCATGATCCAGACAGTAAAGAGCTAATATTACGTTTCAGCTATAAAGTCATCATAACTCTTAAATGGACTTTATGGGTCGTAACTGGTTCTGCTTAGTCGTCGCTTTGAGGAAAACCGTGGAAGTGACAACTAAAACATTCTAATCATAAGATGTGCACAGAATGAACTGAATACTGTAAATATATTTCTAGATCTCCTGGTTCTGTTGCTGTGCCATGCCTCGTCTCGTCGGGTTAATTAAACGAGCCGTATGTTTCTCAGCGTGACAGAGTTCGGCCCAGCGGATCCAGGTCTAAAAATACAGACACACTACTGAGTGCACTTCATATTCACACACACACACACACACACACACACACGGCTGAATACAGGTCGATGGAGAAGATGCACAAAAAAAAACTACCTATTTCAGTCTTTCTACTTCAAACCTACTCGTTTATTTCTAACACTTTCCCTTTCTTTGTGATTCTTTGTAAAATTTAGAAGCAATTTCTTGAGTGAAAAAAATAAAATAAATCCTACACCATTTATTTGTCAGTGCATCATGTAATAAATCAGCTGCGTTAGTTATAATATTCAACATGTTAACACATTACATTCGCTTTTTGATGTTACGAAGTTGCAAATAAGTAAATTAGTGAATAAATAAATACATAAAAGGCAAGACACCACAGGCAAATAGGGGTCAGAAATGGTTACTAATCAATTTAACCAAACCTTCCCCGGGTGATTAATCACAGTACATTAAGACAATTGTTTTGTATTACAAGTTTTCTGAAATGTTATGTTAAAATTTTAGGGATTATCTAATTAAACATGCACTAATTTGCATACTTTTCCAGAACTGAAATCAGAACACAGGATAAAGTCCGCTTCAAAACTCGTGTTTTGACATTGAGTTAAAGTTCTCTTTTTATCAATTTATACGTCAGAAAATACATCAGACAGAAAAAAAAAAAAAAAACTTATTTTTTTTACTATGTATTAAATGTTAATAAACCAGGTGAATGATATATGCACAAACCTTCAGAACATAAATATTAATAACACTGTTTGGTGTGTGTGTGTGTGTGTGTGTGTGTGTGTAAAGATGGTGAAGTGGAGACTTTAAAAAGATTGAGATTGAATAGATAAAAGCCCAATAAAAGAAACACTTAAATGTGTATTTTGGACAACAGAATATTTGAGTTCAGGGTTTGAGTTTAGCTCAGTTCATTTATTACGTGTTTGTAAACCGTAATTGTATTTTGTAATATTGCGTTGTTCATATTTGCCTGTTTATTGGCCTCCGCTGTCACTGCAGAAAACACACACACATTAAAGTGTTGAACATGAAAAGTGTTGCATCTGTTCTCTTCATAAATAAATAAATCTAGCCTATGCTCGTCCTGTAAGTCAATGATTAAAAATTAAAATGCGAATGAAAACAAATCTATTAAATGTCAAAATTATCATTAAAATATGAAAAATAGATCATTATAATGTCAAAATGACGGACAATGAGAAAGTCTAACAAGATCACTGATTCGGCATGTTTTCTTTCCACTATTCTGAAAGAAGACTTTATTGATTATTAATGCAAAAGTCTCAAAATTGACCAGTGCATGAAAAAACAATATCTTGCCTTGTGCGAATTTGGGGGAATGTGTGTTAAATGCTCATGAAAAGAATGTGTTTAGTGTCGTGTTGAACATGAAAAGTGTCACATCTGTTCCCTTCATAAATAAATAAATGCATAATCTAGCCCACATGCTCATCTTGTAAGTTCATGATTTATCTATTAAATGTCAAAATTATATTTTTCTTTAAATGACGGGTAATAATAGCTAATGACAGAATTTTGACAACCCTGTAAAATGACGTACAGTACAATGAGAAAGTCTAACACACTGATTAGGGATGTTTTCCTTCCACTAGTCTGAAAGAAGACTTTGAGAAATCTCAAAATGAACCAGTGCATGAAAAAAATAAATTTTTCAATTCAATTCACATTTATTTGTATAGCGCTTTTCACAATACACAAAAAAATTATTATGACATTTAGAAAAATGTAACATTAGTGCATGTTGATTCAGAGTTGATTTTGCCTGTAGTGTCTTGCCTAATATTGCAGAATTTGGGGGAATATGTGTTGAATGCTCATGAAAATAATGCAAAGATACAAACATATATGGACTCTTGATTCGTTTAAGAGTATATCATGTAATGAAAGTGTCAATACTTTAATGTAAATGTTTCCTTCCTCTGAAAAGCTTTAAGTAAAGACATGATAACCAATAATACTTTCATCATTTACCAACTCACAGACATTTCACAGTTAACTGGCTGTTAGTAAAGATCCTAACAGTTACTGTGACTCTCCTCCGGGGACCTGTCTCTCACACACACCGTCTCACACACACCGTCTCTCACACACACCGTCACTAACACACACCGTCACTCACACACACCGCCTCTCACACACACCGGACCACCGCAGCGAAGATCGAACCTGCTCTTTCAGCCCGAAACACCAATGTATGTGTGTGTGTGTGTGTGTGTGTGTGTGTGTGTGTCACCCGAGGGTCCGGCCCGCTGTGAGGATGGCAGACAACACACACGGCTCTACGGACCCCCGCTGACACACACACTGGTGCTGTCGACACTGAATATTTAAACACTACAACACCATGCAGCAAGAAAAACGTATTTTGCATTGAGAAATAACCACTGAAATAAAGGGATCCGATTCTGTGTTTATCATCTGTGTTTAGTGTGTAATGTTGCTGTTTGAGTTATTCTCTATATGAGTGTCAGTGTTTCTGAACTCCTGAAACGCCTCCATTGTATCTTGAGTTTCTTCCGGGAACGAACACGCCACAATATTCCTCATTATAATAAATCATACGCAGAATAAAGGGGCGGGGCCTGGGTGAGTTAGTTAGTAGTGTGTTAAACTGGCGGTTATGGTAAGGGGCGGGACATTTCACAAACACACTCGAAGCGCTCGACCAATCACAACACACTGATCCAGCCGACCAATCAGAGCACAGTGTGCTTTTCAGAAGGAGGGGCTTCATAGAGACAGGAAGTAAACAGAGCGTTACTGACAGACTGGGAGGAAGGAGCCGCAACAATGGAGAATATGAGGAAATAATCAACATTACAGCAGGAAAACCTGTTCTAGTAGAGCCTGAAACTACATCAAGACAATGCGTCTTTAAATCCTGCCTTACCTTGTTTCACTCTGTGAAAGTTTACAGCATTTTAATGTGACATATTTCAGAGCGAGTTTCTATTTTTACATTGTGAGTCTCTACCAATCTCTCTATACTGAGAAAAGACACTTTGATATTCAGTAATATTATTGATTTGACTGCACTTACGCTATCGGATGAAAACAAAACGTGAGCTGAATATTGTCTTCTGTAGAGCTGCTTAAAGCTGAATTGAATTGTTGAACTTTACAGGTATTGTATTAAATTAGAACAACATTAAACTGGATTGATCTGAACAATGACACTATTTAGAGAATTTGAATTTGTCTGGTTTTGAAGTTTTCCTATTTATCACTGTGAATCTTTAAAAACAATCTGTATTGTATAAAGCGCTGTTGAAAGTAGTGACACTAAGGTGATATAAAGTGAATGAAATCTATGAGACTAATAACAGCACGATCTCAGCATTAATCTTCTGTCTGTTCTCATGTTGAACCAAGAACATGAGGTGATCTGGCCACAGACACACAGATCTGCTGCTGATGATAAACATGAAGGCGAGTTTTACAGCAACAGGAAACTATATTACTATATTACACACCAAAGCCGCTCTCGACTCGCTGTCCTCATAACAAATAATGAACGCGGGAGCTTTCAGCTGCGTCAGGACACTTCGCTCGCTGCGAGTCGTGTGGGGTAATACTTCATAATTGAATGTATTCAAAATTAAGAAAAAAGATCCACACACAAATATCGGCCAAAAAAGCTCACAAGATTTATTTTCCAGAGGCCACAAATAAAGTGCCAAAGTGCAAGAGTGCAAAACGTTTCCGGGTTCAACCCTTCATCAGTGCAATGTGTTCCCAAGCTGAACACCTGCAGTCGGTACATACTCATTACTGTAATCCATGTAACATACCGGAATCTGATTTTGTCGCATATACAAATATTCACATCAATAGTCTACATCCTAACAATCCTCCATGGCAAAAAAAAATTAATAATTTTTTTTTGTTAGCATTTTTTTTTAACACACATATACTCACACTGTCACAGTCATCGTCTGTGCCATTCTGTCTTCGTCTTCACTACACTTCCCAGAATCCCTCTTGTCTCCACACCTGAACTCACTGCCTCAATCATCCACCTGTTCATCGTCATCTTGATCTGTGTCACCTGTCCTCACCTCATTACTGTTCGTTTATCTGTATTTAGTTCTCTCTGGCTGCGTTTACACTTGACATTAACATGCGATCACCGTGATCTGATCAAGTAGATCGGATCATTAGCCAATCAGGACACAATGCGTTTACATTTGTTCATGTTAAGTAGCCTCTGTATCTGGATAACCGATCGGATTTCTGTTTTTGCATAATATTTAAATTAGGTCAGTAGCCAAATTAAGAGTAAAGATGAGACAAATTAAGCAATGTCCCAATGTGCTTTCCTATGCAATCTCCAGTCTTATATCAAATTACGCTTTTTGAATGAAGGAATATTTCAGAGCTGATCATACAAAAATAACTGGGTTGATCATGTTAAACAAGTCACATCATCGATCATCGGGGTTTAAGGTTATAGCGTGCAATGGCTATATTAACAGAAATGGGAGATTAATAAACACGGTGAAACAACAAAAACATTTAACATTTAAAACATTAAAAAATAAAAAGTGTATTCCCATTATTCCTCTGGCAAAGCAGCGCACGCTCTTTATTAAGATCTCATGACTCACAGCTGTGATTGTACAGGCGATCGCCTCGTTCAGATAATGTTGCACAATTAAAATGAAAAAAATAAATAAATAAAAATGACACACAAGTGTTTTAAATATTGACGTTTATTTGTAAGGTTCAAATGTGTTTAATTCATTGTCTAAACTGCGTCTGGTCCTTATTTTCTGACAACACGTGGGGAGACTGGGCGGGGACTTATATGACGTGCACCTGTGAACACACACACACACGATGGCTGGATTGCGTTTACATTACACTGAGATCCGATCACAGTGCGTCCTCGACTACCTCTGAACCAGGACACGCTGATCGGATAACATTCCGATCAGAAACGCGTTTACACTTGTCTTTTCAATGTGTATGTGGACAACATCCAGATACAGGTCGCATGTTAATGCCAAATGTAAACGCAGCCTCTGTTTCAGTCTGTCCTGGTCGGTTCTTGATTATGTTATTGTGTGTGTTACTGTTACCTGCCTGTCTGTATCCTGAAGTATCAGTTAGTAAAGAAGTTTATATTGGATCTTCTGCCTGCTTGTCTTGTCTTCCTCCAACACCACAACGTGACACACACGTCACATCAATATATTAAAATATATAAAATAAAGCTGGATGAACTATAAATTAATGCTGGGTAAAGATTAATCACATCCAAATAAAAGTATAATAAATATTTTGTATATATAAATGCACACATGCATGTATATATTTAAGAAATATTTGCATGTATATGTATATATATAATATACACTCACCGGCCACTTTATTAGGTACACCTGTCCAACTGCTCGTTAACACTTAATTTCTAAGCAGCCAATCACATGGCGGCAACTCAGTGCATTTAGGCATGTAGACATGGTCAAGACAATCTCACAGTTCAAACCGAGCATCAGTATGGGGAAGAAAGGTGATTTGAGTGACTTTGAACGTGGCATGATTGTTGGTGCCAGAAGGGCTGGTCTGAGTATTTCAGAAACTGCTAATCTACTGGGATTTTCACGCACAACCATCTCTAGGGTTTACAGAGAATGGTCCGAAAAAGAAAAAACATCCAGTGAGCGGCAGTTCTGTGGGCGGAAATGCCTTGTTGATGCCAGAGGTCAGAGGAGAATGGCCAGACTGGTTCGAGCTGATAGAAGGGCAACAGTGACTCAAATAACCACCCGTTACAACCAAGGTGGGCAGAAGAGCATCTCTGAACGCACAGTACGTCGAAATTTGAGGCAGATGGGCTACAGCAGCAGAAGACCACACCGGGTGCCACTCCTTTCAGCTAAGAACAGGAAACTGAGGCTACAATTTGCACAAGCTCATCGAAATTGGACAATAGAAGATTGGAAAAACGTTGCCTGGTCTGATGAGTCTCGATTTCTGCTGCGACATTCGGATGGTAGGGTCAGAATTTGGCGTCTACAACATGAAAGCATGGATCCATCCTGCCTTGTATCAACGGTTCAGGCTGGTGGTGGTGGTGTCATGGTGTGGGGAATATTTTCTTGGCACTCTTTGGGCCCCTTGGTACCAATTGAGCATCGTTGCAACGCCACAGCCTACCTGAGTATTGTTGCTGACCATGTCCATCCCTTTATGACCACAATGTACCCAACTTCTGATGGCTACTTTCAGCAGGATAATGCGCCATGTCATAAAGCTGGAATCATCTCAGACTGGTTTCTTGAACATGACAATGAGTTCGCTGTACTCAAATGGCCTCCACAGTCACCAGATCTCAATCCAATAGAGCATCTTTGGGATGTGGTGGAACGGGAGATTCGCATCATGGATGTGCAGCCGACAAATATGCGGCAACTGTGTGATGCCATCATGTCAATATGGACCAAACTCCCTGAGGAATGCTTCCAGCACCTTGTTGAATCTATGCCACGAAGAATTGAGGCAGTTCTGAAGGCAAAAGGGGGTCCAACCCGTTACTAGCATGGGGTACCTAATAAAGTGGCCGGTGAGTGTATATATATATATATATATATATATATATATATATATATATATATAATAATTATACACAGTATACACTCATATATTATATAAACACAATAATATATGTGTTTATATAATAACTTTTATTTTGAATGTTTTTAATTGTTGCCCAGCACTACTATAAATACTAACAAAAAACAACAAAATGTACCACAGTATCACCATGTTTTTGGACATTTACCATAGCAGTTTAGTATATTTTGAAGTGTGATGTATCACTATATTAATAGCGTAGACACTGAAGGCTCGTGTGATGCTATTTAAGTCTGTTTGTCTTTCCATCTGATTGATTCCTCAGGTCATTTCCAATCTCGTATAGATGCGGCGCAGCGTCTGGACCGGTGAGATCGTGCATCTATTTTTCAATTATTCATCCGAGCGCTGTTCCAGGAATGCCTCATCTGATCCAGATCCCAGCAGATATTGTTAGGATGTCTGAGTGAAAGGTCACATCCCAGTCACTCTCTCCCTCCTGTTATCTCTGTGTCCCGTCTGTGTGTCGTTTCCACTTTATTCCTCTCCTATTTCGCTGACATCTCATAAAATCTGCCCTGAAAGGCTTTGAAATGGTTCTATCCGGATGTGAAGGCGTATAGGAAGGACTGAGGATGGGATTCAGTCTTACCGATACAGATGCAGCTGTTCCTCTGAAACTAAAAGAGCTCAGAGAAACACCTTCAAACTGATTCTCACGGGATAAAAACAGCGTCCACATCCCTGCGACGAGGCACGTTTCAAATGTTGACGTGCTGAAGTGTGCAAGAACACAACTTATAGTGTGATGCAATACTCAGTGTTGCCACAAGGGGCAGTATTAGCCATCCTTAAAGGGATAGTTGATTATGATTTCACTTTTCTAACTTTAGTTAGTGTGTAATGTTGCTGTGTGAGCATAAACAACATCTGCAAAGTTACAACGCTCAAAGTTCAGAGCAAAGGAAGTTTTTATTTTTTTTTACAGAAATCACTTTTTAAGGACTACAACAAACAGCTGGTAGGGACTACAACAAACTTATTTATGGGTTAGTGACATCACCAACCCTAGAATTTACATAAACCCCGCCCCCTGAACACGATTTATAGATTATCAAGAAAGAATATGCAAATCAATGACTAGAAGACAACTCCACATCAGCTGCATAAATTCATCAACTAACCATTCTGTCCTGTTGCTTCTACATGTTGTCACTTCTACTCGAGTCTCTCCATCATTCAACATCATCTGACTCTGGTTTGAACATAAAAGGCTAAAAGTTTTTGAAATTTGCAGTGCATGTGTGTGTGAGGTAAAATGACACGCGCTCTTGAAGCTCCGCCCCCTGTGCCGGGAGCAGCAGCTCATTTGCATTTAAAGGGACACACACAAAACGGTGCATTTTTGCTCACCCTCTAAAAGTGACAACTGTAACATGCTATATAAAATATCTGTGGGGTGTTTTGAGCGAAACATTCACATACACACTCTGGGGACATCAGAGACTTATTTTACATATTGTGAAAAAAGGGCACTGTACCACCACTTTAAAGGTACAATACATAAGATTTTTAAAATAAAATTGTGAAATATTTGATGTAGTTGTGTACTTCTATCATCCCAAAAGTTGGTAAATCCAGAGATATCTGTGCTATCCTCGGTTTCCGCTTGTGAAGCATATATATATATATATATATATATATATATATATATATAATAACATATATACACAGTTTCCTTATTAGCGACCGTTTCAATTGGCCGCTATACGTAAGCCACTAATGAGGGATCTATGTTTATATACGCCGCTGTTGTGTCATTCAGTCATCATGGTTCACGATTAATGATTGGCGAGTACAGATTTAAAAAACTTAAACGTAGATCAACTGAGGCAAGCAGGCTTTGGGAAAAACTGAGAAATAAATCAAGGATCAATATCTGTGTGGGGTTCGCCACAAACTTGGACTTGACAGAGACTCCGCTTCTTGCATGTGTTTTAACAGACAGGAAAGCAAATATATATTATTTATTGTACAAATACAGTTATATTGCTTTTAGCTTGTACTTCAGTAACGCTTTTTATCAAGTCTGCTGAACAAGTCTATGGCAGTGAAACTAAATACAGTGTGTGTTTGCACAAAAATGTTTAGCCATTACTTGCAAATACTGTGTGTTCATTCCTATTTTATTTTGATTGTTTTAAACGTGTAAAACTATCAGTAACAGGCTAATATAGCATTACATTTCACGTTCCTTGCAACTAATTCATTACAATGACATCAAATAGTGTGATCAAACGTATAGGTAATACAAAAACTGATTTATTACCTGAATTTATAGGATATGTGAATTCAATACATCTCTGGATGTTGAAAACAACATCTCCCATCGTTCCACACTCCTTCACAGCGCCATCAAGCTTTGTTTTTGTTATTGTTTTAAAACGCAACCGCTGGCGGTGAAAACTTACATATTGTACCTTTAAAAAAACTGACTTCTTCTACTATCATTAACACAGTCTAACCTTTCTTCTATCCACTTACTGTGCAATATTTAATATTTAAAACTTTTGATAATATTGATAACATCTACCTCTGCTTTTGCACTACTTATTTAATTATTTAATTCTATGTTATTATTTAAGTCTATGTTGTCATATCTCTACATGTTGGCACTGAAAAATAAGTTACTTTTAATCTCATTGTACATGTGTATAGTGACAATAAAGGGCATTTCATTCATTTTCATTTTCATTTCATTCAAAAAATTTGGGATCACTAAGATTTTTTTAATGTTTTTGCATTAGAAAAACCTCTTCTGTATATAATAACTGAGATATAATATTGGTGGTACCAAGAGTTTGTTGGCTGTAAACACATGATCTGTGGATGATGTGCGCATCTCGACTCTGGTTCAGCACTGGGCCAATCAGCTTACAGATAATACCATTCTGCTGTGCCATTTCCAATCAAACAGAGAAATAATTACGCGCCATTGTATCTGTTCCTGTAATTGAAGTCTTTTGTTTCAGGATGCCTTGTGTAGAAGGATATTACATGAAATTACTAAACAATAAAGAGATCTTATTTTCCGATTAAAAGACCACTAGTTAGACGGTTGCGCTGATGTTTAACAGATGCACATCCACATCCTCATTTATCAACTAAATTATAGTTTCATATTAAAATATAGTTTTAATATCATACATTTAAGGCAATTGTTAGGTTTGTTTGTTATTATTGTGTTTGTTTGTGTTTTCTTAATTTTTTTATATTTTTGTATATATTTTGCAACTATTTAGTAACTTTATATATATAGAGATAGAATGTAAAAATAAACCTGTTCAATATTTTTCTCTTTTTGCATTTGGAATATTATATTTTTACCCCTTAACAGATTTTGCATCAATTAAGTAACTTTAGATTTGATCTTGGGAGTTTGATTGACATGCAATCAGACCAATCATAATCCGCCATCGGCCGAATCTGCCATTTTTGTCCGACAAAGCAGTCAGGAGAGTTAGTTGATTAACGTTAGAGGATTTGAACTGGTAAAACTGAATATACTGACGCCTTTCCACGGTTAAAACAACATTCCTTCTGATGTTCATTCATGTTTATTTGATGCTATAAATGAACTAGAAGGAAGAGATGATCGGTTCACGAGCAGCTTTAACTGATGCTCTACAGCGATCTGTCACGACACATTAAAGAGCCAAAAAACGGTATTTATTGTTTACATTTAGAAAATTTTAAAGTTGAGACTTATATTAAAAGTAACCTGCTCTGTCCTGTCTGTCAGCGCGTTGCCAGTGTCCTTTCTGCTCCGCGATGTAGGCTGTGTGTTTCACTGCATGAGAACATGGTGTGGGGCGTGAGAGCGGCGATTGAATATCGCACCAATTTTGTGATTGGCTGTTATGTGGTATGGGGCCAAGGTGGGCCAAGCTTCTGATTGGGTGGGCCAAGCTTCTGGCCCCCCCATGGAACCGGGCCTGTCCACAAGTCTCATCTGTTGCTCCACACACAGTCCCCCAAAGCTTCTTTGTTAGTCGTATCTCGTGACTATTGATCTGAATGAGATGGATGTGAGCACTGCCCTCCTGCTTCATTGTGAATGACCATTCCTTCCTGAAATCAATAGTCTCCCAGTGGACGTAAAGTGCTCTACAACCCTTAACGGCCACAGAAGCTCCTATAAAGCCTTTAGCTAAACATTACATGGGTGGGTGGGGTGGGGGGTTGGGGGGGGGGGGTCCATTTCTATCATATCAAACTGACCAAAACGACCCTAAACACGTCTTTCCTCATTATCGTGACGCGACTGTACCGGTTAAACGGAGCATCAGAACGTCCTCCATCTCGACTCTCACAGCGGCTCTTATTGATCAGGCTTGAATTGCTCTTCTTCTCCAGTGCATCCTTCAGTCTTCACTATTCAAGTGTGTTTGAGTGACCCAACGATGCACAAAGAAGAAGGCCGAAGATCTCGCTGTCTGAGAGTGGGTCGGTATTCATTTGTACACGCTTGAATCATCTGAGCTGCAAGAAAACAACATCTATCGTTTACATGCAGCCAAATAACTGGATTGATGGTTCAATCAGACTGAAAAGCCTTCATGTAAAGTGGATTGAATGGGGGTTTGTAGACATGAAATGATCCGGTCAATAGGAAAATAGACCATTGGATAATTTAGTCTTCAAAATTTCACATTTAATTCATGTTACTTGCCGTTTCTTTGTAAATAATTGTGATTTTACTAGCAATTTCAAAGTGAAAATTGTTTCGACACCATTTTTTTTTCAGTGTAACCATGTAAATGCTTGGCTATGATAGTCTTGTCAATTGAATTAAAAAATACCGTACCCCTTTTATTAGATCACGCATGCAGGTCAAACTCGAAAAATTAGAATATCGTGCAAAAGTTATAATTTTGATGATTATGGCTCACAGCTTATCAAAATATCAGAAGATTAGAATATTACATTTTAAATACAGAAATGTCGGCCCTCTGAAAAGTATAATCATGCATATTTATATATTCTAAATATATTAGTTTCACCTTTTAATTTGAATTACTGAAATACTTTTGCACAATATTAACATTTTTCGAGTTTCACCTGTATGTAAACGAACATGTGAATCGGATTGCACAGAACTTTCAGAATCTGAAATCGGATTGGATTTATTCGGATTGACAAAAATTAGTGCATGTATGCAGAATCAAGATCAGGGCAAACTAGTTATTGGACGTCAAAATGACCAAAGAGATCAGCGAAACCAGACAATCATGGGACAACGTCACACACGAATCTTTAGGTTGCTTTCAGATGTTCAAGAACTGACTTTTTTTTCACTATTTGGTATCTGACGAAATCTGAACCCAAACTCAGATGTCTGAAACTCTTGAGGAGACACATATAAGATTACTGAGGTCTTTTTCTTAGGAGGAATATCCGAGAAGCAGCAGAAGTCTTCATTTGCTCTCCATTTGATCTCTTTGTGGTCTAGGAGAAACAATTAAGATATTACTGTAACTCCAAATTTAGATATTTTGATTGCACTATTTGGTATCTGAGTAAATCTGAACCCAATCTCAGATGTTTCTGAGATCTGAAATTACAGATTACAGAGGTCTTTTAATTCTGAGAAAATAAATATGTTATATAATATGACAAGCATCAATACAAATGTTGTATATTTTGAGTAAAGTATGAGCTGGAGCAGGAGTAAGAGCCGATCAATATCCCACAGAGGACAGAGGGGTTTCTATTGATTTACTGAAAATATCAAGTATACTGTTTGGCTGAAAGGGTTTTAGTGTGTGTTTTTAAACTGTGGCTCAGTACGCTTTAGGGATGCTGTAAAGTCATTAAAAACCCCAACAGGATCTGTTCCAGGTCTCATATGCCTCTGTCAATTACTTTACATAAATAAACAAGTCTGCAATAATAAATAAATAAATCATATATAATAAATAATAATAATAAATGACCTATAGATTGAACAATCAAGTAGTCTAGAGAGATTTGTAAAAATAAAATAAATGGGATATACACAATCATTTAAACAAAATTAGTAAATAAAGTCCCGCTTTAATTTTTGTATCATTGATATAGGGGTGTAACGGTACATGTATTCGTCCCGAACCTTCACGATCATAGTCCGGTTCATACAGCTGTGGCTATAATTCTGGTTGATTATTTATTTATACACTTATTATTCATAAGTGTGCAGTGTCATAACTACATCTCTGACGTTTACAACAAACCAAACCGTTTGAAAATCGGTAGAAAATTTAGCAAGTTATGGTTATTTACAAAAGTACATGCACCATTGAAACACAATGCTGCGAGTGAGCGAGCTGCCTGTGACAAGATGGCCGCCAGTGCTGACGTCGACCTCCATTTGGCAGCAGCGCGGACGAGACATCTAGCCTTTATTATGGATATCTATGTAATCACCGACCCAAAACAAGAGTTCAGAGCATGCAAGAGCGTGGAGAAGCAAATACGCTGAGTTTCGATTCATTTTTGTGACGCACCCCACAAACTTCACGGAAAGGAAACCGTATCCTGTTTTTTTTTTTTTTTTTACTTTTAGCTTATTTTAGCACTTAAACTTAATCAAAATGAAAAACTGGCAACAAGTTGAAATAAAATTTGTTAAAGTTTTTATTTTTATTTATTATTTGACTTGAGCTAATCTTTTTTTCATTTCAAGAAATGTTTTTTTTGTTGTTGATAGTTTAGTATACTATAAAAACCCTGCTAGTTGTTATATTTAAAAATGAATATCCACATCAATAAAAAAAAGAAAAAGAAAAAAAAGACCATTTAATAATAATGATAAATAATAATAATAAAGATACATATGTAGGATGTTCATTTTAACACAATGGAGGAAAAAAAATTTAATACATAGGGGTATATTAATGTGTCCTATTATGGGTACTTGCTGGAATCTCACTGATCCCAAGAGATTTCAATGGCTCTTTCCACATTCGTTGAAGTTTTGCTTGAGCTTTTAAGTTTGGTTGCAGGTATAGATGTAAAAGACCTGGGTGTTATATTAGACTGCAACCTGTCTTTTGAAAAGCATATTTAATATTTTACAAAAACAGCCTTTTTCCACCTTAGAAACATTGCTAAGCTACGTAATATGCTATCAGTCTCTGATGCAGAAAAGTTCGTTCATGCATTCATGACCTCAAGACTAGATTACTGAAATGCTTTATTAGCTGGTTGTCCTGTATCCTCAATAAACAAGCTACAGTTAGTCCAAAATGCAGCCGCTAGAGTTCTTACTAGATCAAGAAAATATGATCATATAACACCGATTTTATCATCACTTCATTGGTTACCTATAAAGTTCCGTATTAATTACAAGGTATTGCTTCTGACTTATAAAGCCCTAAATGGTTTAGCTCCAGTCTATATAACGGATCTTCTATCGCCCTATAATCCATCGCGCTCTTTAAGATCACTAAATTCGAGGCTTCTGGTCATTCCTAGGATATCCAGATCCACCAAAGGAGGGAGAGCATTTTCACATTTAGCTCCGAAGCTCTGGAATAGCCTTCCTGATATTGTTCGTTGCTCAGACTCGCTCTCCCAGTTTAAAACTAGACTAAAGACGCATCTCTTCAGCCAGGCATTCATATACATTTTTTATCTTACAGTTACTGTAAATCCGGCCTCTAGTTCATAAATGCCAGAGGAGAACTGGCCCCCGACTGAGCCTGGGTTCTCCCAAGGTTTTTTTTTCTCCATTGGGTCACCTGATGGAGTTTTAGGACACCATTGGGTCACTTGATGGAGTTTTAGGACACCATTGGGTCACCTGATGGAGTTTTAGGACACCATTGGGTCACTTGATGGAGTTTTAGGACACCATTGGGTCACCTGATGGAGTTTAAGGACACCATTGGGTCACTTGATGGAGTTTTAGGACACCATTGGGTCACTTGATGGAGTTTTAGGACACCATTGGGTCACCTGATGGAGTTTTAGGACACCATTGGGTCACCTGATGGAGTTTTAGGACACCATTGGGTCACCTGATGGAGTTTTAGGACACCATTGGGTCATCTGATGGAGTTTTAGGACACCATTGGGTCACTTGATGGAGTTTTAGGACACCATTGGGTCACTTGATGGAGTTTTAGGACACCATTGGGTCACCTGATGGAGTTTTAGGACACCATTGGGTCATCTGATGGAGTTTTAGGACACCATTGGGTCACCTGATGGAGTTTTAGGACACTATTGGGTCACCTGATGGAGTTTTAGGACACCATTGGGTCACTTGATGGAGTTTTAGGACACCATTGGGTCACTTGATGGAGTTTTTCGGTTCCTTGTCACTGTTGCCTTTGGCTTGCTCAGTTGGGGATATTCAAATTAAATAACCAATCATTAATACCATTGATCAGCCCTACCAAACGTGGATGCATTTTTCCAGTAATAAACAAACATTGTTATGTTGTTTTGATTGATACTGTGAAGCTGCTTTGATACTATCTGTATTGTGAAAAGCGCTATATAAATATATTTGACTTGACTTGACTTGACTAGATGGAGTCAGCAAGATCTTCCCCTTGGAGAAGTAAAGTCGAGGTTATATCAGCAACTTACATTAGACTTGTAGTGATAAAGTTAGATAAAGTTGGACTGTACAATTTGGCCACAATTTGGCCATCTGAGTCAAATGTGTAAATCCTACAAGATTCCTTTGATCTTAGGCCAAAATCCGAAGTCTTTGATGATTAGTTTTTACATGTTCACCGGCAGCCGATTAATGACCATTGTGATCAAATTTTACCTGAAATTCTGACAGTGTCATACGATTTGAGGCATAATCCTAGAGTGTGTCTCTCAGGCGTGTAGCCATGTAATGGGCCAGGGTTTGAAGTTTGGGTAAAATATATTATATATATTTATATAAACCTGATTTATTGTTGACTGGTGTGTGGTTGCTAGGGGTTTCGACAGGAAAACTCTCTGGGCAGCGCCGGCCAAGTACACCTGGCGGCTTTTTAAGCCACTGTATTAAAGGGCATATTGCAGGTTAGAGGACCCAACGAGTCAATGTATAGAAAAATAATGTAGGAACTATATTTTCTTTAAAATATACTTATAAATACACTACAGAAGCTTCTGGAGACATTTTTGTGAGAAAATTTTACTTCCGCGTCTGAAAATGGGCGTGGCAGCCTACAGGCACGGGCGGGAGAGCGGTCGATTCAGACAACAGGAAAACAATGGATCGCAATGATATTTCGGACGCTGAGGAAATACTTACTCGTATGACGGACCACAGCCGTACAATTATGAGCCTGCTATACTGCCAAGAGAGCAGGGACAGGCCAGGATTAATGTTAGACAGAACGGTCAGAGACATTGAGTTGTGGTGTGAGGAGAACCAGTGGAGAACAGGAGAGGTGTCTTGGTGTCTTGGTGAGAGAGACCAGTGTTGGCTTATAACTTAGATATATACACGTTCGCTAACGATATACACTGTTCTCACAATATTGTACAGATTATTACCATCGTATATCAGGACAGCAGACATGTTTAGGGTAAATATATACATTTAAATGTATAAAAACTATACTTGAGTGTGTTTGTATTGTACTAAAAACATACCAAAGTACATTTTTAATACATATTTTTCACCTGGGTTATAACATAAACAGAAAATTAAAGATTTGAATATTTAAACAACCTAGTAATTTTGTTTTTCAATTACAAGTTGCCTCTAAGGGTATGACTACCTATATCAGATTATTTGATGCCATTGGTACAGTATAAGACGATCAATATTCTTGCTTCGGCATCCCATGTTAAACTCCATCATATCGCCGGGATGATAATCCTCCGATCTGAAGTGAACGCTAGACACGACCGCGTTTATCGAAGCCGATGCGGAAGAGAAATCCCGTCTCTTCACCTGCACAAACCGCACCAGGCACGATACCGTCCTTTTTCTTGTTATAGAAACCTGTGGACTCGATGACAGGCCAGAGTTTTTGCAACCTCCACAAACACAATAATTTACCATGACGATGACAAATTAAAATACAAAAACTACCGAAACCACACTGACTCACGACAGCTCTTACCAGCCTACTTCTGCACTGAGCCGAGACTAGACTCCCTGTCGTGACGTAAAATGACGCGATGTTGAAAAAAAAGCCGTTTTTACGAGCAGTCCAAGAAACGCTCACTTTATCTACTAAATTAGTGCCCTTGTGTCGTTTTAAAACATTTTATATCCTGCATTAACTTTTCATATGGTATTTTCATAAAAGGTTATATATTAATTTAGATTTTTTTTTTAACCTGCAATATGCTCTTTAACATCGCCACAATAATGGCTAAACAAGTTTCTTTAAAGTTAGGGTAGGCCGGATTTTCCAAAAAAAAAATATCCCAAATTTGTTTAAACTGTCTTTATACTGTATACCAATACATAATTAAAATGTAAGTACTCTGAAAAAGAAAGTATAAAAATCGAGTGTTTGTAGTCCTCTCAGGGCTGCAAAAAACACAGCTACTTATTTCATTAACTCCTCCCCCTCCCGTCTGGGCTCCTTCCAAAGCCACGCCCCCAAAACACATGACCGCGCGATGCCGATGGCTCAGCTGGAGGACGCGTTTACCAGCGCCGAGCGGAGACGAGCAGTGCATGTAGTGACATCATGTCAGAATCACATGTAATAAAATACCGAACTTTATCATTATGAATATACAACGCATTCTCATCCTAGGGAGTCATATTCTGACACTTTGACAAAGCGTCTAAATCCAACGCCCATGGAACCCTTTAGCGTCAATATAACACGCAGAGAGATGGGTAGGTTTAGGTATGGTGTAGGGTTAGGGTTAGACCGCTAGGAGGCGCCTTCTGACCCATATATATCGGCGTCTCATATTGACGCTAAAGGGTACCATGCGCGTTCGATATAGACGCTTTGGCAAAAGCGTCATTATATTACGCCTTGGGATGAGAACGGGCTGGAATATAAACAACTAACATGGCTGTTAGTACTCACCATCAAGCCAGCATATCAATACTGGTAAAGTTTAAAATATATTGAGTTTGATTCGGTAACGAGCTAGTAACATAAGGCAAAGCTAAAAACAGGTTGCATTGATACACGTTTTTCCAGTTACCATCAGTTAGACTGTGATGAAGGGGAATTTCATGTAAGATTCATAACATATACAGTGTTTTGCATGTAAGAGCTTCCACGATGAAAGCACTGTTGGCGTCACTTTTCAGCCCGTTGATGTCCCTCAGTTGTCCACCGCTGGAAAGCCCCGGCGATATTGACTCTCGTCTGACTTCTAGCTTTATCCAAAGACTTTTTGGGCATAGCCTTTTCAAATACTGTCTTCCTTTTTTTGCCTGGTTTGCCTTCGCTGACTGTTTTTGCAGGTACTGGGAATTTTGACTGCTAAATTCTCGGCCATAATTGTGATTCTTCTTCCTAGCGTCCGTGCCTCTTCCCCTCCCCGAGTCCCACGGGTGCGCGTGTGGGCGGCTCCTGTAGCAGTGGGGGTGGTTGCCATGGCAGCGAGGGAGAGTGACAGTCGCCCAGCCAATCATTTCATTCGTCCCGAATGGAAATAAGTAGCTGTGTTTATTGCAGCACTGAGAGGACTACAGACACTCGATTTTTATAATCTCTTTTTCAGAGTACTTACATTTGAATTATGTGTTGGTATATATAGACAGTTTAAACAAATTTGGGAAAACGTTTTTTAGAAAAATCCCGCCTACCCTACCTTTAATGTGTTATTTGAAAAAAGCAAGAGTTGAGGAAGACACTGCCTTCATCTACCGAGTCCACCAGCCCAGATCTTCAGACTCATTAACCCACAAGTAGGCTAGTCAGACGCTGGCGGCTCTCTCACGGCTAGCCTGACGCGGGTTTACAACCACCTTCACAACCCAATTTGAAAGTATTTCTTTGCACAGTGTGTTGTTATTTATTTCAAACTGTGCTCTGCTGAGAGTTTTCATTATTTTTATTTTTATTTTATTTAACCTTTATTTAACCAGATGAGCACATGACCAAACGTCGACCAGGCCAAGATAAAGCGAAGGTGCAAGATAACAAATAGTTACACATGAAATTATACAAATTACACATTGGATATACAAGGAAATACCATTTTAAATAAGATACAAGTTTTCTGGACAATAAAATAGACAAGTGTCGGTAAATAAACAATTAGTGCAACATAATCTATAATAAAGGCATCAAATTGTTATCTAAAAAAATAACAGGACAACTACATTAGTAAATGATACTAGGCATAATTGCGCAAGTAGACATTGTACAAAAAACATACGACACATAAGATAATGTGCAGTACAGTGCAAGCATGGTACCAAAGGACAAAAGTACTAAAGCAGAGGTAAATTGAGTGTGAATTTATAGGAACACGTGCAATGAACCGACAGAAGCTCTGATAGTCGAGCTTTAAAGGAAGTGAGAGAGATGGTGATCTCAAGTTTCAGAGTCTTTTGTAACTCATTCCAGTCGGAATTTGAATTTCTTTCACTTTTAACCTACTTTATTTAGGGGTAAACTGTCTTTACACTGCTGACTAGCCTGAATAAAATAGACAGGTTATTGTCTATGCTGGTTTGTCCAGCCTTTTTTGAGCTCTGTTGGTTGAACATGATGATTAGACAGTGTTTTGTTATTGCCTCTGCCGAATATTGCAAAATAAAGTAACAGTTTGTCTATTATTTTTTCTACTCTCTAAGGTTTAATTATTATTTAAGTCCTTTTTTTTCTAGGAAAAACTATAGGCCCACTCACTTTTTCACTGGCCCGCCCAAAACACAATTTCTGCCTACGCCACTAATGTCTCTCAGCATGTCCTTAAATAGTACCAAATGGCATTTAATCTGCAATAATTCGGGCATTTCTAACATTCATGCAGGGTGAGTTTCCGTCTGGCTTTGAGTATATATACCTGTGACAGATGCAGGGCGTTCGACAGATATCAGAAAGCGTGTTTTCAGTTCTGCAGCAGCATCAGGACTGAAGATGCACGTGTATTTAACACTGATAGCCGGACCCGAGGGGAAGACGCCTAAATTGGGTTTAGATTGCTTTACAAGCCTTAAGCATGTGGGGTGAGTTGCCATGGAGACAAGAAAGTCGAAGGCAAAGGAGCCACTAATGAGCCTTAAAAAAATGATCCACAAGCACAAATACTCGCATACACTCCGACTCCTACATAACAGCGAGAGGATTTTTATACTAACGATGAATATACTCGACTAACCTGACAACAACATATCTAGGTCAGATTTCACCCCAAAATCAAGTAAGAAAGAATAAATAAAATGTTGCTTTATATTTCGACTGACAACACCACCATGTTGGTGAAGTATTTAATTTACACTGAACCAGTATCTGAAATTACTGCAACACTGTTTAGTATAATTCAAACTTCTTTATTAAAGTCCCCCTGTGGTGAAAATCCAGCTTTTAATGTAGTTTATATGTCTATGTGGTGTTTTTAATATGCTTTAAGACACACCATGTGTAAGTTCATAAGTCGACAGCATTGCTGAGTATTTCCTCCTTAAAACTGCAGTGAACCAAAGACAGTCTCAAAAACACGGTGTGAAATCGCTGGTGTTTCTGACGTCACAAACGACCTTGCATTCCCTCCAGCAGAGGCTCCAGCGGCCGTTATACAGACTTTGGTAGCTCCGACAACACTTGTGCAACATACAACTGTCAAACGACGTTCACAAAAGGATGTAGAAAAACTGGGTAACACTTTATTTTGATGGTCCCTTTTGAACATTCTGTTGCCTATAAGTAACTTTACAACTATTTGTCAACTAACTCTAACTCATTAGAGTGTTAGTAGACTGTCTGCTTAATATCTGAAAATACTTTATTGTGATGCTCCTCCAACAGACACTCTACTGACTATAAGTAACTTTGCAACTACATGTCAACTTAATCTAACCTTAACCCTACCAGTCTACTAATACTTTACTAACACTCTAATGAGAGTTAGCAGACATGTAGGAGCAACGTTACTTATAGTCAACAGAATGTGTTAAAGGGACCATCCAAATAAAGTGAAACCAAAAACTGCCCACAGGTTGTAATTCAAGTCCTATAAATAGTAATTTATACGTATAATTGTCACTATTCCTGTGTTGTTTTCTCCGAGGCAAGAGTAATTCTTCTACAAAAAACAACAACAACAACAAAAAACAAAAAAAACCGACAAAACATTCAACAGTAGCCTATAAGAAACCTCCGAGCAGCAATAATCACAATTAAGTGTCCAATAGCGACACCATTTGACAGCTTGAAAAAGAGCTTTCTTTTACCTTTACTTGACACTGATCTATGATGTCATTATATAGATCAGTTAACGTTACTTACATTAACCCATACAATTTGTGCATTTCCTGTACTTGCTACAAACTACAAACTTTGAACAAACTACTGATCTATAAAACACAATCAGAAAGAGCAACATTTTAAGTACACAAGAACTTTTCTGTCATTTTTTTTTTTTTTGACTTTAAACAAATATCCATTGAACTGCTTAGGGTCTTTGCGTTGTAAGAATGTACAGGGAGACTTTAGATTTTAAACCGGTGTCTCCTTAGGCAATGTTTCCTCAGTCAAATCATACAATTTCCTATTGATTCAATAGAACGCGTGATAATAGTAACGCGGGAATACCAATATGGCGGCGCGGTGGCTTCACTGGTTATGACGTCATGAGCTATCCAGTCATTCTCCATAGATCAGTGGGTTTGAAATCGCTGGTGTTTCTGACGTCACAAACTACCTTGTAACCAATCAGATCAACGTGTGATCGTCAACCAGTGGATCTCTGAGTGAGTGAGTGGAGGCGGGGCTCATTTGCATATTCATAGAACCGCATATATTAAATGAGGCAAAGGTGTCGAATTACGTTCAAGCTATTTTAAGGCATGACGAATGTTTTTTTCACGAAATATCAAAGATGAGTTTTAAGGGATAAAATGATTGACCACTGGGGGACTTTAAATAACTTTAGAGTAAACGTCTTTAAGTGACATCCGCGTACGATCTCTTAAAGTCGCGCTCGTCTATTCTTCTCTATTGTGTCTAATATCCGAGTGAAAGTGTGCTGGAACAAGAACACATGTGGGCGGGGCTTGATTTTGTCCGTGGGGAATTGATTAGATGGTTGTGATTTGCTATTGGTGGATCTAATGTGATTGACAGTTTGCCCCGCCCACGCCCTTTGAAAGTGAAGACAATTTCCATTGCAAAATCAATAATGAAGACACAATAATCCTCAGTCACAGATGCATTACAGCTGTTGTTCCAGGAAGTTCCCAGCGGCACCAGCTGACAATCAGCATTAAATGAAAGGCCACATTAAACGAGCGAGTGCAATGCACATCCACAGAGTAGAAAACAGCATCAGCCAACTGAGAAACGCTGATGCTTCACTTGGCACCGTGTGCTGCTCGCTTCAGTTTGCTTTGGACGCTCTCAAAGGGCTCTTCACAAAGGGCTCTTATTGAAAGTGTCGGCAAGCGGCCAGCGGCCCAACAGAACGCCGACGTTTAACAAGAGACGTAAATAATAATAATGCACCTTCCTATGACAGACCAGAACCCATGTGGAATATCAATGCGGAAGGAGCTGGAAACCTGAACGGCATTTCAAAAGGATCCCGGTGATTTGCATCAGGATGAGAACAGCGAACGGCTCCGGGAATAATGCAGGATTTAGAGGAAAAGCCTCACGAGAAGCTGAACTCGTGTGAGAAACTCGGTTCCTCTTATAACAGTCCAATGTTTCTAATCTACAGCTTCTTAATGGGTTTAATCAGGACCTCAGTAAACGATTAAAACAGGTGAGGAATTATTCACAGCTGTTATAAACATGTCAACAGAACCTGATCTGACAGAGAGAAAACTGTCTTAGATTCTTAGAAAGGATCTACAACTTCATTTTAAAGAACTCTTTATTCCCAAAAGGTTCAATGAGGATCTATATATAACTCTAGGGTTCTAGACTCAATATTAGAGAACCCATTATGCCAAAAAGGTTAAGTGTGCTTCTATAGAACTTAGAAAAAGTAAGTTACCTGGTTGCCTTAAAATTTTGAGTTCATTGAAATTAAAAATTTGAGTTAATACAACAAAGGAGATTGGTTTAATAAATAGAAACTCTATTTAATAAATAGATAAAATATTATGTTATCTGAACTACATTAATTATCTAAGTTGATTTGACAAAATGTAAAAAGTTGTGATAACAAATCATCAAAATTCATTTTTACAGTGTATATATAACTCTATAGTTGTAACACTGTTGTGGTCATAGTTGAAGGCACAAGATGAAGATGAGGGTATAACACAAAGTTTACTTGTAAAACTCAGGATAACCACAACTAACATTAGGGACATAGGCTGCGTTTACACGTGGACGGCTATTTTCATAAACAGACATTTCACCCTCTCCGTTTTCAAAAATAACATTGTGCACACCTGTCAGTTTTCAGAAAAGTGTTCATTCACATGAACCCGTGTGTATATGCCGTCAAGAGCATGCCAGACCTGTAGGTGTCAGTGTAACGAGAAGCTCAAGCCCACGTAATCTTCAGAGTCTTGTACGAGAACCGACAAGGCACTGAACAGGACGGAGTATAAATACACAGGGTGAAATCAGGAAACTAACCAGACACAGGTGGAGGAAGATTAACGAATCAGGGATTAAAGGACAAGTTCGGTATTTTACACTTAAAGCCCTGTTTTAAGATCGTTTCTGATGAGAACGATTAATATTGAAATTTAGACACATGCTGCTGGCCCGAGAATTTTCGGTTTCTGTGGTAAGACATGTACTAATGAGGAACTAACCTTAACTACGACATGAGATATGAATTCCTGCATGAATATACCATCTAAACTACACGTTAGTACATGCTTGTTAATTAATCTATTAATTAACATTTCAGGGGTAAACTAAATCAAACATGCTCTTGAAAATGGACACATTTTGTGGCCCAAAAGAAGAGCCAGAACACAAGACTAACATCCGACTGCATTATGATATAAAGACCATAAACCAATCCATAAAATAACCACATAAATAACCATCATCTGTGCTGAATATGTTAGTGTAGGTATTTCACTCTTGATGGCAGCAGTGGAATCACTTAAAACTAGGGCTGTCAAATGATTAATCACGATTAATCGCATCCAAAATAAAAGTTTGTGTTTACATAATAAATGTGTTTGTACTGAGTAAAATTATTTTGTATATATAAGTACACACACGTGCATTTATATATTTAAGAAAAATGTGTTATTTATATATAAAATATTTATATTTATTTATAATATAAATTATATATAAATCTATATATTGTATATACATGCAAATATTTCTTAAATATATAATTATACACAGTACACACACATTTATTATGTAAACACAAACTTTTATTTTGGATGCGATTAATCGCGATTAATCATTTGACAGCCTTACTTAAAACAGAATGAGATTAAATTGTTTTTAATGATGAATGCATCATTGTGTGTTCAATGAGTAAGGTTAAATGTAAATATTGCAAGACATCTGTCATTTATTGATGTTTGTGACAGTTGCTGGTGTCAAATTTATGAACAATTTTACATTGTGCCCTTTTAGTACATCTTTCTTCTGATCTAGAGCATGTTTGATTTAGTTTACCTCGAAATGTTAATTAATAGATTAATTAACAAGCATGTACTAACGTGTAGTTAAGATGGTATATTCATGCAGGAATTCATATGACTCATGTCGTATGAGTTATGTCTTAACTCATCATTAGTTCATAGTAAAGTAATTAGTAATTCAGGTATTAGTACATGATTATTCATGTACTATTATTGTAAAGTGTTACCATTAAACTTTAGTTTACAAAGACGTGAAACTCAGCGAGTGGTCTGGGGTGTTCACTGATACGCTCACACAAAAATCGCTGTAAAAGATGCTATCCAACAGGTTTTATCATAGTTTTTGTCCAACTCCATTAATACGTATATCTCTAGGGTAAGTGAGAAACACTGTTATAATACGAGGCAGAGTGTAACGGATATATAAAAAAAGCATCTTTTGCAGCGATTTTTGTGTGATCAGTGAACACCTCAGACTACTCGCTGAGTTTCACGTCTTTGTAAACTAAAGTTTAATGCGTTTTATGAAGGATTGTTCCAGTGCACCTATGCACTCTCGGGCCGGCAGCATGTGTCCAAATTTCAATCTTAACCGTTCTATTTCATCAGAAACGATCTTAAAACAGGGCTTTAAGTGTAAAATACCCAACTTGTCCTTTAACAAAAACAGGTGCAGACAAGACAGAACATTGTGCAAACAGGGTTCTTGCCTCAATTTTATGTTTTTTTTTTTTTAATATAGATCAATTATATACAATTGTTATTTGTATTAATAATTTTTTATATAAACCGCATGCAACAGTATTTCAGCTGTGCAGAAAGAAATGAACACATGCTTATGCATTTAGCAGCAGTTTTGCATTGACTAGCATGTCATATAAAGCTAATGAATAGAGCTCCAGTAAAGCGCGACATGAGACTCTTATAAACTCACAAGTAATTGTGAGCTAATAAAGATCTCACAAATACATCAGTCCCAAAGTCATTATTACAACTAGCATCGTTTCCATTGTCAAGCTGTGTTTTGTGTGCGTGTGTGTGTGTGCACACGTGTGTGTGTGTGTGTGTGTGCATGGTTTCTAGGCTGTTTTAAGTAGTTTCTAGGGCAAACCCTTTGTTGCACATGAACTTTTGGCCAGAGAATAATAACGCACGGTTGTGCCAATCAAGCGAGCCGCTGCATCAAACCCACGGAGAGTGCGACCGGACAGCGAGTGTCATTAGTGTGAATGAGCCGAGCTTCTGTATACGAGACACTTTTATGGCCCTTCTGCTGGCTAATTTACTGCGGGAGGTTTGTTACCGGCTCAGTTTCTGCACTTCATTAACCCACGCTGCATATGCTCACGCGCATCCCAGGATCCGCTCCGTATTACAGCAAATGGATTCTGGCGCCAGAATTAGTCACAACCAGAGAGACATTCCTAGCGTGTGGAAATCACACTGAGAGATGTGGAGCTCCGTGAATGAACGTACGCATGAATCGAAAACGCTGCGTGAGAAGCGATGCGTCTATTAAAGAGGATCCTGCATCCCCGCACATAATAAAATGTTTTATTAAAAGCACACAGAGAAGAGCTGGAACTGATCAATGTATTTTTCTGTTTTCTAAGGTGAGTGATGTGACTATTGCTGAGACACAGTCTTGAGGATTGAATCTGAATAATGAAAGTGTCTCTCCGTCTCTCCGATCAAGAATGAAATTCTTTATACTCTATAGATAAAAATATCTGTCGTTCTATTTATCTGTCAGACAGACCTGTCAATCCATCCATCCATCCATCCACTATCTATCTATCTATCTATCTATCTATCTATCTATCTATCTATCTATCTATCTATCTATCTATCTATCTATCTATCTATCTATCTATCTATCTATCTAATGATGTAATTCAGTGATCAGTTCTAAAATGCAACATAAATGAACTTCTAAAATTTTTAAGACATTTAAATATTTTAAAAGCCACACTTTAATTCAATGATGGTATTTGTTTGATGTAACTCAAACACAAATTGGCAAGTCTGACTATTAGCATTCATAAATGGCATTTGAGAGCTGTGGAGCTAAATACATTTTTTTGTGAGTAAAAAATAAATTAGATTTGGGTTTGTTCCTCAAAACTTTCATATGACTTCATATGACTTCAGAAGACTTGAAATAAAGTCTGGACTCCAGTTATGATACTTTTCTGTCACTTTCAGAGCTTGACAGTGTGAATCACAGCGTTTCATCTCATTTTGGAGGAATGAGAGTTGAAACAACATGAGGATGAACATTTTTCATTAAACCATTCTGCACAATGATGGGGTCGTGTCTTGAAAGCTAAAGACATCATTTGACACTTTGAACATGGCAATGAAAGAAGAAAGTGCTCACGCTGTCTCTGGGAATTAAAATCAAGAATTAAGGGTCGTCTAAATCCTTAAACAGATTCAGGGTGTAGAACAAAGACAGTGGTCGAGATAGAGACGATGTACAAAAACATGTCAATCACAGCTAAAGCACACGACCGCCACAGACTCGAATACACACTCTCACAGGAGTAAAACACCTCACTCGTGATGCGCGACTCCATCTGTGACATATAAGATCACGCGAGGTGTGTGTGCGCGTCACATGACTCGTGTCGGGGTTTACTAGGGATACACAGATATGAAAATTTTGTCCGATACCATTTACAGGTGAAACTCGAAAAATTAGAATATCGTTCAAAAGTTCATGCATTTCAGTGATTGAAATTCAAAGGTGAAACTAATAGTATATATAACTATATACATATGCATGATTGTACTTTTCAGAGGGGCGACATTTCTGTATTTAAAATCCTTATTTTTATTGATTTCATGTAATATTCAAATTTTCTGAGATTTTGAATTTAGGGTTTTCATAAGCTGTAAGAATCATCAAAAAATTATAACTTTTGCACGATATTAAATTTTTTTGAGTTTCACTTGTATATTCAACAATCTATATCACAAATTTAATTTCTTGTACCATTTATACACCCAAAATGTTTTTTTTTTCGTGCATATGACCCTTGGGTAGGATTAGGGGTGTGGAGTGTGTGCGTATTACACGCCATAAAGTGTGTATCATATACACGCAAAATCTATTTTTAGCATATAAATGGCACGAGAAATCAAATTCATGGTATAGATATGCAGTTTGAAAGCCAACAACCGATACAGTAAAACTAAAATGTATTCAGACACCTTCAACATTTCTCACATTATCACTGTTTAGAAAATGGTGATAAAACATGAGCAGAACTCAGAGTTATTAAATCAGTTGATATTTCAGTGGTTTTGTCCGTCCTTCTGTTAGACTCACACATGAATTATGTTGAATATCTGTCAGCTGTTAAATTTAACGACACAATTAGATAATACCAGTTTAGCTCAACCAGTGACCAAGCAATGCTTCATGTTGTTCAGTCTGTGTGTAAAAAGAGCATTAGCACTTACAGAAAAAACACTTTGTGTATAATATGTCACAGTTTACTTTATTTTGCTCACCTCACTTACATAAATGAACTATAGTGTCCTGCACACACTAGTAAACAAATATCAAAAATGATATCTGGTGTCTGATTAATTTTTGGTTTGACTGTATATTGGCTGATAAATCTAAATCCAATTTTTTTTAAATAATTTTGAGAGCCTGATTACAAAAACAAAAGTCTCACCATTAAAAGCCATATCGCAAACACACAATTATATATTATGTCTCATTATAATTTTTAAAGGGGTCTATATGACAGACTTTTTTTGTTGTTGAAGTGATCGTAATCATATTTCAAGTAGTTTAAAACCCTCATGTTGAACAGTGCGCATCTGAAGAGTCTCAGCTGAAGGAAATAATACATTATTTATCAGCTTTAATAGTTTAATAACATTAAAATGAACATATATGGGCTGATAACAATATGGCGGCTGATATATCGTGCATCCCTAGTTTAAACACCGCTTGACCTCCACATTAAAAATTCTGCAGTGTAAGCTCAAAGTTGGAAGTGAGAACTTTGCATTAGTGTTGCAGTGTTCGAGGAAATCATGCGTCTCGCTCGTTAAAGGTGAAACACACAGACTCCAGGACAACAGCATCGACCACAGCGACACGGCTGTATTTCAGTCCTGAACCCTGAAGTTCTCTTGTTATCAAGCCGAAAGTGTTTCCTCCATCATTAACAGCGCTGCGGACATCACAAGCTCGTTACTGACTTTTACGGGGAATGGACTTTAGTGACTCGGTCAGGAGAAACGAGTTTGGAGGAAGATGAACTCCTGAAACGCCTCCATTGTAGTCTTGAGTTTCTTCCGGGAACGAACACGCCACGATATTCCTCATTATAATAATTCATACGCAGAATAAAGGGGCGGGGCCTGGCCTTCGTTAGTAGTGTGTTAAACTGGACCAGTGCCTGAAGTGGGGAAAAAGGTGCCGGTACTCTCTTGCATTGGCAAATCATGACATTTGAAATTTCTACAATGAAAAACAAAACCTGGGGATATTGCTGGTATAACAACAATTTCTTGTTATTTATTAACAACATAAATGTATTTAAACAAGTCGTGTGAGTGTGTGTGTGTGTGTGTGTGTGTGTGTGTGTGCATGTGTGCGTGTGTGTATTTCTTTACAAAGACAACTAAATATTTCTTTTTAGAAGTTGGTCATTAATGAACTTGATTCTCGAAGTTTGTTAAGATGGGAGGTATACAACTATTGCATGTAAATGTAAACAACAAAATCAGCCAAGAAATCAGCTCTGATCTTGTCTTTTCAGTCATACTTCGATATGTTTACAAGACAGCAAACATAAAAAAAAAGTACACTCGGGTTTGATTTGGGCTGTGTAGGCTATTACATAAACTAAAAGAAAGCTTATACTGTATATTCTGACTAGTTTGCTCATTTTTATTTATTTATAAAACATACTTATACTCAAACTGAATAATAAAAACAAGGTTAAATGGGTAGGCTAAATCTTCTATAAATATCTTTGAGTCTTCATTTTCTTTTCTGACGTAGCCTACTCCAGTTCTTGTTAAAACACACTATTTTGGGCACAAATATGTGTGAAATCATATTTATTTTCTCCATCAAAAGTGTGCTTTCACTTTAAATGAGCGTGAGTAGCACAACAAACATAGCTCGCCGCCAAACCCCCGCTTCACTGCGGCTCGCGCGACGCTCCTGCTCCCGTGTGACTCATTGATTAAACAGGCAAGCCGGAAAAAATACACGCCGCTCACGCTTGCGGTGGCCGCGATCAGCTCCGGTAGCCGTTTCGCAACCCCAACGCGCCGAAGATGTGTGCAGTGTAAATAAGGGGTAAACAAGGGGTAAGGGGTCAAACGGCCGTCACGCTTTTTATATCAGTGGTAGAGTAGCCTATTGGCTACAAGCGAGAAGTAGCGGTACGCAAGGAAAAGTGCAGGTGCGCTTAAGAGTAAAATGTAGAAGTGAGTACCGCCCCACTTCGCAAACACACTCGAAGCGCTCGACCAATCACAACACACTGATCCAGCCGACCAATCAGAGCACAGTGTGCCTTTCAGAAGGAGGGGCTTCATAGAGACAGGAAGTAAACAGAGCGTTACTAAGGGGTTAATCCACCAGCCGGAAACTGAAGCCTCGCGGGCGCCGCCATAGCAGAGCATCTCCTGCTGTTAGCATCCAGTGACTCCCATTCATTTTGGCGTCACTTTGACAGCGAATAACTTTACATCTGAGGGGTTTAAAGACTCCATTACCTTGTGTCTTATGTTATGGCCCCGTAGAAGCAGTTTTTGTAAAAATAGGCTAACGATTGTGTCATAACACGCGACTCTCTGTCACACAGTCGAGAGATTACCGTAAAGACAGGTGGAGAAGCTCCCAGGCAATCAGTGGGACGTGGAGGCATAAAGTCTGATAAAGTAAAGGGAGAAGCCCATAGAGAGTCATAAAGTGTCTCTTGCTGCTAGCTCACGGACAGCTAATGCTCACGCTCACGGACAGCTAATGCTCACGCTCACGGAGAGCTAATGCTCACGCTCACGGACAGCTAATGCTCACGCTCACGGACAGCTAATGCTCACGCTCACGGAGAGCTAATGCTCACGCTCACGGACAGCTAATGCTCACGCTCACGGACAGCTAATGCTCACGCTCACGGACAGCTAATGCTCACGCTCACGGACAGCTAATGCTCACGCTCACGGACAGCTAATGCTCACGCTCACGGACAGCTAATGCTCACGCTCACGGACAGCTAATGCTCACGCTCTCCGTCTCTGCGAGATTCGGAAGGGAATTATTCAGATTTCTCTCGGCACAGCTACTAGAAGACACACAGGTTGCTCACGTCACATTACGTGATTGGGCTTCAGTTCCCTCCGTTGAGATCATGGGGTCGCTGTGTTCATTTCTTTTACTGTCTACGAGCGATACTAACAGACTGGGAAGAGAGGAGCCGCAACAATGGAGAATATGAGGAAATAATCAACATTACAGCAGGAAAACCTGTTCTAGTAGAGCCTGAAAACAACATCAAGACTTTATAAAAGGCCAATAAGAAGGATAAAGTGCAGTCAGTCGGTCATTGACGCAGCAGAAACTCATTCAGGGTGATGAAAGACCGCTCAGATTCATGTCCTTGTCACCCGGTGAAGGTTTATTTTGCAATAATGTCCAATGCCATTAGATTTCTTAATGAGATTTACAGGTTGCTTTGAAAAATGTAATTCATGCACTGAAGTTTTATTGATCAAAAACTTTGTAGAGATATAATCATTCAAATGTTGACTCATAAAAGCTTGCTTTTAAGATTAAGAAATTTATTCAAGAGTACATTAAATATGACATCAATAATAGACTATTATATGTAGTCAGAGATGTTTTTTTAAAGAAAGTTTCACTTTTATTTGATTAAGAAATATTTCAAAGAACCCTGAAAAATATTAACTGTTTTCAACATTGATAATAATCATAAATGTTTCTTAAACACTGATTAGGTTTTTGCATGTGAGATTAAGTTTTGAATTCACATCCATTTCTGAAAATCACATCCATAAACAGCACTTTGCATTTAATTCTTTTTCCTGTGCTTGATGGCCAATCGTTTTCAGCTGTAGATCTGCAGATCCGGTTCACGAGCCTCAAAACTGTATTATTCATATTCTCAGGTTCACATCCAGACGCTTCCCACAGTTCCTGCGAGTGGACAGAGATGAAGAAGCCACCGGCGGGGAACGAGACGCCCTTAGAGACGCAAACAATACGCTCATATATCTTGTTCTCTAAACTTGACAGGCCTTTGGCTGTCGTGGCATGCAGAGACTTTCAGGACAGCGGCGTTCCCACTGCGGCCACGCTTACAGTTGCTGACGCAAAAAAAGATGATTTTAACCCACAGAGCTGTCTCGTGGAGGACACGCTTCTTTTGTTACCTTTTTCAAAAGGCAAAATGAACATCCTGTCATCATTTACTCATCCAACCCAAATTTAATACTCTTTAACACAATTTAACACAAGATTTGGCACCTTCAAAACTCAAAATACGTTTGATGCCAGTAGTCTCAAAACCAATCATGACTTTTATGGCAAAACCAGTGTTTTTTTTTAATGCACACACTGGTCAGTTTTGCTTCCACAACATCCAAAATACACATTTAAGTGTTTATTTTATTGCACTTTTATCTATTTGTGTAAGTATACTTTAAAGGCGATGAGTTTGAGTCAGAAATCTCTACCTCAGCAGCTTTACACACACCAACATGTAGTTTTATTTGACATATTTATCTGTGTTCTGAAGGTTTGCTCATATAACTTTCCCCTGCACTGTAAAAAAAAAAAAAAAAAAAAAAAAAAACACGTTTAGTTGCTGCCTTAAATTTGTACGTTTAATCAAATTGGCTGTATAAGTGCTTTCAACTGACTTAAAAAATTTAGTTAAACTTGTTTACAGTGTGATTTATATCACATTTTATTCCTAAAACATAAAAAGGTAAATTAATTGGACATAATTTTCTTATTTTTGGTGTGATAAGATATATCCAAAACACATTTAACTCTAAAATGTGATAAAGGACTATTTTAAAGCATGGAGATTTTTTTCTAGAGGAAAAAAAATTATTTTGGTGATCAAATATGAGTTTTAAGGGATACAATTATTGACTATGTCGAGTGAAATGACTTGCCTTGAAGGTCTTTGGTTATACTAAGCACCTTAAAGTGTAAATATGAAGAAATAAAAATGAGCTGCGGTCAGAGTTGGCTTTTGGTTTCTAACACACATCTATCATATGATTTCAGAAGGCAGAAAATATAGAGAAAAGTGTTATAATTCTGGCTAAGCATCTGCTTTTGAACGATATGAGGGCGAGTAAATGATGACAGGGGTGAACTATTCCTTTATAATAAACTCAGATCCGTTCAATAGTGCACTACTGTATTTGCCAAGGAAGTAACCTTCTCAAACTCATTATTTAAACAGAAAAACCCTCCTTCATCTACTTGTCTGTTGGCAGGCCTCTTGCTGTTATTTCCTATTGATTTGTCCATCTCCCTTAGCAAGAATAAATGCTTAATTCACATTTTGCCTCCAACTCCAAATCTAGTTTGAGTGATTGAGCGATAATGTGCCTGTTTGGGTTTGTGAGAAGGTAAACAGATCGAGTTCATGCTTTATCGGTCTCTAACCGGGCCGAAGCACAGCGTTGTGACCTCGTACCACATCACGGGTCCGAGAGCGCCGATGTGTTCATTCCCACTGACGCGCCGTGACCTCAGGGTCATGTTTGCTTCAATGCTCACCTGATGGACATTAAACTGGTTCTGTGAGGATATTAAAGGGGTCATGACATGGTTTTTTGTTTTGTTTTATTATGTTCCCTTAGGTGCAATTATAGTATTACTATAGTTTTTTGTACCAAAAATACTTTAAAAATGTAGTGATTTATGACCTTTTCCCACCCTATTTCTCACCTCTGATTCAAACAGTCTGTTTTCGGGTGTTTCCCCTTTAAGAGTTCAGTGTGAACACCCACTGTTATGATTGGCTAACGTCAGTGCTGCTTATGCATAAATTATTAACGTTAATCATTTTGTATCACATGTAGACTACACAATGCTCCACCACGTGAAACTTCGGTCTTCCGATCTTTTACCATCGTGTCAATTCTCAATTGATTTTGATTCATATGTGCGAGGGAGAGAGGGAGAGAGGGAGAGAGAGAGAGAGAGAGAGAGAGAGAGAGAGAGAGTTTGAAGGCGCGCGCGGCTGGGGCTCTCTCTCTCTCTCTCTCTCTCTCTCTCTCTCTCTCTCTGCTCGTTCTGTCAGTAACATGCCCTTTCACACTCATCTGATCACTCACCGTTCAAATAAAGCTTTGGCGCGCTGCATATGCTGCAAATAAACTGCATCCACTGCTTTCCCTGACGTCTGGATCGTTCGTCAGCGAATTCACACATGTTGTTTGTCCACAGCAGGAACAGCACATCTGCGTGGCATCACAGTCATCTTGTAAACAGACCCACTCGCTGCACAATAACGCATGCGATGATGTGAAATGAGGCGTAGTTGTCCTGTGCTGGAGGCGGTCATATGCAAACGACTGGTACGTCACTTCTTACCATGGATCCAGAACGAGCTGTATTTAGAGCTTGATTAAATAAATGCTTCGTTTATAATGGGGAGGACGTCTTAAGCTATGAAACTTGCAGGAAGTTTTAATTTTACATAGATCTCTTATATATACACCAAAAGATCAAGGCAAATTTGGTTTCTCATGTCATGAGTCATGACCCCTTTAAGTGTGTAATTATAGTGTTTGTGCAGCAGAGAGAGAGCATTTCAGCCCTGTTAGAGACCAATGAATCATGCAATAAGTTCAAATGTGTGGTCGATATGATTTTTTATGTTTTTGAAAGATTTATTTGTAAAATTTTGATTGTTTTATAGTTTTATGAATGAGGTTCAACTACTGTATACAATTTGGTTGCTAAGATTTTACAAATTTTTTTCTTTTGCTCACCAAGGCTACATTAATTTGATCAAGTGATTGTGAAAAATTATTCCGATGTAAATCAGCTGTTTTCTAAGTGAAAATATAGTAAAGTGTAATTTATTCCTGTGAATTTTCAGCATCGTTACTCCAGTCTTCAGTGTCACATGATCCTTCAGAAATCAGGAGCTAGCAGCAATATGATAATATGATATTATTATCAATGTTGAAAACAGTTCATATTTTTGTTCATTGCATCTTATTTCTCAGGATTCTTTGATGAATAGAAAGTTGAAAAGAACAGCATTTATTTGAAACAGAATCTGTATTAACATTTTGTAAATTGTATAACCCTAAGCAAATCAGTTTTGACCTTGCTGAACAAAAGCATAAAAAATCATACTTGCCTCAAAACTTGTTTAGTTATTTAAATCTCAAGTAAAAAACATTTTTTTTAAAGAAACCGTATAAATCAGCACAACAGTCATAAAACACATATAACACTGATTGCTCTTCATTCTCTTCCACTAGCACTAAAATTATCTCATGTTTACCAAAAGATGAAAGAGAAATATGAAATCGGCCGACGTGTCCGTTTTATTCGAACCAGAACACTCATCTCGTCTTAATATTGTCATCTAAAAACACGTAAGAAGGAACTTCCCCGCAGCAAAACAACTTCATTATCTGCAAAGATGACAAATTCAAGTTTCCCCTGAATAAACTCGACTCCCTTCCTACAGTCTCAGAGAAATGCATCACATTATTCATGACTTTGCTTTGTCTTTCAGGTCTGATAGTGACGGACCCCATCCAATCTTTCATCACAACGCCAGCGTTTTAAGAGGCGTCCTGAATATAAAAAGAGTTTGAACTATATCTCCCCACATCATCACCATAATCATCACCTGAGAAAAGAAACAGCGTCACTTTCCCCAGTAATCAGACCCGTCCACACGTCACTCGCCACGAACATTTCAGAAACGTCTCATTAACATTTCATTAGCGTAGCTTGTCGTCCAAGTCCCTCCGTCCCAGCCTGAACGAGCCGATAAGAGGACCGGGCCTGGATTAGACTCTCGATGGAGCCGGTGATCCGAAGACACACGAACACCAGCCTCAGATCGTCTGAGACAGTCTGGATCGGGTGGAATATGGTGCTTTATCTGTGATACAGCTGTTATTAGTCGAGTCACATTTATTTATATCGCGCTTTTTTACAATGCAGAGTGTTTCAAAGCAGCTTTACAGAGATAACAGGAAAATAATGCAATGAAGTTTGTTTCCAGAAGAAAACAGCATCATAGTCCAGCTTAATAAGTTCAGAGATGGTTCATTTTGTTGTAAAAAAGTTATTAATTTAGTTCATTTATATATATATATATCCGCTCAGTTCTCATATAATGCTGTCAATGCAGGAGATCAATAATATTGCTGAATATTAAATATGAAATGTCCCCAACAATTATGTCAATAATTGTTTGTTTTCTTTTTGCTTGTTGGATAATAGTTTGCTTGCTTTTATCAGGTGTGTGTTTACTATGTCTACTAATTTAAAGTCCCCAACTAAGCAAGCCAAAAGCCAAGACAGTGTTGAGGAACCAAAACTCCTTCAGGGCAGAAACTGGAGAAACGCCTCGTGAGAAACCAGACGACTCTGGCCAACGAACCAACAGTGTATGATTATGATTATGATTATGATTCAGGCAGCATTACAGGTCAGAGGTCAGATTGGATCAGAACATTCAGAATATTATCCAGTTTGATCTGGTTGAAGATCGGACTCACGCCGGGATGGAGACGGGTTTGATGAGGATCGGTGCCGATGAGTTTATTAGTACGTTGCTGAGATCAAATTAATATCACATTTAATGTAATGCACTTTTCTGGCCATTTCGTGCCAAGTCAAGTTACCTTTATTTATACAGCGCTTTGTACAATACAGAGTGTTTCAAAGCAGCTTTACAGAGATACCTGGAAAATAATGCGACAAAGTTTCAAACAGCAGATCTAGAAGAAAATAGTGCCATAGTCCAGCTTAAGGAAATTAAGTGATGGTTCATTTTTGTTATTCATTTATCTTATTTAGTTATTAATTTTTGTCTTATTTAAAATGTATTCAGACACCTTCAACATTTCTCACATTATCAATTTTTTCGCTATAGTTTAGAAAATGGTAATAAACTATGAGCAGAACTCATTGATATTTCAGTGGTTTTATCCGTCCTTTTGTCAGACTCACACATGAATTATGTTGAATATCTGTCAGCTGTTAAATTTAACTACACAATCATCAGCATCAAATCATCATATTATACTGATTTCTGAAGGATCATGTGACACTGAAGACTGGAGTAATGATGATGAAAATTCAGCTTTGATCACAGGAATAAATTACTCTTTACTGTATATTCACATAGAAAACAGCTGTTTTAAATTGTAATAATATTTCACATTATGACTGTTTTTGTTTGTATTTTTAATCAAATAATTGCAGCCTTGATGAGCAGAAGATACTTCTTTTAAAAACATAAAAAATCTTACCGATCTAAAACTTTTGCACAGTACTATATATATATATATATATATGTTGAATATTAAGAGTTAAATATTGTGTTTGTGTCATCAATCAGAGATATTCACAGCATTGCATGAGCATGTGAACCGTGCGACTGCCATTTAACCTCTGGCAGATTCTCATTGTGTCATTTTGATTAAGACTAAACTAAAATACCAGACTGCCTCGGCTTGCAGATTGTTTGTCTTGGCATCAACCAGCCGACCAATAGAGATCCAATCTGATCCAATGCATGCTGGGAAGCACAATCTATTCCCAGTATGGGATTCTTACAGTAACAGAAAGCCAATATTTACACTTCATAATCTATACAGTAACACTAGGCAAACAAAAACTGTTCCGAAGTGAGAATTTATGATGCATGGAATAATAAGCAGCAACACTTTTACAATACGTTTGTTTTTGTTAAAGTCCTCCTGTGGTGAAAATCCAGCTTTTAATGTTGTCTATGTGGTGTTTTTAATATGCTTTAAGACACACATGTGTAAGTTCATAAGTCGACAGCATTATAGTCGAGTATTTTCTCCTTAAAACTGCAGTGAACCAAAGACAGTCTCAAAAACACGGTGTGAAATCGCTGGTGTTTCTGACGTCACAAACGACCTTGACCAATCAGATCAACATGTGATCGTCAACCAGTGGATCTCTGAGTGAGGGAGTGAGTGGAGGCGGGGCTCATTTGCATATTCATAGAGCCACGCATACTAAATGAGGCAAAGGTGTCGAGTTACATTCAAGCTATTTTAAGGCATTAAGAAATTTTTTTTTTTAAAGAAAAAGTGCTTAAGTCATTTTGGTGATCAAAGATGAGTTTTAAAGGATAAAATTATCGACTACAGGGGGCTTTATCATGAGTATATTCAAACGAGTCTTATAATAGTTTAATAGTTTATTAAAAATAGTTTAAGCTTTAATACATTTAGTTTAGGGTCCAAATTTTCACTATTAACAGTTACTTATTATCATACATATTAGGATATTGGCTGTTTATCAGAACTTATAAAGCACATATTAATGCCTTTTTCTGCATGACCATATTCTACATCCCTGAACTTAACAACTACCTTATTAACTATTAATAAGGAATTTAGTGAGGCAAAGTTCATAGTTAATAATAATCAGTTAATAGTGAGAATTGGACTGTAATCTAAAGTGTGACCACAATGTCTGTATTGTTATTATTGCGATGTTGTTTTATGCACAAATGCTAGCAACTATATTGTGTGAGATTTGATTATTTACTTTTACTCATGCACTTTTGCTTGAGTTTTGTTTACACAGGTCATCTCTCGCGCGTTTGGCTGCTGTGCTTTACCGTTCTGCATATATTTCATGACTAGCTGGTTCTCCTTGTCCCGCGGCAGCGAGTGAAGACCTGTCACGGGCCGCTGCTTCACCGGGACGTCATTATCACTGACACACCGACTGTGTCTGTGTGCCGGACGCCTGCAGTCGCTGAAGTCCTGATGAAATACAGTAGTGAGTATAGAGTACTTCTGAGGGATGAAATGTGAGGTGAAGATCTGCATGGTGCAGATATGCTATCTATCGCTCTCGCATAAAAATATGATAGGAATAAACAGTTTCTCCTGAAAAAACGACTTTCAAAGACATGAAACATTTGTCTCCTTTAGAGTTTCAGATCTAAACAATATCTCAAACTGTCCTAGGTGAAGCTAAAATAGTCTTATAAATAATATATGGACAAAAACATGATGCACAAATCATGTTTGTAGGCTGTAGGCTCAAGGCTGCATTTATTTTTTTAATTAATAAAATTGTGAAATATTATTACATTTTAAAAACGCTGTTTTCTATGTGAATATATACTAAAGTGTCATTTATTCCTGTGATCAAAAGCTGTATTTTCAGCATCATTACTCTAGTCTTCAGTGTCACATGATCCAAATATGATTTGCTATTCAATAAACATTTATGAATATTGTCAATGTTGAAAACAGTTGATCTATGATAAATGGACTTTTTTCAGAACAGCATTTATTTGAAATAGAATATTTTATTATTATCAATATAACATAATATTAATATTATAAATGTTTTTACTGTCCTTTTTGATCAATTTAATGCATCCCTACTGAATGAAAATATTAATTTCTTTCAAAAAAGGTTTTACATCTTTTGAATGGTAGTGCATGTTTGCAAAAGGCAATTCGCAAACCCAAAAGCTAATTCATATTCACAAAATACGATTAGCAAACGCATAACCAGATTCACGACGTGTGTTTGAACGTTTCTACACGCACACATTGATTGTTGAATCTGCCTTTGCAAACCATCATGTGTGTGGATTGCTATGGATTTGTGCATGTCTATTTTGAGACTTTCCTTTAAGGCCCAGATTTACAAAATAACATGGTGTCCTTGTTACATGTGTTACATGTACTTACCGTAGTATTAACAGTAAATTATGCATAATTACATGCAACTAACCCTCAAACAAATCCTAATCCTACCCTAACCCTATATTAAGTACATTAATATTACTCAGTGCTTAAATATATAATTACATGATACTGTAACAAGGACACCTTAAAATAAAGTGTAACCAATAATATTTCTGAACTGAAGTTCTCTTCAGCCAATCAGATCACGCCTCGCTCAGTTAACTGAAACTACCACAAGTGAGCATAAATGATTGAATAATGAATATGAAAAGCCCCTACAGCCGTGACCCTTTCCATCATGTGCCACCTTGATGTCTCAGTTATTTCATCCAGTTATTGTAACATCAAAAGCCATGGTGCTCATCAAAGCCCTTTGAGACGTCGCGTATGAAAACAGGCTTTAACGTGCGGCGCTTTGCATCATCCATCATCTCGCTCACATTTGACTCCACGGTCCAAGAGGTTCGGCAATTAATAGAAAGCATCTTTCCGGAGGCTTCTTAAATGTCAAACCTGGATGTGAATGCTAATGGCGGTCTGCCGACAACAATCGAGTCGTTTATTTGTCCTTCTCAACCGAAGTTTATTTATTTTAATCAGGAAAGCTTTCGGTAGCTTATTAGCGCTGTGCTAATCCATACGCCCCAGCGTGAAATGAGACTCAATGGATCTGGGCCAAGCAAACACACGCAAGCTCATTTTCCCATGTTTTGTCTCTCTGTCAGAGCCTATTTGCATAAAATCCAATTTTCCCACATGGAAAGCTTAGCGCTATAATGGACGCTCAGGGCGGATATCACAGTGAATGGGACGGCTGATGCCGATAGTCCCATTTCAGAGTCAAAGAATCAAACAGAAGACATTCAATTTAGATTCAAAAGGCTTGGAAAGTTCACTTCTTGAGAACGACATCAAAGTCTGAATGATCATTATTCATGCTATGTTGCATCACAAAACACACACTATATTTGTGTTTATTACTACAGTAAATTATGCATAACTACATGGAACTAATGTAAACCAAACTCTAATCCTAACCATACCGTAAGTACATGTTTGTTGCTTTATCAATCAATCAATCATTTACTTCCATATCAGCATCACAGGCTGTATTCATGGCAAACTCAAGACTCATGTATCTTTACAAACAAATAGAGCAAACATTTAAAATAAATAAATATAACATTTATATAACTGTTATTTGAAATATGAACATTAATGTACTTTCTGAATTAAACTATTGTGCAATATCATTTAAAGAAGGCCATGTAATATAAATAAACAAAAATTAAATAAAGGCAAACTCTTGAGTGACCAATTCAACATGTACACATTTTTATTAATGTCATATTACTCAGTTACTGTACGCTTTAACAAGGACACCTTAAAATAAAGCGTAACCTAAAATCCTAATTATTGTATCTCATTATAAGTCCTAATCCAGTGGGGTTTTAGCGCACACACCAGGTGATATTTACCGAACTGAGGTATTTCTGTATATATGACTCCCGCGAGACGGATAATCCTCCCGAATCCGTCGTCTCCTACGCGCTCATCTAAAATTAAAGAGAAACCTTGGCACTGAGGTCAAATCAAACAGAATCACAGATACCATCAGAGAAACAACACAACTCAATGAAGGAAACTCATTCACAGCTGAATCTCACTCGGCTAATTTAGACCCAGATATGAAGTCAACGCAACCCAGATATGACCTGCATTTCAAAGAGGCGCCGTCCCACAGGTGTAGGTAAACAACTCACGGAGAAAGATAAATGAGCCACAGACCGGGTGACCGGGGAGATTTATCATCTGGAGTCATGTTTATGATGTAATGTAAAGGTCATTCACAACTGAGGTGAGGATACAGCACCCTGAAATATCAGGACGCCACATAATAACAGCCAATCAGAAAGGATTTGATGTTGGGCCAATGAGATTTCACAGGAGGCGGGGCTAACGACAGCATGGAAAACAAGTCATTGATTATAGGCTGATTTATGATTTCTGATTTATGCATTCACATAAATATGTATATGTGAAAAATGTGCATTACCAGGCAACGCTACGTTCCGTAAACTTTTTTTTAACGTTAAATTAAATGTTAAGTTTTGAAGCATGGGTCACACAATAGTTGTGCTACGAATACAAAAAGTCTGTTACTGTATTTAAAAACAACCACAAGTCAAGTTTACTTGATATGTTAAAGAAACTTCACATTTCTTGAAGAGAAACAGGGTGTTGTCAGAAGTATTGAGTACACACATATAATAATGTCTATTTCATTCATACTGGAAACCGGAGGTGAGACTCAAAGAATTAATAAAACTAATGACTAATGTAAACTAATGTAATATAACACAGATAGAGACGTTTTGACAATAAACATACGATCCTCGCAACAATATATGGTTTATCTGTGTTCTTCTACACATCTCGGGTATTTTCATAATATTAAAGTATATAAAGTGCTAAGCCTGAAACACGCGGCACATATACTTAATTAAAACTTTGCGATTTTGGTTTAATTTCGGTATAATTTTGGCTCTGTCTCACACTCACGCAAAACTGTATAGCATGCAAGCTATTGTAGAAAAACCGATAATAATCATAAATACTTCTTAAGCATCAAATCATCATATCAGAGTGATTTCTGAAGGATCATGTGACACTGAACACTGGAGTAATGATGCTGAACATTCAGCTTTGATCACAGGAATCATTTATATAAAGTATATAAACAGTTCTCATCCCTTTTATCGCGTCATCACGCCTGGTTACGGTACGAGTCGAGATATTTGCACACAACCGTCAATAAATTCAATCTTAGATAAAAACTTGAAGGAGCAATGAGGAGAGCATTGTAATTCTCTTTTTAAAGTCCCACAGCAAAGTGCTTTTGTCAGTCAGTGCTACGGCTATTAGCGCAGCGCTGACATCTTAAGCCTTGCGTGTAAACAGAGCCGGCGATCGAGCCCAGAGCGAGGAAAAGCAAACGATCGTGTGAAGAGTTGAGCGGAGAGGAGGAGAAGACCTTCTAGACATTGCTTTGTTAAATAAAAGAAGAGGAGGAGATGCACATCAAAGTCTCAAGAACAAATCTGTGGAGAACAGGAGAGGAAGGCCCATGTGGTGTCACTGAACCAGATTAATATGATATTTTAATCAGGGCTAGAAAAGACTAGTTAACGAGGGAAAAGTACTTTTTTTGGGGGGTATTGACTATATTCACAAAAACCTTGTGATAGGCAGTGAAGAATCCACTTGTTCTATCCGTCCAGGCCCGGGAAATTAAGGATGTATTTGTAGGACTCATTCGGGGAAGCCTTTAAAAAAATTGGGACAGCCTTCATTGAGCCACTGTGATGCATTTGGCCTTCAAATTGGGACGCAGGTTTTGGATGTTGTCCTTATCTGACACATATTTTTCTGATCTTGGAGACTCTCCTAATGAGTTGAATAAGGTGTGTTTCATTACGAAGAGTTTAAAAATGTGAGCTGTGTTCGAAATCGACTCCCTTATTCACTATTCCCAATATTACTCAGCTAATATAGAGAGTATGCGTGTGACACCGAGTGGCAGAAACACAGAGTGGCGGAAACACAGAGTGGCAGAAACACAGAGTGGCGGAAACACAGAGTGGCGGAAACACAGAGTGGCGGAAACACAGAGTGGCAGAAACACAGAGTGGCAGAAACACAGAGTGGCAGAAACACAGAGTGGCGGAAACACAGAGTGGCGGAAACACAGAGTGGCGGAAACACAGAGTGGCGGAAACACAGAGTGGCAGAAACACAGAGTGGCGGAAACACAGAGTGGCGGAAACACAGAGTGGCAGAAACACAGAGTGGCGGAAACACAGAGTGGCGGAAACACAGAGTGGCGGAAACACAGAGTGGCGGAAACACAGAGTGGCGGAAACACTGAGTGGCAGAAACAGAGTGGCGGAAACACAGAGTGGCGGAAACACAGAGTGGCGGAAACACAGAGTGGCGGAAACACAGAGTGGCGGAAACACAGAGTGGCGGAAACACAGAGTGGCAGAAACACAGAGTGGCAGAAACACTGAGTGGCAGAAACACAGAGTGGCAGAAACACAGAGTGGCAGAAACACAGAGTGGCGGAAACACAGAGTGGCGGAAACACAGAGTGGCAGAAACACAGAGTGGCGGAAACACAGAGTGGCAGAAACACTGAGTGGCAGAAACACAGAGTGGCAGAAACACAGAGTGGCAGAAACACAGAGTGGCGGAAACACAGAGTGGCGGAAACACAGAGTGGCGGAAACACAGAGTGGCGGAAACACAGAGTGGCAGAAAC